>OV049874.1:12516005-12958505 GCA_920104075.1 Melanargia galathea | reverse complement strand
AAAATTATTCTTAATACATATTTGTTGATTCATTAAATATTAGCATATAGATGTTAATTATAGGCTGAAAGATAGTCTAACAAACTAAATAAACTTTTTATGAACTCGCGATGTTCATAATATTATGTACTTAAGACTTTTATTTTATTATAGATGTTTTTGCGAAACACTTGGCTTACATTGAAAATTCCATTAAAGAGCTGCAAGCATCACCACAAGAAATATTGCTAAAAACAGATGTTCTATGCCTATGGAAATTTTAATTCCGGATGAGATAACACAAAACAATAAAATACCGCAAGGTAAGTTATTGCCATCATAATATTATTTACAATTTCATGTTTTTGTTTACCTACATTTTCATTTTGTTTTTATTTACTTACATATTAAGTTTTTTTAATCAGTTTAGTAAAGTGATTATTTAAAAAATAATGATGTACTCTTTCTAGGTACGAGTACCTACACTGGATTTAAAATACGTTATTAAAGGATTGGAGCCTCAACTCGCATGCTCAAGCTTTAGGTATGCAAATTATTCTTAATACGTATTTGTTGATTCATTAAACATTAGCATATAATGTAGATGTTAATTATAGGCTGAAAGATAGATTCTAACAAATTTTTTAAATAAACTTTTTATTAACTTGCGATGTTCATAATATTATGTACTTAAAACTTTTATTTTAACTTTAACTTGTTTTTTTAGTCAGTTTAGTAAAGTGATTATTTAAAAATTAATGATGTACTTCCTTCTAGGTACCTACACTGGATTTAAAATTAGCACCGTCATTGAAGGATTGGAGCCTTAACTCGAATGCTCAAGCTTTAGGTATGAAAATTATTCTTAATACATATTTGTTGATTCATTAAACATTAGCATATAATGTAGATGTTAATTATAGGCTGAAAGATAGATTCTAACAAATTTTTTAAATAAACTTTTTATTAACTTGCGATGTTCATAATATTATGTACTTAAGACTTTTTTTTATTATAGATGTTTTTGCGAAACACTTGGCTTACATTGAAAATGCCATTAAAGAGCTGCAAGTATCACCACAATAAATATTGCTAAAAACCAGATGTTCTTCTACGCCTATGGGTATTCATGATGAGATAACACAAAACATTTAAATACCACTAAAGGACTTAAAACATATTAAAATAATACAAGGTGAGTTATCGCCATCATAATATTATTTACAATTTTATGGTTGTGACGTTTACCTCCATTTTCGTTTTGTTTTTATTTACTTACATATTAAGTTTCTTTAAATCAGTCTAGTACATTCACGTCTATTTCGGTGGTTATGTTTTTTTTATAAAACTTGTTTTTTTACATAGATTTATCTTAATTAACTTCCACTTTGATAGGTATCTACTATATACATATTTTCGTGGAAATAAACCTCCTCCTTTTTTTTAGAAGCAGTGCATCCCCCTACTTTGCCAAAACGCACGAACATTATTGGGAACGCCGCAGTATGTTAGCAAAGAAAACAGTGCTGGAGGATCCTATGTTTATTTTGGTCTTGATACCTCGCCTTGAGATGGTGATATAGTTGTGGTCAAATCTGTAGAAAGATGTTCAAAACCTAATACTTAGTTATAATTTGAAATATAATTTTTTTAAATAAAACGAATTTTTATAAACAATCAATCAAAAGTAGTAGGTAAGTTAGGTATATTGAAAGAAAAGGTAGGTACAAAGAGAATAAAATAGTATATTACATTATCTCATTTACACAAAAAATGTTTGCTTTTACCCAACTTTTATAAAGATAATTCTATTGTCTATGTAACGTTTGTCAGTTTAACATTATTACATCATTAATTAACATGTTAGAAAGATAGCTCAGTTATTCGTACTGAACATCTTATATATTTAAATGAACAATTTACGTATTATATACAGGATGTCCCATAAATCAATGTCAAGCTGGAAACACGTGATAGGCCAAGTCGTGTCAGTTCTCAGAATATTAAAAAAATCAAAATATTAAAAAAATTATTGGCCTCGTACTTTCGAATTAGTATCAAAACATAAATCGGAAATACTGACAACCGAAGATCTTTCGACTCTTGTGACTACAAATATTAACTTTTTTCGATTATTTATTTTTCTGTAATGTAACAATGAATAACCCTTCTGTAAATTACAGTTTAAAGTTAAAACATAAACTGCCTCAGTTTTGAATAAAATATTAATTAATGTATGCCCTACTTTGAATTCAAAATAATTAAATTATTTTATTTGTATACCGTTTCTCAGTTTACATTTTTTTTACATGTTAAATTTATGTTTGTAACGTCAGATTCGCTAATTAGATAACATTGTAATAATTTAATGCTATTGCTGACTCGCTTTTGGGCGCAAAGAGTCAGCATGGCTGTTCAACGTGGAAGTGCATTTAGGTATACGTACTAAATAATAATCAAATAAAAAGTATTAGAGTTAAACTTAGGTAATATGATATTTTTGAAATTAAAAGTACTAGTAGTTTTAATACTAATTTTACTACACTTCCGCGATGAACGCAGCCACGCCAATTCGTTGCACATAAAATACGTCAGCCCTAGTCAGTTATTAGAATAAGTATAGTATAAAAATCTTCATTACAAAATTGTATTTTTAATTTTTTATCATTAATAAATTGTTTTATTGAACAATGTTACTTTGTTTTCTTTTTATTAAGTGGAATAATATATTAGAAAATATATCTAAATACAACGGAACTGTTGAAAACTGCCACGTTGGCTCTTAGGTGTCTCTTACTTGTTTATAATAATTGGATTTTATCAGGCAATAGATTTTTAACTTGGTTGGTATCATATTTATTTCAGCTGATTTTTGTTTCAGATGTGGCGATGACTTAATTTTCCTGGACGGAAATTTCAGTGCAAGTACAAATGTTTTTGCTCAGGAAAATAATTATCATCGTCTTTATATCATCGTAAATACTGCACCACCGTTGTTTAAACGCTAGTTTTCTTTGAGAAGGCAGTTTACTGCGAATATATGTATGTTGGCGTACCATACTTACAGTGGTTCCACTAAAGATTCAATACTTTTATCTACACTTAGCTGATTAATTTACGTGTTTCCGAGATTGTGGTGAATAATAAATTATGACTGATTGGCCATACTTTATAATTCAACCACGATTTCAGCAAGTCAACTCAATTTATTAATAAAAACCAATCAGCCAACGGTAGATAAAATATTTTATCTGTTAATAGGGCCTCTGTGAGGAAAGCCAACATTAATTCGTAGTATATATTCTTTTCTAGGGCCTTCATAAGGAAACTAACGTTTACCCAACGTAGGTATACAGTATGAATTTTTTCATTGGGCCATTGTAAGAAAATAAACTACCAGCCAACGTAGGCATACAGTATGAATTCCTTTGTTGGGCCATTGTAAGCAAATCAACTACTATCCAACGTAGGTGTACAGTATGAATTTTTTCATTGGGCCATTGTAAGCAAAACAACTACTAGCCAACGTAGGCATACAGTATGAATTCCTTTGTTGGGCCATTGTGAGCAAATCAACTACTATCCAACGTAGGTATACAGTATGATTTTTTTCATTGGGCCATTGTAAGAAAATAAACTACCAGCCAACGTAGGTATACAGTATGAATTCCTTTGTTGGGCCATTGTACGCAAATCAACTACTATCCAACGTAGGTACACAGTATGAATTTTTTCATTGGGCCATTGTAAGAAAATAAACTACCAGCCAACGTGGGCATACAGTATGAATTCTTTTGTTGGGCCATTGTAAGCAAATCAACTACTAGCCAATGTAGTTATACAGTATGATTTTTTTCATTGGGCCATTATAAAAAAATCAACAACCAGCCAACGTGGATATACAGTATGAATGTTTTTGTTGGGCCATTATAAGAAAAGCAACGACTAGCCAACGTAGGTATATAGTATGAATTCTTTTGTTGGGCCATCATGAGAAAAGCAACGACTAGCCTACGTTGTTGGCTAGTCGTTGGTTGAAAGTCGTTGGCTCGGGTCAAGTGGGCCAACCGCTTTTCAACGGTTGGGACCACGTTTTTTAGGGATGACAAGCCTAACTGTTGGCCAACCAAACTAGGGACAGAGGCCCAACCAACAGCCAACGCAAATTGCTACTAGGGCAGAAATACAAAGAGAGCAAGAAATATGCACGCTCATTAAAAATTATACAGCAGCATCTATTTTGGCTTGTGCTTTTGGAGTTGATATGAATGCAAGTAGTGAAGCACTTTTAAAAAAGATACAAGAAATTGATTATCTGATTTTTTCGAGAAATATTGCAGTAGAATTTGATTTATTACAGCCTGGAGTACTAAAGAAATTAAATACTCCATATTTCCCCAAAAAAGTAAATGATTTTTTTCTTAAATTGATTGATGATGTCATGCAAGCGAGAAATGGTATACCTACTACCAGGAATGATTTTATAGATTTAGTTTTGGAATTAAAGACTCAACGTGATGTATTGAAAACAATGAAAATAGAAGAGGCAAATAGTCAAAATGAGTATGTGAAATTGACCAATGAAGTAATAGCTGCGCAAGCATTTGTCTTTTATATAGCTGGCTACGAAACCAATGCGGTTACCATGTCACAAATGATATATGAGCTAGCACAGAATCCTGGTATACAAGAAAAACTAATAACAGAAGTTGATGAAGTACTAGGCCGACACAACAGCAAGATAACATATGAGATGATTAGTGAATTGTCTTATATGGAAAAAGTTTTCAATGAGACTCTTCGAAAATACCCGCTGACAGATGTTGTACGGCGTGCAAAAGCGGATTATAATATAAGTGGCACAGACATAACAATTGAAAAAGGGATTACCATATTGGTACCATTATTAGCCATTAATCACGATGAGAAGTATTATCCTGATCCCAATAAATTTGATCCAGAAAGATTTTCCCCCGAGAATGAGAGTAAAAGACACCCTACAGCTTTTATTCCTTTTGGTGATGGCCCTCGACAATGCATTGGTAAGTGATCTAATATTAATATTACTAGCCTTTGCCCACGACTTCGTCCGCGTGGAATTAGTTTTCTTAATAATCCCGCGTCAACCTTTGTTTTCCCGTTATAAAATATCCTATGTCAATTTCTAGGCCTTTAACTATCTCTATGCAAAAAATAAATTGGATCTGTTCTTCACTTCTATGTTTCGGCGTATTTGAAAAAAAAGAATGAGTGAATTTAAAATTTATAAATAATCCAGGTTCTTTGTTTTGTCTAAACTGGATATTAAAATTGCACAGAAATTTGTAAATAAATAAAAGGAAATGTTATACCTAAACGTTGCAAAATTGTTTCAGGTAAATATTTTGCTAGAATCCAGAGCCGTGTATGTATGATAAAATTTCTGGAAAATTTCCGTGTTGAAGTTTCCAAGAACACGCCAACAACTATCTTGATGGACCCACTTTGCATAGTTAATTCACCAAAGGGAGGACTACATATAAATATTTTACCAAGAAAAAACACAGAATGATTCTAAACTTAAGGTTAACAACAAACAACTTGTCCTACAAAATAATACAAAATGAAGATCGAATAAGAATACATCGATATTCAAAACCAAGACAGATTTAGTGATAGTTTAACCAAGGAAACGGTATCTTATACGTGGGATAGTTTTGCAGGGCACGCATTAGCAAATTGCCAGACACACGAAATCCGCATCCTTAAGCTTTCCGGAAATTTTTCGGAGTATTCAGTGTAGCATCCGAATTGATTGTGGTTTAACGGCGAAATTTAAAAAATGTAAAAAGTAGTTTAAGTAGCGATAGTATTGTAAATTAAAGGTTTATAAACGGAGCTTTGTCTGCCGAAATATTGAAAGCCAAGCTGAGTCTGAGTAGTATAATATTATCGCGTGGATAAGCTCACTATTGATTCAATTTGTTGTCAGTTCTGATAGGTAATTTTGACTGTCGTTTCCTAAACCCGGTGCTCCTAAAAAGTTAGAGTGACAGGAGTCCAAACTCGGTAATCGATCGGAATTACTTTTACTAAATATTTGTTGTATATAATAGCATTGACTCTATCCGAGACTTTATTGTCGTTACATATTAGGTACTAGATCGGCGACCTCGTCCGCGTGGATTTAGGTTTATTAAAAATCCCTTGGTAACTCTTTGATTTTTTATGTTCATCTCCGAGATGATATTGCTAGAATAGATTACTTATCTCTTTGGAAAATTTCGTCAAGATTAGTTCTATTTATTTGGCTGTGAAAATTTATCAGCTATCATACATCAATTAATTATTTATTTATAACCTCGTACTGTCCCTCCGCTGTTCCCAGAGACCAAACTGGGTCGTTTTAGTTTCAACATTGTTGCATGTTTCCTGAATGGAATCGTTAGTATTTTCAGTGACATCATGTTAGGTATAGACATTTCATTTTAGCGACCAAAGCAGGAAATACCCGTACTAGACTTATATAAAGCAGGAAATACCGTACAGCCAACCGCCGCTGCTTCACGAGAGGAGAGAAAATAACATGCATCGATCTCCAGTGATCACCGGAGAAAACAAATGAATGAGTCAGACTTTGATGAATTAAAGGAGTCAGAATTTGTTTCACGATTTTCGTATATATGTTACCGGAAATGTATGTAATCCGTCATTGTATACAATTCCTAGGGAATGTATGTAATTCCTAAAATCGCACGGAAAAGTGTAAAATAAATTATATTAGACACATTTCCTAGGAAATCTATACATTTCCTAAATAACAATCGAAAATGTAAAACATTTGGAGATATCAACACAACAAGATATCAATGGGTACGCGGGGATAGCGGGGCGAGGGGAGGGTATTGCATCGTCTGATCAGGCGATTGCCGCGTAAACTGCCAACTGCGCGGAAATCATATTTTTTTCAAAATTATTTCTTTTTTTCAGAAGTTAGGTTAGGTTAGAACATAAATATTCATGTGCCCGGCCTGCGGCCGGGCACTTAGGTTCTATTGGGTCCTAGGTAGAATGTGGACCACATTTTACCTAGGACCCAACATTCAAAAGAAAGCATTAATTTTATACATTTCCTAATACGATATAGGAATTGTATATAATTCCTAGGAATTGTACCTACACATTTCCTATGTGTGTACATGTAGTGTACACACATAGGAAGTGTGCTGTTTGCACACTCATTGCATGTGTGTGTGCATTTTGATGTATATACGTTTATGCTTCTTCCTATAATTTTATGTACCTACGTATGTATGTACTTTTGAATATTCAATGGTAGGGTAGGTAAAAAAGTTCACAATTTATGACTACTTACTGTCATAAATGCAATTTAACGACCCTTCTCGGCATCTTGACATATTAAGTATTCTGATGTTGATCTAATTCTGCTCGCTTGGCCCCAGAATTCGTTATTTCGCTAATCGTACGTCTCTTTGACAGTCCTATTTTGATCTTTTTTACTAACATCAGGCGGAAAATAGCTGCAATTAAATGTTTCCACCATTTTCATATAACTACGGTTGAATTGGCACCACAGATTGGCACATAAATATGTCAGTACTAGCTGACCCCCGCGACTTCGTCCGCATGGTTATATAGGTTTTTATATAGGATCGGATTGGATCCCATAATCCTTTTTTCTACCTAAACTAAATGTAGCCTAAGTTACTCCATATAACTTCACCTGTCTGCCATTGAATGTTTGATCAAAATCGATCCAGCCATTTCGGAAATTAGCTGAAACAAATAGACAGATCGACAAACATAACTCTAAATGCACACCAGTTTAAAATAAGCCGTACGTTCAAAGATCCGGGTCCCAAGTTATTTGAACACAATAAATGTCTGTCATTTCTGAACTAATAAACCTATGACCTTGAAATATTTACGGGATAATATATAAAGTACTACCTTTCTAACAAAAAAAGAATGAGTGAAATCGAACAACGCGTTAATGAATTACAGCTAAATACACGTTTTAACTTTCATCCTCTCTCCCTAGGGAACCGTGGTGAATTTCGGGATAAAAAGTATCCTATGTCCTACCTCGGAGTATAAACTCAAATCGTACCAAGTTTCATTCGAATCCATTCAGTAGTTTCGGCGTGATGCGCGGCCAAGATACAGACAGACAGACAGACAGACAGACAGACAGACAGACAGACAGACAGACAGACAAAAATGAAACAAATTGCAGTTTTGGCTTCAGTATCGATTATAGAGTGCCCTCCAATAAAAATTTTCAAAATATCTTCAATGTACAGAATTGGATCTGTTACAGTTTTATTATATTATAGATAGATTGTTCGTTGCGTAGCCTTTTGTGGAACCTATTCCAATACGACAGTAGGTATGATTTTGGCAAAGTCGACTTCCGTTATTTGCAACAAATGTGTAATGGTGAAAATAATATAAGAAATAATACGATTGTACCTATTATTATGTGTTGGTTTCTTCAGTTTGCTATGCTAAAATTTTCCACAGACACACGGTTTTCGGTATTTAGCCAGGGTTTGTTTGTTGATTTAAACCCTCCTGATACTTTCTCGAGGGTGGTGTGGCCTAGTTGTGACGGCATCACGGCACATAGGTATTCAGTTGTGTTGGTTAAGCAACATTTACTGATTCCTATGTCCTTTGGTTTATACCTTCTTGCCTCGGAGAGTACATGTTTTTATACACGAGACCATAATATAATAAGGTTTTTCATAGTCTGGGTCCACTTTTTTTATCACATGTGTATCGTAGCTAAGTCGCGTGGATCTGACATAGGTACTTATTATAATACGATTATTTTCGCTACTTGACTCAGTAATGTACTTACCTACTTACTGATTAAAGTTTGTTAGGATGCAAAGCAGAAACTTCTTAACTAACTACATTTATGATACACGTCGGAGCTTCGTGACTAAGATATGATTCGTAAACCAAAATAATACAAATGTGTACCCAACACTTAGTTTTAGGTAGGCCTTTATAGAGTTACAGATAAAAGTGAAATAATTCCCTGCTAAAACTATCCTACGAAAAAGGATCTAGCAATGTACGAATTTATGTTACGATGTAGAATACCTATTAACTATTCTAAACTTTCATAACTTCTTTAACAATTTAAACAGGTTTTGCTGATAATGTCCCATAAGTCAACCCAACGTTCTAGATCAAGTAAAATTAGCAAGCTCGCGAAACATTTCAATTATGTGTGTGCCTCGTGCGCGTGTGTTTTATCTCTGCAATTTTTTAGAAAATCAACAGTTAAGATTTTATTAGCAAAAAGCTGTAACGAGCGACATTGTCCGCGTGGAATTCGTACATTTTTTTCGTACAAAGAGACCTCTCAGACTCACACTCACTCACAAGACCTCCCGTTTATAAAACTACAGGAGCAATGTTGAATGTTAGTAAAATGTTTGATTATGACCAAAAAAACTTTGTGGAAAATGAAAATGCAACTTTTATGTATCGAGTTTGGTACCAATTCAATTGTGTTGTTGTCTAATGTGTTACTATAAGTAGGTACACGTATCTACATAGTATTAAATCCCTTTTATAAAAATATATGTTAAGCATAGATAGACCTAAATGTTTTTGAAACCTATCCGTTACGTATAAGATTCTTCCTTGGAGATGAGTTAGATATTTATGGTGTCGGGTTTTTAATATATAACATTATCTCGTGTATTTCTATAAAAATTGGTAGTAGGTATATAGTTTTAAAAAGAGGAGCAGTTAGTGTTTATTAAAAATTAAAGAACACTCACGAGCGTGCTTACTACGACATACATCGCGTAGATGAAACTGGGTCAGTGGAAACTAAAAGCTGTACTTATCATTTATGTTAAGAAAACACAACCATTAACATCATTTTAATAAAATGTTGCTTAAATTAAGATTTACAGATAATAAATAATAAATGTTCAAATTTTGTGTTATGCACATAGACATAGACTAGTAATATGGATTAAAAGTTTGTAATTCCTCGTAGATACTTGTGTGTTTTCAAATTAAATAAAACTTACAACTAGGTATTGTTTTTATTTAGCGAGTTCCTTTTAATATTATGCCGATCTACTGACTCTATGTTCCTTTATAAAAAGTAAGTAAATTAAGGTAAATAGGGTAAAATATGAGAATATAGCATTATTCGGATTTGAGAAGAACGGAAATGTAAGTTCTATCTAGTTATGAGATTTTTTTTTAATGAATTTTTAAAGGAAGATAACTATGAAAAATAGAAGGTAAGTTACGCTTTTATTTTGAAAAGGCGCTATAATTCGTTTTTTTTTCACTTTCTCTTGAACACGTACTTATACGTGGTTATCTCAAATAAAATGCACTTAGTTACCTGAAAAAAAAGATAATACGACAAAGCTCTAAATATAGAAACTTAGGTTTCTTTACAACATTGCTTGGAATCCTAAATCATGCAGTAGACTCGGCAGGAGCCGCGGCTGGATCTCAACAGAATAAACTAGGTAAGTACCTTCACCTGAGCCGAATTTTGCAATTTAAGTACATATATTCAGATAATGTGATCATGTTATTTCAAAAAAGGAAGAAGTTCAACAACAAGAGCAACTACTTAGGACAATTAAATATTTAGCTTAGTTAAGAAACTAAGCTGATTGTGTACACCTGACGATCCAATAACAATGCAAATGAGTTATGTATACTATGAAATTATGCTCACAATTTAGCTGGTCCTACTGAGGTCCTACCCACTTTATACCTACCGAACTACCTCGTATGTGAGTATACCCAAATCACACGAGTAGATAAGTACAGAGGGAAAGCTTCTACAAGCGGCCCGCTGTAGGTACACTCACATATATGCGCACGTTTGTCACCCAACAGAGTGCTTAGTCTCAGTTTGAAGCGCTCCAAAACTAAAAGTATACTATAAGTATACTATTGATCGAATCACAAATGACTTCAGAGCAAAATGAACTCAAAGACTCTTATTTTAGGTCCATTTTACTCTGAAGTCATTGTGATTCGATCAATAGAATACTTATAGTATACTATAAAGTTTTGGTGCGCTCCAAACTGAGACTAAGCACTCTGTACCGGTTGGGGGACCGAGCGGGCGTCCGTGAACCGTTGGTGAGTGTGTTTGTGTGAGTGTACCTACAGCGGGCCGCTTGTATGAAGCTTTCTCTCTGTACTTTATCTACTCGTGTGCCCATATTATTATGTCTAACTAAAATCACAAACAACAAATTGTTGGAGTTTAGGTATTATATTACCTACCCTAGTTAAGCATATGTTATTATACCTACGTAATGATTTTGTATATGTTAATAAATATGTATATTTAGCTACGTAAACATATTTAGTAAATTAATTTTCTCCATAAATAGCTTCTGATCGATGGCCAGCAAAGGCTGATGATAATGAGTCTCTCTTTTTTTATTCGTCGGTTGTATGTTTGTCAGTAATGAAATGAATCTAAATGAAGGGCACCTGCCCATACACTCGTACCTACGAGTATAACAAGCTAGGTATCGCTACTTCAGAATACCAGTTTCTACAGTTTTCTTGTTTTCACTTGCAGGTCATTTGGTAATACAGAGGTACGCTTCCAATACAGTATCGGTCGCCGCCTAGTCAGTGCCGCAGTCACTGTTTTTCAAAGCGCATGCGCTAACTTACGTCTGTGCCTGTAGCCTGGCCTTTATGTAACTTTTTTAATTTACTATATTAATAAAATCACTTTTTCCTACTCTCTGTCTGGTGTATTATCTAACGAGTAGGTGTGTATGTTACTTAACGTTTAAAAATATGATGTTGGTAGCTGGTGTCGATTTGGACGTACCTAGGTAATCAAAAAGATAGATGAAATCAGCTGTTTCAACCAAGGGGCAATGACGTCATCAAATATCATATCTTCAATCTACAGGTATTCCCAAATTACTTATTATTTCATTACGTAAAAAACTAAACTAAATGTAAACTGTAAATGTAAACTGATTTATGACACCATTTTTACAGTCACTTTCCGTGGGCCAGAACTTTTATCAGACGCTTTAAAGCTCCACAAAAATTAAATGAACTTATTGAACGGGTGAACTAATTTGAATGCGGTTTTTTTTTCTTTAAAAAGTAAATTAATCGAGAGTGTTCTTAGCTAAGTATGTTTGATGAAAATCGATCCAAGATGGCCGCCGCTACAATATGGCGGATTACATATTTTTTCACTAATCCCTCAATATGGGTATCAAATAAAAGGGCTTGACTAGTAGAATAGCACTATGAAAATCCAAGATGGCCGCCGCCACAAAATGGCGAATGTCGGGTTTTTTTTTCATTTTTAATTTATAAGTACTTGTTAAATATGTAAGTAAGACAACTACTTATCATAAAGTCATATTTTATCAGTCAGACAAATTGTAATGACCAAACATCCACTAATCACAAAAATTATTCAACCGTGATTATGAGCGCGAGAGCAGTTAACTTTCACACTTGATATCTCCATAAGTACTACCCCAGTTACGAACTCCACAATTACGCAGTTATTCAAAGCAAATGAGACACTACTGAGAGCCTAAGGTTTCATCTTTCCGAAAATAAGTTATGTCAGATCGCACTGGGATCTTGGTCTAAGACGTCTACGACTGAACATATAGTATATTATACTCTGGTATAGGATAGGGAATTCCACACGTCTCGAATTTGCGCCGTTATAATTCAGCGGTTTCCTGCGACTCGTTTAATATGGTTGGTCTACTTATTTAGTTCAGCACATTGAGCTTTCCGGTGCGAGATCGTCATTCCAGCTTCTTGGAACCCCAACGTCTATCGGTTCTTCGAACTATGTGCCCCGCCCATGGACAAATCAGCTTCGGAACTCGTTGATCTATTTCCGTTTCTTTGGTTCTTCGATGAATCTCCTCATTTCGGATTTGATCACATACACTTTAAATAGTTGTAGATACAGAGTAGGTACTTACTTACCCTTAGAATTGGTATTACATATTACTCGTATCTAATAAGTTATGAATCCCTTTATGTAGAAAAAGACTTGGACGTGGATAACATGAATATAAACCTATTTAACCATCGATGTAATTTAACCGCTTTAAAGTGCTTAACTGTGCCGGCACTATAAGTGTGTAAGACGATTTGTCTAGAGAAGCTTGCCTGTTGCCAAGTCCTAGCCAGACAGTTCGGCGGCGGGCGTCTCCCGCAGCGGCGCGACACGGAGAAATATTATTGAGTAAAACCAACGATACCCTCCCCTCGGGGAAGAGTAGTTTTACGCAACGTCTGATAAAGTCCTAGACCACTGGGTCAGAAAATAAATATAGAGATGCTATTGATACGTCACGTGTGCATAAATTGCATTTGAGCTATATAATGTATTTTCGTAATATTCCGTTTACGGACAGATTATATTTTGAGAGTGTAAACCAATAAATAATGAAACGTGTGGCCTATATGTGACAGTGCGTAACAGATAATTGTGAAAGTAAAGCTATGTTGACCCAAATAGGTAACTGAATAGACGACCAATATTTCCAACACAACATCCAGTTTTATCGTTTATTCCGGGCTTCGAAGAACCGAAGAACCGTCTATCACGGTTAGTCGAGTCATAAGCGGAAGAATCTGGGTGCTCACTGCTCACCTTATCCCAAGAAATCCGCTACTATTAAGTGATTAAGTAATGGAAATGTGTCACAGCCCTTAGCAATGAGAGAGAGAGAAAGAGATTTGAATTTTGATAAAATGCAGAACTTTAACTGTCAGATAAAAACACTGTGTCTACTCCTAGACGTATCGCTTTGTTATTTAGGATCACTAACTGTGTCCTATTTAACTTGGTAGGGGTTATTCACCGCTTTATGAATATTGTCTGTTTTTAGGGTTCCGTGTTCAAAGTACAAAGTGGAGCTCTATTGATGTCATTAAGCTGTCCGTCGCGTCTGTCTGTTTGCCCATCCGGCTATATCTCATGGATCTCTAGCTCGTAGATGGATTGAGTAATTATATAACTAAAATTAAGATATTTGGTTTAGAATTTAGACCCAAAACTGAATATTGAATAGGGAATTCGTTGAATTAATCTATACTTATATCTATACTAATATAATAAAGCGGAAGAGTTTGTTTGTTTGAACGCGCTAATCTCAGGAACACCGATTTCAAAAATTCTTTCACCGTTGGATATGTACGTGATCCCTGAGTGCTATAGGCTATATTTTATGTACCACGGGCGAAGCCGGGGCGGACCGCTAGTACTATGATAAAATCAGGTTTCTTTTTGCAGTTGTTACGAATTTTTACAGTTAAAAAGAGAAGACGTGGCAGTTAAGTAGATAATATAAAGCAAAAAATAAAAAATAAAATGTAGGTAGGTACCTACTTATTGTAAAATTTATTATTTTTGGATAATGTCATTTTTCTATTTAACCGATACCTATTTCATTATTCTAGTTTTTAGACCATTGTTACGAGTCTATCTGAAAAATTAAAAGAACTAACTAGGTTGATTTGGAATTCCTGCATACCTATAACTATGTACCTACCATGACAATACTGAATTTAAAAAACAAATACTGAAAACACTGACCCGTAATGTACATAGTTTGTTTGCTGTGACCAAAATAACTTAACATTGTTACCTACTTGTTAGCAAACGCTAATACAGCCAGGCACGACTCGCACTTGGTCGATTTTATCATGCAAACTAATTGATAGCGCATTGAGTGTGCCTACTTGAATAAAAGCAAAAAATGGATTTTGGGTTTGTATTAATTAATTGGAGTGACATGAAATCACTCTAGCGTAGGTATACCTACTATGTTGCACTTTTGTTACGAATTCTTGTTTAATTAATGTGGCAATAATTATTTTATTTTATCAATATAAGTAGTGCTCAGGGTATTTTGAATACATTAATGTATTGATGTATACAGTAGTTTAAATGTAAATTAAGTTATCTAACAGATAAGTCCTTAATGTTCATGGAAAACGTTTAAATGCATATCTAGGTGTATTTATCCAGTATATCGATCAGCTACATGCTGTGAGTACCTAACTGAGTAGGTACTATACTCACTAGCTACTGTAGTAGGTATTGTAGGTATCAAGTTATTGTGACCATACTTACTGTTTTACTTGACATTCTTTCATCATCCTTTTCATTTACAATTTATGAGATTTAATTAGATAAGTTTAGTAAAAAAAAGTTTTACTAATTTGTGCATTTTACATGAATTTAATGCACAATCTCATACAATAATATACTTACAGTTTACTGAATTTCTGTGAATAAGAGGATAAACCTTATTAACCTCAGCTCACACTCGCGAAAGCTCAACTCACATAATAGATATTAAGCACTTTAGGTAGGTACATAGGTACGCTTGCATTGTGTGCTACCTGGAATTCATATGGAATCTCTACCAGCGTCCGTATCGTTAAAGAACACGCGCGTATCAGTGGAAACTACCCATTCGCGCGATTCAGCCTTACATAGTTAATTGTACTAGCACAGTACTCATAACATAAGCCTGGTCGCTTACGTTATGAGTAAGTAAACAAATACTCCACTTAAGCAAACGCACTTACTTATGCTTCGTTGCATTTAAGAGGATCTAAGAGACAACTTTTTTTAATTTTTTATAAGTACAAGGCTTTTCTACGACTACCTACGTAGGGTTACTGTATTGACTATTGGTATAGCTTGCTTTGATGAATTGAGTTATTACTTAGTTTAAAGATAAACGCTAACCTTCAATCATTATTGTAACCCTCGTACTTCATTAGGTGTGAAACATAATGTCCAATTCATCCATATAATTCGCGGTATTTTATACTTACAAATAAAATACACATTACACATATGATACAGCGATCACATACTATGTATATTATTTATGTATATAATAATGTATAATATGTAGGTAAATTATAAAATAGTTGGATAAACCAAAATATATTTTTATCCAACTACGGCGAAGCAAAAAGGAGGTATTAGATATTTTGTTGTGGTATATTCTTTGAGTAGGTGTACGTGCCAATGTGGAAATCACTTCAGAATATTTACAGTGCCTATTAGGTATAGTTAGGTAAAGATTTTTCTAAACACGAAGTCAGCATCATACCTAATTAGCTAAACTTTGGTCAATGTTTTGCCCTAAATGAAAAACAAAAGGGCTAGAAACGAAGCTATTAAAACAAAATGAATGGCATCAAAGAACTACAAACAAAAATGACCTTTTCAAGCACCTCCCGATGAACTCTGGCATATAGAATAGCTAAACAGCACACGCTATAGAAATGTGACTGTCATGAAAGATACAAGAAAAATTTATTGAATTTAGACGTGAGGTACCTACCTATAATAAATACTTAGCTACTACGTCTAAAATCGATGCGAACGTACATCTAAACATCCTACTAATATTATAAATGTGAAAGTGTGGATGTTTGGATGTTTGGATGTTTAGATGTTTGTATGTTTGGATGTTTGTTACTCAATCACGCCGCAACTACTGAACCGATTTGGCTGAAATTTTGAATGGAGATAGCTTATGCCCTGACTTAAAACATAGGCTACTTTTTATCCCGGAAAAGTATTCCTGTGGGACTAAAATAGATATAATCTTCCAAAAACGCCATAGAGGGCGCTGACTGTTCTTAGGTAAATCACGTTCACATAACACATTATTGCAATAGTTTGCTGTGTTGCATGCATTGGCAACACATAGGCTACTTTTTATCCTGGAAAAAATGCACAGTTCCCATGGGATTTTGAAAACCCCGAAGTCTACATCTACAGCTATAGGTAGATTATTATAGCGAACTTCCTTGATAGAAAGTATAAAGGTTGGAAAAGGGAGCGGGAACGGGAACCGGGAATCAACCATTCCCTCGGGATTTGTTCAAAACCGAAATTCACGCGAGCGAAGCTGCGGGCAGAAGCTATCACACATAATCACAATACCAATCCTACTAATCCTACTATATAATATTATAAATGTGAAAGTGTGGATGTTTGGATGTTTAGATGTTATGATGTTTGTTACTCAATCACGCCGCAACTACTGAACCGATTTGGCTGAAATTTTGAATGGAGATAGCTTATGCCCTGACTTAAAACATAGGCTACCCGGAAAAGTATTCCTGTGGGACTTAAATAGATATAGACTTCCAAAAACGCGATAGATGGCGTTGACTGTTCTTAGGTAAATCACGCTCACATAGCACATTATTACAATAGTTGCATGCATCTGTATGCGTATGCACTTTTTATCCTGGAAAAATCTACAGTTCGCACGGGATTTTGATAAAAACGAAATATATATCTACAGCTATAGGTAGATTACTATAGCAAACTTCCTTGAAAGTAGGTATAAAGTTTGGAAAAGGGAGCGGGAACGGGAGCCGGAAATCCACGATTCGATTTGTGAAAAACCGAAATTCACGCGGGCGAAGCCGCGGGCAAAATCTAGTATCCACATAAAAGCAAAAGTAATTTCTGGGTGTTCTATTACGTGGGTGTGGTTAATTAAAGAAAACGCTCAACGTAAAATATAAAATATAGGTAGCTACTCGTATAGGTATGAATAATTTCTGATGCGTAAACTAAAAGGCTGGTGGTACGAATTTAAGAAAGTCACTAACTAGGTACAGGCTTTTTTCATCGCTAAGAGAAAGTCCAGAATTAGAGGGAGGTAACAGTTCAAGATGGCCTTTGTCAATCCATTTATCGGGGAAATCGAAGTGAAGGGCCCGTGGTCCCACCGATTTGTCCTACTGGTGCGACAACGCTATACTACCTACTATGTAGCCGTGCCGTGGTCCCACCGGGCTAGGCGCGAATGATAGTATCGATATGGTATTATCGATGTAGTTATTTTTATTAATGAAATATTTAAAACAAGCGAAAAACCGCGACTTCGTTCGCGTGGATATTGGTTTTTAAACATCCCGTGGGAATCATTTTGTCTTTCCTAAGCTCCTTTGAGCTCATACCTTGCTAAAAACTGTTAAAAGTTCACTGGCGGATGTTTAGGTAGATCAAATTATAAACATCCGCCAGTGAAAGTCCCATCAAAATCGATCCAGCCTTTTGAGAGATTAGCCAGTAATCTTTGAAGTATTTCCTTTCTAACAAAAAAAGAATGAATGAAATCGGACCATGAATTACAGCTAAGTACACATTTTGACTTTCATCCCCTCTCCCAAGGGAACCATGCTGAATTTTGGAATAAAAAGTATCCTATATGTTACTCCGTAGTATGAACTTAAATCATGCCAAGTTTCATTTAAATCCATTCAGTAGTTTTTGCGTGATGCGCGCACAAACATACAGACAAACAGACAAAAATTTAAAAAATAGCTTTTTTACTTTCTATTACTTATCCCTAACATGCCCCAGTTATTATTTTGCAAAAATCTTTAATGTACAGATACGGCAAGTCTACGATTTTATTATATGTATAGATATAGATGTATAGATAGATAGAAGATGTATAGATTACAATATTTATAATCGACTTCAAAAAAGGAGGTTCTATATTCGAACCGTATGTTTATGTTAGTATGTATGTATTTCAAAAACCAATGAACCGATTTTGATGATCAATAAATATCTAGGTAGATATACCTACTAATATAATAAAGCGGAAGAGTTTGTTTGTTTGAACGCGCTAATCTCAGGAACTACTAGACCGATTTCAAAAATTCTTTCACCGTTGGATATGTACGTGATCCTTGAGTGCTATAGGCTATATTAAATGTACCACGGGCGAAGCCGGGGTGGACCGCTACTATTATATAGGTATATATGTATACCTTCCTTATATATAAAAGTTCCTGAAAGTATAATATGTAGATTACGATAGTGAAAAAATCAGCCAAGTGCGACTCGGGCCTCGCTCTTTTAGGGTTCCGTACATAATTATGAACAATATAATATTTTGGGTCTAAGAAATATTTAATTTCCGAGCTAGAACATCGCAACAAACCGTGAAAGAAAACCCAAAAAATGTTCGTTTGTTTTGGTCACAGCTTAAGTATAAACTATTTTATGAATCGTTGTTTTCAGTATTTGTTGTTTAAATAGAGCATATGGTATATACATATTATACCGAAATATCATATTCCTAACTAGTTTAGTTTTTGAGATAGCCCCCGTGACAAAAATGGTCTAAAACTGACAACTTTGATGGCCCCCCATTTCCTTATTTTTTAAGCAAAAAATTTAAAAAATATATATTCTTACTCTACTCAAGAGCTCTAAACAATAATAGGGTCTAGCTACCCTATAAGAAGATTTAGGTAAAAGAAAAGAAGGTAAGAAAAAATATTTTTTTCCGGCTCCTTTTTCATGTATGGGAGGCGAGCCCCCCTGAAAAATAATTTAATTCAATTTCTAATTCAATATTTGATTTTGGGTCAACGTTATACCTACACCAAATACCAAAATTTCAGGTTTGTAACTCATTTCGTCTGCGAGCTAGAGATCTGTGACCGGCGGACGGACAGACAGACGGACAGACAGCCGAGTGACATTAATAGGGCTCCGTTCTTACCTTTTGGGTACGGAACCCTAAAAATCATCAGAGACGCCGTGACGCGGCACCGCGACGCTCTGCAGCGCAGAATTGTGTAAAGATGTGGTGCAATGTAGGTACACTCTCGAATCTTGGAATGGTCTGTTTCTTACTAGATTTATTGACGTGATAACGTCTTATAAATCAACAAGCGGATACTCGCGACTTTGTTCGCGTGGATATTGATTTTTGACAATCCCGTGGGAATCATTTTGTTTCTCCTAAGCTCCTTTGAGCTCATACCTTGCTAAAAACTGTTAAAAGTTCACTGGCGGATGCTTAAGTAGATCAAAGTGCTGGTCGTGGTGCAAAAAGTAATCGATTTTGATGGGACTTTCACTGGCGGATGTTTACATCCGCCAGTGAAAGTCCCATCAAAATCGATCCAGCCTTTCAGAGATTAGCCAGTAATCTTTAAATTATCTCCTTTCTAACAAAAAAAAGAATGAATGAAATCGGACCACGCGTTAATGAATTACAGCTAAGTACACATTTTGACGGTCCCCTCTCCCAAGGGAACCGTGCTGAATTTCGGGATAAAAAGTATCCTATATGTTACTCTATAGTATAAACTTAAATCATGCCAAGTTTCATTTTAATCTATTCTGTAGTTATGCGTGATGCGGGCACAAACATACAGACAAACAGACAAATAGATAAACAGACAAAATTTCAAAAATAGCTTTTTTACGTTCTATTACTTATCCTTAACATCCCCCAGTTATTATTTTGCAAAAATCTTTAATGTACAGATACGGCAACTCTACGATTTTATTATATCGATACCAGAAATTTCAATTGTCGTAAAAACAACAAAAAGGACAGTCCTGTCCATGTCCTTTACGACAATTGAAATTTCTGGTATCGATATGTATAGAATAGAAGAAGGTAGATAGATGAACGCCGGACGCACGCACGAAATGACTCATTGTCGCTTGCTTTGTTGTTTAGGTACAAAACAATTTATTTTTTAGGGAAACTTAAACCGACTTCTGTCCAGCAATCTCAGAGAAATCGGTGACCAATCAAAAAGTATTAATGACATGGATACATGCATACACGCATGTAACTTCGTATAGGTACATATTAAGAATGATTAGGTACATAGTAGGTGGTGTTATTATATAACCTGAAAGTATGTAGATTACGATAATGAAAAATCATCAAAATAGGTTCATTGTTTTTTGAAATTATCGCTAACATACGAATACATATGTATATAGATACATACATACATAGGTATATACATACATACAGGTCAAATACAGAACCTCCTTTTTTGAAGTCGGTTAAAAATGAAAAAGGAGCTCCAAGTTCCAACCTTCCGTTACGACAAGATCAACAAGGGTTCTCATTGTAATATAACTTGAACCGTACTCGTACATACATCGCTGAATAGATGAACAACATTATACTTACTAAAAAGATGGCCCTAAGGAGCTGATTTTCATCTGAATTCAAACTTTTCTCCCACAGTACAATAAGTAGATGTCCGCAGTATTTATTCACTGTGTAGCCGCGCGCCTTGTAGAAACACAATTTTACTCCGTTTCACTGGAGGCTTAATCTGATATTACTCGCGTGAACTGTGAGGGGATAAGAGACGTGATCCTATTTTCTAGCATTGATATTATCATATTACCTACATAAAATGAGCACAGTGGCGTGTTCCTGAATATTTAAGTACTTGAGTATATTTTTATAATTAAGATAACTAACT
This sequence comes from Melanargia galathea, assembly GCA_920104075.1. Lineage (NCBI taxonomy): Eukaryota > Metazoa > Arthropoda > Insecta > Lepidoptera > Nymphalidae > Melanargia > Melanargia galathea. Next base: position 12,937,199 of record OV049874.1, on the reverse strand, counting down.
ATTATGTATCTACAGCTAACAAGTTTCAAACTTGTTCACCATACAAAAGGTATGCTAGATTGTTAAATTAAAAAATGTTACCTTAGTTATACTTAATTAAAAGTATCCGCCTACATTAAAGTATGTTAACAAGTGAATGTTTTGAGCACTTGAGCACGACTCATGTTTTCATTGAAAGGCTAAAACTGCAATTTGGCTACGACAACTAAAGTTGAAAATTTGGATTCAATAAATTACGTAATTAAAAAAACTAAAAACCCGACTGCGTAAAACAAACTAGTTCTGGTAACTGAAAAGCAAAAAACAAGCTTTGTACTTTATAAACTAGAATTTGATAAGATCATAAACATAATTAATGTTAGAAAATGTATGGCATGCGGGGGCGAACTAATAGTCCTGAGTAGTTGGCTAAGTAATGCCCCCGCCTGCCATACATTTTCTAACATTAATTATGTTTATGATCTTATCAAATTCTAGTTTATAAAGTACAAAGCTTGTTTTTTGCTTTTCAGTTACCAGAACTAGTTTGTTTTACGCAGTCGGGTTTTTAGTTTTTTTAATTACGTAATTTATTTCTTGGTTTTTAGTGCAAAACTATGAAAAAATTTTAGATGCATATTTTTACAAGAGACAGGCCTGTGTCACTCCGCGTGTAGGTAATAGCGCGTTTAAGACCACTATTAGCGCCATCTGTTGAACACTAGAAACTTTAATAAGGTCCTTCATAATATTATTGTATTACTAGCTGACCCCCGCAACTTCGTTCGCGTGTTTTAGGTTTTATATAGGATCGGATCGGATCCCATAATTCTTTTATGTACCTAAACTAAATGTAGCCTGTTACTCCTTATAACATTGAAAGTTCCATTAAAATCGATCCAGCCGTTTCGGAGATTAGCTGGAACAAATAGACAGAACGACAAACATAAATTTAAACGCACGCCAGTTTAAAATAAGCCGTACATACAAAGATCCGGGTCCCAAGTTATTGGAATCCAATAAATGTCTGTCATTTCTAAACTAAAAAACCTATGACCTTGAAATATTTACGGGGCAATACTTAAAGTACTACCTTTCTAACAAAAAAAGAATGAGTTAAATCGAACTACCCGTTAATGAATTACAGCTAAATACACGTTTTAACTTTCTTCCCCTCTCCCAAGGGAACCGTGCTGAATTTCGGGATAAAAAGTATCCTATGTCCTACCTCAGAGTATAAACTCAAATCGTACCGAGTTTCATTCGAATCCATTCAGTAGTTTCGGCGTGATGCGCGGCCAAGATACAGACAGACAGACAGACAGACAGACAGACAGACAGACAGACAGACAGACAGACAAAAATGAAAAAAATTGCAGTTTTGGCTTCAGTATCGATTATATAGTGCCCTCCAATAAAATTTTTCAAAATATCTTCAATGTACAGAATTGGATCTGTTACAGTCTTATTATATTATAGATTTTAGTGTTTGGCGATTTAAGGTTAAATTATTAGTGTTACAATAATTGATGGGAAGGGGGGAGGTGTAGGGGGGATTATGTGGAATGTGGTAGAGTGGAGTGGGAAGGGATCTTAAATAAATTACCACCAATTTACTCACAGTGTAGTTGTTATTTATTTTGTTTTCTATGATTTGTCACTCCAAACTGATTACAAACACATAGATTGTATATATTTTCGTATTTGCCTTTTAAAGCCCTTTATTTTGATACCCCACTCGAGGGTCTTGAGGAAAAAAATTTTTTTCAGCTCGCACATTAAAGTGCATAAAATCCGCCATTTTGAATTTTTATTAATTTTATGTACACAGTAACATTTGCGCTGTTAAGACAAATCTCATGACGTATCATTTATCAAAATAAGTTGAGTCGTTGAGTAGTTACGAACTGACATAGGAAACGGTCATTTTCTGTGATTTATCACTCCAACTTATTTTCAAATATATAATTGTATACATTTTTGTATTTGCCTTTTAAATCCCTTCATTTTGATACCCCACTCGAGGGTCTTGAGGAAAAAATTTTTTTTCAGCTCGCACATTAAAGCGCATAAAGTCCGCCATTTTAATTTTTTTTTAATTTAGGTACCCTATAACACTCGCGTCATAAAGACAAATCTAATGACGTATCATTTATCAAAATCCGTTGAGCCGTTTATTAGTTACACGCGGACATAGGAATGGACATACATACACACAGGTGAAACACATAACCCAGTCGGGTAAAAATGGCACTTGGGGAGCTCATAAAATTATTAACAATATTAAAAAATGAATTCGCTAAAGTTATGATACAAATGAGTTGTTTCATGAAACGGCTTGACTAAAATACTTATTAGTAGGTACACATTTTACAATAGGAATCTGATTTAATCATTCAAAAACATTGGATTAAATAAACTTCCTTTCAGAAGTTTGTTAATAGTACTTAATAGGTACTAGAGAAATACAGTAGAGAGTTCATTATTCGGAAATGAAAATCTCCAACTTAGGTATTTTGTCCTACTAGGTTATATACTCTAGGACCTAGGTTATACTTTTTATGTTAAGTTCTATGCAGTGGTTGTATAATAAAAGTAGGTATACTGATTCATTAATTTATAAGTACTTTATCTCACTGAAAATTATTATGTATTATTAAATAAATAGCGATAGACATTGTGGTCCCAGGTTGCGATGCTATGCTACCACGCATCGGGAAATACAGTGTCCGAAGACCCCCTATACTAGGGGATGGACGATCTCTAGCCGCTACCAGCCGCTGGATACAGGCGGCACAAGATCCTGTTCTGTGGTAATCCTTGCTTGTCCAGATAAGGGCGTCTATTGGTTGACGACCTTCGAGTAAATATGTACCTTAAAACCTTCAAAGATTCGCATTCAAAGAACAGAGACAATAATAATTAAGTACCTAAGTACGTCCGGATTGTCAGTGTTTCCAGCGGGATAGGAACCCCAGATTTTGAAATTTAAAATCTATACATATAATAAAATCGTAGACTTGCCGTATATCTGTAGGTACATTAAATATTTTTGAAAAATAATAATTGGGGGATGTTAAGGATAAGTAATGGAGCGTAAAAAGCTACTTTTAAATTTTGTCCGTTTGTTTATCTGTATGTTTGTGCGCGCATCACGCAAAAACTACTGAATGGATTGAAATGAAACTTGGCATTATTTAAGTTCATACTACGGAGTAACATATAGAATACTTTTTATCCCGAAATTCAGCACGGTTCCCTCGGGAGAGGGGATGAAAGTCAAAATGTGTACTTTCTTCAAAGCTGTAATTCATTAACGCGTGGTCGGATTTCATTCATTCTTTTTTTGTTAGAAAGGCGATACTTTAAAGATTACCGACTAATCTCTGAAAGGCTGGACCGATTTTGATAGGACTTTCACTGGCTGATGTTTACATTTTGGTCATCCGCCATTGAACTTTTAACAGTTTTTAGCAAGGTATGAGCTCAAAGGAGCTTAGGAAAAACAAAATGATCCCACAGGATTTTTAAAAACCAATATCAAACGCGAACTAAGTCGCGGGTATCCGCTTGTATGTAATAAACGTGTAACTTTTCAGATTTCTTCGCCAGATAAGTTTCCGAGCAATCCAATTATAAAAAATAGATGTGGTACCTACCTACATACCTACTGCATCGTTAGGCATTACGAAACATATTCATTTAATATTCAATACCGGTCATGCATTACATATTTACCCGTAAGTCACGCTCCAAAAACAATCACATTATTAAAAGCATCTGAGATGATATTAAGAGAAAAACGTAAAGCCTGTATATTATCATTACTTCACTACAAATGTTACGAGTACCTACGTATCCATATAGGTACAGCAAAAACTATTATTATTAAGTTTTTGCTAAAAGCTTTTAGTTCGGAGTAAAACGCTTGGACTAAGTATATTTTTTCATTCTGATTTTGCGACAATTCCCATCCCATCGTACGATAGTACGTTTCTCTAACAAAACGAGAGGTCAGAAGTCCATTTTGACAGTATAGGTACGTAATTTTAAATATTTGGAACTGAAAAACTCTTACAAATAGTACATATAAGTTTTAAAAAAATTCAACAAACAAAACAAAAAAATAATGGTATTAAAACTTGACACCTTTGACGGCCCCCCATTTTTTTGTTATTGAAGATAAATAAGCCGCCAAGTGCGAGTCAGCGGTTGTTTTGTTTCTTCATGTACCTACCATATATATTACTTACGTACATTGAAAAATAATTTAATTTCAATTGTCAATTAAATTATGCCTTTATAATATTAGTGTGATTTCATTTATTAATTATAATTCAGTTTATTTTAGTAATAGTAAGTACTTAGTTAAGTGAAAAAAATAATTAGATCGTAATTAATATAATATTTTTAAATCAAATATCCAAAGTTCAGATCTGTAACATCATTCCGTCTACGAGCTCTAGACATGCGTGGCATACGGACGGAAACGGGACAGACAGCAGAGTGTCACGAACAGGACACCGTTTTGCCCTTTGGGCACAGAACCCTAAAATGCAGTGTATATACAGAGGTAAGTATACTGTTCTGGAAACGAGAGCCGTAAGGTGACCTCAGCGTTCTACGCTTAATGCCTCCGTTTTTATTGATCGTGAATTTCGTGACTCGTGACGGTCTAATTTGTTATTCACAAAGTACCTATTTCTTAAATAAGAAATACTTTTGTACCGAGTCCACTCAATTTACCTGCTTTCTGCACACTCGAAGATTTCAGAACGCTACAAAGGGACGGTCGTTTTTTCGCAACTTAAACATTAAAAATAGCGTAATACACAAAAAAATTAGCGTATTCGACTGCAGATCATGAGGTCCCGGGTCGGGCAAATAATTGTTAGGTATTGGGTTTTCTGTCAAGATATTGGTACAGTGTTAAGTTATAATTGGTATCTACGATAGATAAAAGTATCTACCTAAATGTTGCTTTTTGAAGTAACCGCTTAGAATATGATAGATCTTGTCGATATATTTTCAGCAGATTCTGCTTACCGAAACTGTGGTCTTGACCTGTCACACATAAAATAGGTCTTACTTTTTTAAAGGCGCTTATACCATTGTACTATGCTTATACTATGACTATGACTTTGAAATTATTCTTTGAAATACATACATATTACCTACCCAGTTAATAGGTACCAAAGCAGCATAGTAGGTCTAAACTTCATATTTTATCTCTCTTTATAGAAGGAGTGATACCTCTTTTTCGAGGTTAAATTTTTCCTACCGTCCTGCACGTCTAATAACCTAGAAAGTAGCATTTGCCTTTGACCCATATTTACTTGTTTGTAATTAGTGCATGCCATCCAATGTTTATTGATGGAAACACCCCTGTCAACACTCGTAACATATAATATGCAAACAGGCAACAGCGGATGTGTCACTTATTTAATAGATTAAACTCGGGGCTCGGGGTACAGTAAAGAAACAAAAACACTATGCTAGACAAAAATTACGTGTATAGCTTTGAGTACATACTCTATAGTAAATTTCAACGTAATAAACGCCAGTAAAGTTAACATAATTGCGTATAATGTCTATTGTCTATCATAATATATTTGTATTAGAATAAAACATCTGAGACAGACAAACGACGAGTAGATAACATGAGTATTCCACGTATGTATATTTGTGTTACAATGGGTAAAGGCAAAGCGCGACTGCATGTCAGACGTCATACTGAAAGCGCGCGTACACTTGTACTGCGATTTGCTATACGAGGAACTATATATAAGTCACGTCACATTACAACGCGTGGTTAAAGGCGCGCGACTGTAGGAACTCTGCACTGTAACGCGCGCTTTGCAGTTCCTTTTATTCTAGCAACTTCTAGGAGCCGCGTTAGGTATACGTTCCGTCGCGCGTGTTGTGTTTCAGGCGAGCGGTGGTGCATTCACCGCCTGTTCAAGCGGTTTCCACAAGGTACGATCGGCGGGTCGATCGATTCCACCGACCCGGTCAGCGGTAGATAACCCGCCGTTTGACCCCAGCAGTATTCGCGGGTTGACTCTACGGTCGATATCGCCAGTTCCTGTACCGTACGGAAAACTTAGTCATTCTGGCTAAGTGACGCCACACGATCTATCATGATTGGTCCGCTATTAAAATAGGTTCGTTGCTCACTAAGATAATATTATTATGTAAAGGTTATATTAATAGTTGCTCGTATATTATTTTTATAGACCAATTATTATTATTCAAGAGAAGTTATCGAACATGTTTTTTCAATAGAATATACCTACCTACCTACCTACGAGTGATTCCCTATTATGTAAAACTTTCATAAAAGTACCGTAACCGTTAAAAAGTAAATAAGTATTTTTCTTACGAATATCATTAAAGGGACAGCAGTAGAACTAGGAAGAACAAACTCTGTAACACGATCAATGAATTGAAAAATTGCTGAATAAAGACTGTAATCCTCCTGAAAGGGTAATGTTATTGACTTTGCATGATATTATTGATGATTAGATGATGCCCACGGGTTCGCCCGCGTGAATTTAGGTTTTTAAAACACCCGTGGGAACTTTGATTTTACGGAACAAAAAGTAGCCAATCTGTAGTAGTCCCCAAAATGGAAAAATCGCGTGGGATACCCACGATTTAGTAATGCAATTCCTTACAGTGTCAGGGTTGAGGAGTTAGTTGGGTATATACTCGAGATCATTCAACGATAAAGTCTTTACTTGGTAGGTACCTCCAATATCAATTTAAATAACCGACAGTTTCTAAATCCCATTAATTTTGGTGGTCTGGTCCCCTACAGCATCAGTATTGAGGAGTTGGAATCCAAATGTTTTATGGGACAAAGTTTTTCTATCGATTTAAAAAAGAATTACGCAAATCGGTTGTGAAATCTTGGAGATATTGGTGTACATAGGATACATTTGAGCTCATATCATGCTAAAAACTGTTAAAAGTTCACTGGCGGATGTTTAGGTAGATCAAAATGTAAACATCCGCCAATGAAAGTCCCATCAAAATCGATCCAGCCTTTTAGAGATTAGTCGGTAATCTTTAAAGTATCTACTTTCTAACAAAAAAAGAATTAATGAAATCGGTCCACGCGTTATTAAATTACAGCTAAATACACGTTTTGACTTTCATCCCCTCTCCCTAGGGAACCGTGCTGAATTTCGGAATAAAAAGTATCCTATATGTTACTCCGTAGTATGAACTTAAATCGTGCCAAGTTTCGTTTCAATCCATTCAGTAGTTTTTGCGTGATGCGCGACAGATAAACAGACAAACAGACAAAAATTTCAAAAATAGCTTTTTTACGTTCTATTACTTATCCCTAACATCCCCCAGTTATTATTTTGCAAATATCTTCAATGTACAGATACGGCAAGTCTACGATTTTATTATATGTATAGATAGAAGATAGAATAGATGTCTATAATAGATGTATAGAATAGAATAGATAAAAAGTATAATATATGTATAGATGATATTTCGGCATTTGATTCTATTAGTATTGCCCTACAATATTTAGGCCAGTATAAAAAATATTAAAAATTGTCGATTGTGTCTCCCCTTTGCCCTTCAATTGAAAGTACTAGCATACGTAAACAGGTAGGTATTCTATTGTCTAATGGCAAACAAAAGCTGTACCTACCTACGTTTCAAGTAACGCGTCGGTTTAGTAAAATGCTTATGTTATGCTATGTTAGCTTTGGTACTAGATAGGTAGATAGGTATACAATGAACCTTTCAAAGCAGCTCCCTGGCTTACTTAAATAAATTTCGCAAGACACGGACTGCGAGTCGTTGACCTCTCTATTTACCTGAGCATTGAATATGCGCGACAAGTAGTGATACCATCTTTATGCGGGGGGAAAAGGTAGTGATCGTAAAAGAAGGACTTTCTTAGGTGTCGATCAAAATCGAGATGTGGGATCAAAATCGCAAGCTGAAAATTAGCTGGACCCAAAAGGTTACCAACGAGGGAGTCTTGCGACGAGTTTGTTGTCAGCGCGTACTTTGGCAAGCCGTCAAAAAGAGAAAGGTTGCTTATCTGGGGCATGTGCTTGGGCATGACAGATATAGGGACTGCAACTTATAATGACGGGCAAAGTGGCAGGCAAGAGGCGCATCGGTCGCAAGAGGAAATTTTGGTTGCGCAATGTCAGGGAGTGCACTGGGATCGCGAGTGCCGCCCACCTGTTTAGCCTCGCAAGAGACAAGCCAAAATATAAAATTCTGACGGCCAACCTTCGCTAGTCGGAAGAACCTACCTAAAGAAGAAGAATAAGGCTATACACAAAAGCGAAGTGAGCTCTCGACACTAGCACGATTTTTTACAGTGGCCATATTTTAATAATTCGTTGTGACATAGGTACCTCGTTGAGCCCACTTCCACCGTAGACTGCATAAAAATATTAAGTTACATTTTTATTTTGTGGTGTAGTGCGCGGCGCGAGGCACAACCCATACAGCCGCACCTTTTCTGGTCAGATGTTCTTTTTCAACTTTTATAAATGTAAAAGGCTCTGTGGGACTTATCCGAGATCCTTTAAAAGCAAGGGGACCTGAGTACAGCTGCACGGCGTTATGAAAGATATTGCTTTGCGGCGCGCTCCTAATATTTAGAGGTGCTAGGCTTTCAACGGTGGTTCCTTTACAGCGCACACGTTTGCATTTCAAAAGTTTCGAAGTTGTTGAGTGAATATTTACATATACGCATAGCGTCGTACCTTTAGTTTCAAGTACTCGTAAATAATATATGACTATTGAAGTAATGGTCTTTTCTCTGCGACAATAATAATAACTAGTTATACCTACTTGTAAAATTGAATGAGACTCAATACATGCAAAGTAGTTATCTATTTTCATATTCTAAAGGAGCGGATACCCGCGACTTCGTTCGCGTGGATATTGACTTTAATAATCCCGTGGAAATCATTTTGTTGTTCCTATGCTCCTTTGAGCTTAAACCTTGCTAAAAACTGTTAAAAGTTCACTGGCGGATGTTTAGGTACATCAAAATGTAAACAGCCGCCAGTGAAAGTCCCATCAAAATCGGTCCAGCCTTTCAGACATTAGCCAGTAGTCTTTAAAGTATCTACTTTGTAACAAAAAAAGAATGAATGAAATCGGACCACCCGTTAACGAATTACAGCTAAGTACACATTTTGCCTTTCATCCCCTCTCCCAAGGGAACCGTGCTGAATTTCGGGATAAAAAGTATCCTATATGTTACTCCATAGTATTAACTTAAATCATACTGAGTTTCATTTTAATCCATTCTGTAGTTTTTACGTGATGCGCGCACAAACATACAGACAAACAGATAAACAGACAAACAGATAAACAGACAAAAATTTAAAAAATAGCTTTTTTACGTTCTATTACTTATCCCTAACATCCCCCAGTTATTATTTTGCAAAAATCTTCAATGTACAGATACGGCAATTCTACGATCTTATTATATGTATAGAAGATTTTGTTCTGTCTGTTTCGAATCTGATCTTTGCTCCTAAGGCTTGTTGAATTTATTACTATTCACTAAGTTTTTCATCTTACATTAAAATCATCTTCTTATAAAATTGATAGAAATATTGTTGTACCAGCACAAGCTTATTTAGATTAGGTCGAAATGGATGGGCTGAATTATTTTTCATAAAAACTAAAACACTTATCTATACAGTCCGAAAAGGAGTGTAGGTATTGATAATTGATATTGATATTATTGATATACCTAATATTGATATTCCTAAAAACCTTTATTTGAAAAATACACGTTGGTATGAGATTAGAGCGCCTCTACAGAGAAAAAAGTTTTTTTAAAACATTCTCTATGCTTAATATATTTAAGTATGACTTTGTGATTTGTTTTGTTTTGATTGAAAATTGAGCATTTGAAAAGAGCTAGTTACCACGACGTTCCTCAAAGAGAAAGCTTGGTATAGACATGTGGGCGTCGGATATCGATTGTGAGCTTCTTACTAAATTCAGTCTCACAGTAAGAAAAGATATAAGTTTCACTTTGAGCTGAACGTTGTTTATTCAATAAGCTAAATTCAGAATGATTCATTTCAAATAGGCGAACTTGTAGCTTTTATCTTATGATAAGTCAAGACTCTAGCACCAGAGAAGAGTCGTATTTAACCGTCTGGTATGCGGAATGGTGCCGAAGAAAAAGATTGCAAGATAACGTTTCTAGATAATTATTTTCTATACTATGTATTAAGATGTTTAACATTTTAATTAATCAATTACCACCTAATTAATATATATATATATATATATTATATTCATCAACAATCTTGAAGCTTGCGATGGCAGGAGTGGATTAAGAAGACGGTATCCCTACACCACAAATATTTATACTAAACATTAAAATATTTGGCATAAATAATAACATAGCGGAATTTGTATGCACAACGCTTTCAGGCCGCGTTTTTGTCGTTCGAATGAATAGGTCGTGTTTCAAAGGGTTCTCCCAAAGAGAGTTTCATTTCAATGGAAGAAGCCGCCTATGTCCCATATTCCGTGTCACCGCAATAAAGCATTGCACGTACAGATACCTATGTAAGTACATACGTGTTTACAAAACTAAAGCGTAATAAAATGATTTGATAATTTTAATGGCGTAAGTAAAAATATGGTCTGCCAATCCGCTTGGCCAGCGTGGTAGACTATGGCCAAAACCCTTCTCACTCTGAGAGGAGACCCGTGCTCTGTAGTGAGCCGGTAATGGGTTGATCATGATGATGATGAAGTAAAAATACGAGCTACATAATAGGCTTCTTCATTATTTTTCATCAGGCGTAAATAAATATGATCTCAAGAGTTTATATAAAATTCCATATTATATTAAAAAATACGCGTCTTACGTAAATTATGTACCTACTTACGTAAATGTCATCTTATATCGTATTTAGAAAACTCTTGCGCTAATAATATACCTACTGTACAAAAACAACTGCCTCGTTGGTCTAGCGGTTAGTATAGCATGTTCGTGGATCACGAGGTTTTGTGTTCGATTATCAAATATTTGAGTTTTCTGTCAAGAAATTCTTAGTGCCAGCCCGAAGTTGGAAGTTGGCGATGTTTCATCCCCGTTCATCGGAGAGCGCGTTAAGCCGTCAGTCCCGGTTATCATCACTATCTTGTGTAGCCCGAGCCCGCCAACTCGTATTGGAGCAGCGTGGCGGGTCCAAGTTCTAAACTCCTCTCTTTTATATCAGCAGTGGGACGTCAAAGGTCTGTTATGGCGATGGTAAGTAGTTGTAGGTTCAGAAGGTATCCTTGCGCTTCCTATTGGCAATCCCAAAATATATTTCCAAATATCCATATTTTATGTGAAAAAGAACGCACAATTCCATAAATATAAATTTCTAATACGCCCACAGACAATATTATTGGTTACTTCTTGTAAAGAATAAGCAGACGCTGACATTGCGATCAATGCCTGGCCTTGTTTTCCATTCAGACGAAGACAATACCCGTGAGCTTAGACTTGAAATAAAAAGAATGTGATCACTTGATCAGAAGTGATTTTGACCTTAATAAGACCTTTTTACGCAAGCTCAAGTAGGCACTACGCAAAGTGGAGGAATTTTATAGGTAGAGGGTTTTTGGAAGACATAAATATTCATAAGCTAGGTTCAAGAAACAGTTTTTTTTTCTGACATGTAAGGTCTCCGCTTTAGAAAATAACGCAACTTTAAAGTAAAAAATAACATGCCTAACTACCTATTCTATTACTAAAACAACAAAAACAAATTGTATATGAGACATTACAAAAAAACTATTACAACAAAGAGTAGGAGACTTTTATTTATTTTTTCTATAAAGGTCGTTCGTGACTAGACTAGATAGTCCATAAGTAGATAGTCTGTTAAGACGATAATTCCTCAGTAACCACTTTTTTTTAATTATTACAGCTAATTCGGATTGCGATGTCTAATTATTTAAATTGTATGGATCTCAAACAACTCGCAACCTTCCCCACCTACGCACGCAAACCTATTTGCGTGATTTATTTAATTTGTTATCCTTATTTCTCAAAATAAATTTTCATACCTAACCTACCACAAAAATCTCGAACTGAATTAATTTAAGTAAGTAGTGAATGCTTAATTTTTGATGTTCTCTCGAGTTTTGAAGAAAATTCCACGGAATTGGGTGCCCTTACCTTATTTCTGAACAAGTCTGTCTGTCTGTCTGGTTGTAATGACTCACCCCAGACCGACTCTACGCCCAGTCTGTTAAGAACTTTTTCGTCACACTTCTACGTGTTTTATAATGATAGTAAGTAGTGTGTGTAGGATACGAATATATATGAATATGAATAGTACTTAGTCATTTTACATTTATACACACTATTGTCCACGAAATCCTTAATCAATAAAATGTCACACTGTGGCACAACAATAAAAGCGTATTCTGAGCCCAAAGGTGCTAATCAAGTTCGTCGTCCACAAATGCTTGCCTACTTCGTTGACCTAGTTGCGAGCTTTGCCCGCGTTCGCGTCGCCACAAACTAGGGGAATTCCTAGAACTCGATGTTTTTTTTTTCTAATTACTGCACACGACTTTCTCTTTAGACTTCACGGCAACTCACTGCATGAGCAGGAAATTGCATGTTTAAAATTTTTAGTTTGGTTCTAGAATATTCTTACAGAGTCAAGTCGCTACTTTAAGAACACGAAAATTCATTTACTCGAGCTAACTATCATACTTACAAAAGTTATTTTTTCTTTGAAATTCAGAGCAAATTACACAACATAACGTACTTAGATAGCTATTTTGATATGATTTTTATACTTCTTAAAAATACGACTCTATCTCACGTTACCAACCGAAACTGATGCGAAAAAAATGATAACGCAATAATGAATCAGCGCTTTATCAGCAGGTTGCTGCGAACCGAATCGCCCAAAATAAAACAACAATTTATAACAGTAATAAAGTTTTATAGTAAAAAAATTATGTAAAAAAATTTTGACCGAGATAGAAATATCTTTGCTTCAGAGACTATTCTAATCGTTCTAAAATGAAGAATCGGAATGAAAACAATAATGTCTGAGTGACAATACCTAATAATGGGCGATGAATTTCGACGAGAGCAACATACGAACTTCAAAAAAGCTTTTTAAAAGTTTAATTAATTATAGCTCATCAATAAGAATATTTATATTACTTATTTCATTTTTCATTTTGTAGACCGTTGCAAATGGCAACGGTCTACAAAATGAATTCAAGATTATAATATCCAAATTATTATATTATATAGATTATAGACCAAGGGTAATTCGCTGATTTTAAAACAAAAATATACCTAAGAATGTACTCAGTAGCCACTGCTTTAAGGATAATTATGGAAATAGTATTACAAAATTAGTTGTACGTCAGACTGATAAAGGAAACACAAGTAGGTAAGTTTTTCGAGGTCGGAGCGGGTAGGGCGGGGGGCGCCTAGTGGAGCACGGGGAGGAGGGGGGAGCTGGTTCAAGGTTCCCGGTTTCAGACGCCACTGCGGGTCTATGCGTACATGTACAAGTATTACCCGACCAAATTAAAACCCAGAGTATTCTTCACAGACTCCGCCGATGAGTTCGTAGTCGATTCTAACTGCGTACTTTTTAACTTGATAGCATAACGTTAAGATCCGATCTGTGAGTTCTGTGACATTCATGAGACAGTATTCGTTGGTTCGCACGCGCTAGTCGTTTTCGTGGGAACGAACACGCGTGACAATTAGTACCCAGAGTAAATAATATTTAGTTAATATTTTGTATGCTAACTAGTAAAGTATGCAAAACGTCACAAATTAGGGTTTCTTTACAAGAATGAAATAATAAACACAATTAAATAGTCTTTTACCGTCCATCCAATAGATATTAGTACCTAACCTAAGAAGGGGGAGGCCTTTGCCCAGCAGTGGGATGAAATATAAAATAATTGTAAATTGAACACATTCTTAAATTTAGAAATATTAGATAGGTTTTATAAATAAATAAAAAATACTTGGGTATCTTTAGATTTTGGAGGCTTTACCTATTTAGGAATGCAGTAGGCATAATATCTAATCTAACGATATATATACCGAGAAAGCATAGATAATACCGGCCTGAATATAGGAGAAAATGGCACATATAAGTAAGTAACGAGTAGTTGACATATTTCCAATTGTTCTGTGTGCCCGATTCAAACAGATGTTACGAGCAAGATGAATAGACACTTCCAACAATTGTTACGGATTGCCATTGCATACAGTCGTGGGTACTTTCTAGTAATAGTTTGAATACAGCTGTAGAGAGAGCGCTGTGTAAGTTGACACGTCATGACAGCTCGTCATGACTCATGACAATGGCGTCATCTTGTCTTATTAACTTAGGGCGAATTCAAATAGAAATTCATGAGAAAGATTCCGGCAAATCATCATGAGATATAGAAATTATAGCGTGGTCCTTGTCAACAGTACGTAATTAAATCAATCCGCTAGTATGAAGTGTCGGGGGGTGCTCCAAGTAAGCCTCCTTCGCATCTGAAACTGCCGGCTCACCTCATAGACCAGTGTCGATAATTTTTGAAACCAAAAAAAATCACAGTAGGATGAAACCCATTGGAAAAGGAGGAGAATATTATAAAAATAAAAGGAAAAATAATTTACGGGTGATCTGAGCTCGGGGGAAAAAGGGGGGGGGAGGGGTTAAGGGTAAAAAACGGTTTATCTTGATTTTTGGCAAAACTACAAGTCCTATGGAAAAAATTAAATGGCAAAGTTGTAGGTAATAAAAAGATCTACAACTCCTTTTTTTTAACTTTACGTTTACTTTATGTTTGAAAATCAAGTTACGCTTGCGTAGCCTCTCATTTATCGTAGAACCATGCGTTCTCCTATAAAGCCAGCTACAGTTTCCAACTTGTAGTATAAGAATTCGAAATAAAAGTATTTTAAAATAAATTTATTAAAAAAAAATTCTAAATACTATTTGGTTTACTTATTCTGCAGATTATGGTTAGTAAAGTGACGGCATTCAAATACATATTTCCTAAGACAAGTTCGAAGGGTTGTTAAATTATAGTCTGGTACGTACTCGTATGTTATCGTTTACAGAAAATTACTAGCCTTCGAGAAAATAGATGTTTTATTATGTAACTTTTATAGCAGACAGCTTTATAGCTTATTCCGGACGACAAACATAACTCCATAATTTCACCTATCTACACAACAAAAACTAGTCCAATTTTTCATTTTAGTATAAACATACCTACATAATACACAAAATGCAACAATTTTACGTAGGTATATCTACCTACTATAATTCGAGGAAAATAAGGGATTCCGTTATGATAAACTTTGGGCATAGGTAGGTACTATAAAATAAAAGAATTTCTGTCTCGTAGATACATTTTATAAAAAATACAGAAATGCGTTGTACCTAGAATGATTAATTATTTTAGTGGTCTGAATGAGGGTCGAGATTTCTCAATAATACGCAAGTCATCGTCCCGTACATAGGTAGGCATGTCGCGAAAAATAACTTCTGCAAGTACCTATGTAAATACTTGAAATTGGAGTTATGAAGCTTTTTGTTACTGATGAACTTTTTTGGTGTAATTTATTTTGCTTGTATTCCTTACATGAGGCTCGTTGTTCATTCTTGCGAAACACTTTATGAGGAGACCCAATTTTGTCCTTGAAGGGCTTCGAATAAGATATATATCCGTCTTCAAATAAAAATTTTTTTAAAGAAAACCGACTTAGAAAGCCACTAGGAAGTATTTTTGTTTTTACACAACTTTGTTTTTAGTTTGAGTTCAGTGATAGAGTCTAAGCGCTTGTTCAGACACGGCGGGAACCGCGCGTTTCCCGCGCGATAACCGCGCGGTTATGTCTGAACGATTACTTTATAACTCATATAAATAAGACCTGCGCGATTTCCATGCGATTCTATAATCGCGCGGTTCCCGCCGTGTCTGAACAGGCACCTACACAATATAACATAACATAAAATATACGCGGTGAATTAGAACCTCCTTATTTTTGGAAGTCGGTTAATAATTTTAATAATTATTTTATAATAATTTTAATAAAGGTTAAAAATAACTGCATATTATAAAATTGTAACTGTTTGTCCGTCTATTTGTTAGTATGCTCATACTTCAAAAACACTAACTCACTTTATAAGACTAACTAGATAAGACTTACCTACGTACAGTTTGTGTTAAGATTGATCGTACCTAATGATTCTATTCTATAATATGAATCTATACTAATTATTATTATTATTTTTTATTTATTTTTATTTACAATACATATTAATATTTTTACATTGATTACTTCGTGCTCGTAAGCGCTAATGTTTGGCTTGTCTGAGCACTGCGCATCCCTCAGTTATCTTAGGTACGTCTAACTAAATACAAAGGTTTGTTGAATATTCTAAGTATAGTCTAGTTATATTCTATTTCTATTCGACCAATAATTATTCGAATTGGTCGAAACTCGAGGTAGATTTGACCCTTTACAAAAAACAAAGACGTAAACATAAGCTACTTTGCTATTGAATGTATGTGCCCTATGTATATGTATTGTACCTTCTCTTAAAATTGAAATGCATATTACAACCTACAGGTTACGCAATTTGACCTCCCTTTGAAATTTAACCTGATAAAACTTCGCCTGTCTCGATCGAGATAGCACGCCACCTACATCTCAAGCTGACCTGACAGCTATTGATATTCGCTCAAGAGCCGCAGATGGCAGCTCGCCGTCGCACAGATGACAGATAAAGGCCTGGATCGATATGCTCTCAGCGGCAGTCGACGACTGCTTTGTATACTGGATGGTAACTAAACCAAACGGTAACGCAATACTCATCATTATCTAAGCTTCAACAACTCTTAAACTATTAAGGGCCTGTTTCACCACCTTCTGATAAGTGTCGGATAGCTTATTCACAACTTTTGTCTTTGTCACTTGGCATAAAGTAAGAAAGTAACAAAACTTACATTTAGGCTATCCGACACTTAACAGAAGGTGGTAAAACAGGCAAGAGTCTCAGAGAGTTAATACAATTGAGAGCGGATAAAAATCCGTGATGTTGGGTTCAAAGTCCAAACACTACAACCCTAGCCAGTGACACTGTATCAGTGATACATTTTCACTGGGCTATTGAGGTATTGTCGTATTTTCGAATACTTCTGAAAGAAGCTTCTCACTAAGTCGTTGGGAAGAGGGCAATAAATTGGTGTTTAACATGCTGAATGTATATTAATAAACTTAAAATTTCTATTAAGTAGCTATTGATCCATCTAAAAAATTAAAGTATTTCATCGGAAATTAGTTAAGGCAACTCTTGATGGACTCTTGAATTGTGACACGTAAATCGCTTTGGTGTTCTAGTATTCACATTTTTTCGACATCTGTCTTTAATTTAACAAAATGATTCCCTTCTCCATTTGAAACTGGTAATCTCTAACAGATCCATCAAAGGCGACATAGTCTGCTCTACCTTGTGCTGCAGTGCATTTCAAAGGATATCTTGTGTACTGTTCTAGTAAACTGATACTAAGCGATTGGTGTGACGGTACCTTTATGAGCGTGATAGCGTGACAGTAAATAAGTAGGTTTCGTTGTAGGTATGTTTTCGTCACATTATGTTTTCGTAGTACGTGGTTTTTACTGTGCCTTATTTTTTAAAACACGCAAATGATGAAAATTGTATTGTGTTTTATACTCATTAATTTATGTATAATTACACATTATGCCTGCAGTTAGGCAGAGTGATAGAAATAATATCATTAACCTTTAAGTAGGTATATTCATTTATTTCATACTAGCTTCCGATCCGCCCTGGCTTTACACAATTTAAATGTCCAGTATTGTTTTTTGTGTATTGTTGTCCAGTATTTTGTCCAATGTTTAAAAAAAATCGATTTAGATTTTATTGCTTTGGTCTATCAATAATATTATCTATATACATATACTAATAAATAAAATTGAAGTGTCTGTCTGTAATTTCGAAATAACTACCTCATATTAAGCTCATATGGTTATTTGAATTGTACATATGAGCTGGATCGAATATTTTTCCTACGCAACGACCTCTGAATAAATATAAGCATGCCAGGTTTCTTGGTTTATATGTTAAGGCTGCTCTCCTCAGGCGCTTCTCTATACAAACGTATTACGCCTATTATTCTAATATTTGTAGCAATAGATCTAAAGTTAAGCCAGATATCAATTTATATCTCCATTATCTATGCCATAAAATAAAAAATTAGTAAAATTATATTTATTTTGAAAGTTATGACGCTTGAAAAATCACTATTTTTGGGCAAATTTTGAGGCAACTTCGTGCGTAAAAACTATATAAGAAACTAGAAAATTGAAAAACGACCGAAGTCTTATCTATCATACGTTACTTCATAATAATTTCAAATGTCTTTAGTTCATGTAAAAACTGCCAAATATTTGCTAAAATAGGCGTAATTTCAAACCTAGATTTGCATCTTTTTACTTTGCCGTTTTCACTAATAATCATGATATCTCAAGCAAAATTTATTTATTTAATTAATTTATTATTTATTTATGTATATATTTTTAGTACCTACTCTTCTTTACTGAAGACGTCTCGCTCTCTAAATGCAGAAATCACTGTTTTAGACTCCACTCACAAACGATTTGTCGTTCCCTTGGAGAGGGCTCTTAAGTGCGCCACTCCTCGTAGGCCACGTAATCGATTTTTTGACGACTTGATTACAAAACATTGAATTTTATCTTCTATGCAAAAATTGCTACCTATTTTATAGTTATATGCTATTGCTACTTTCCGTAAAAAAAATCTAAGTGAAATTAAAAGCCTGTGAAAGGATATGAAGTAAACGAAGAAACAGAATCAGAATCGGCGTATACGCCGTTGTTTTAATATATAAGGATTTTCACGGAATTTGGTTTACATACTTAATAGATATCGATTAATTAAACTGTCGGAAAATTCCAACGAAATTAATTTGCCTCGTGACCACCGTCCTGAACGCTACTAGAATTCTAATATCGAAAAACTATAATATCCGAACTATAGCTGCCTCGTTGGTCTAGTGGTTAGCATGTTCGACAGCAGATCACGAGGTCCCGGTTTCGATTCCCGGGTTAGACAAATAATTGTACGGTATTGGGTTCTTCTGTCAAGAAGTTCCTCGTGCCTCGGAGAGCACGTTAAGCAGTCGGTTCCGGTTATCATCAGTAGATATAATGTGACCGCCAACCAGCATTCCTACATTCCTATGAGAAAGTTGACCTGTGCCCAGCAGTGGGACGTTAAAAACCCTGTAGTGGTGGTGAGTAACATTGTGAAGTGGCGGTGACTAATAGAGCAAAATGAAACCAAAGCCTCTTATTTTAAAGTCGTAATTCAATATTTTGAATATTTATTTTGCAAAACCGTTTAGGACGCTGGCTATAGACAATTATTGGCGGAATGTATTGGCGAACTCAAACCTCAAGCCAGCCAAATTCAGTTTAGGTCCATTCCACTCTGAAGTAATTTGTTTCGTTACTCGAATTTCGATCATCGTTGCCAGTGTACAAAGTCGGCATAAGGCCTCTGATCTAGGTATATTGCATCCCACGTTCGACGCACAAATAGCGCTCTTGTTAAAGGTATCAAGTATCAAAGTAAAAGTTATTATCAAGTATAAACAGGGGCGTAGCTACCGCCGTATATGCCGTATCAATTATACGGGGCCCCCAAGCCACGGGGGCCCCCGAAGTGCGTGAGCAAAAATTAACAAAAACTTCCCAAATTTTTGTTTATTTCAGAAATGACAAAAGTCAAAAAATGTTGTCCAAAAAGTTGTCCATAGAGGCAGAATCTTCTTCTTCATCAGAAGAAGTCATCATCAGGTATAAATGATTTAATAAATCAGTTTGCCGAAAAAAAGGCAAGGAGATATATATTTAATTTGAATTGTTTGTAAAAATTTTAGAAAAAGTGACTTATGCAAACATTTTTTTTTCTTTTGTGAGAAATCCTTACCCTTCATAAGGGCCCCCAAACAAATTATACGGGGCCCCGCCAAGGTACGCTACGCCACTGAGTATAAAGTTATTGTACAAGTATCTACATACAAGGCATTATTAGTAAATATCAAAGGAATTCAACCCAAGCAAATAGCTTAGTTAAGTAGGTCTATATTTATCATGGAATTATAAAACACAAGATTTTGAGTCATTCACGTTCATTTAAAATCATAGAAAAACGATTGTTTAAAAATCTTAAATTTAGTGACTGGGCAACTGTTGGCATTTATAAAAGTCGAAACAAGTTGTTTGACCTGTATGCAGAAAAACAATATAATTATACCCCCGCGTTTATTGAATACGTAAGAAATTATTCCAAATTGTTTCGAAATGTTTGCATACAGGCAAAATCTCTTTATATAAAACAGAAAATCATGAATTCTGATAATAAAATAAAAGCAACTTGGGATATCATCAGTGATGAAATGGGGAAACATAAAGTACATACTAATAAACTGGAGTTAAAAATTAATAATCATATTATTGACTCTGATATAGAGATAGCAAATACTTTTGAGAACTTCTTCCAAAATATTCCAGTTACCACGACTAATTCCCTGAATTCCTCGCCAACAGAAGCCTATAATATCCTGAGGGGCAATGTTTCTGAGTGCAATGTATTATTTCGATTTAAATACGTAACCCCATATGATATTATCAAAACATTTAAATCTTTGCAACACAAAAAAACAGGAGATTTATGGGGAATATCAGTAAAAATAATTCACAATATTATTGATGTTATTGCGCCATATCTTGCTGTAATTTTTAACAAGTCCATAGATTCGGGATCATTTCCCGACCTCATGAAATGTAGTAAATTGATACCTCTGTTTAAGTCGGGAAGTAAAACTGATCCAAATAACTATAGGCCGATTTCAATTCTACCAACTCTCAGCAAGATATTTGAAAAAATAATGCTCAACCAACTGCTCCTGCACTTTAATTTAAATAAATTACTTCACTCTGAGCAGTATGGTTTTACTAAGGGTCGTTCAACAACCGATGCGGCCGCAAGGCTGTTACGGCACATTTTCGATGCTTGGGAAAAGTCACAGAATGCCATTGGTATCTTCTGTGATTTGTCAAAAGCATTTGATTGCGTTGAGCACGAGACTCTTTTACGAAAATTAGGCCACTATGGTATTAAAGAATCTGCACTCAGTCTCATTGCGTCTTATCTCGGTGATCGTATACAAAGGGTATGCATCAATGATGTTAAGTCATCCGGATCAGCCTCAGTGATGGGTGTCCCCCAAGGCTCTATTCTAGGTCCATTCATGTTTCTGGTTTATATTAATGACTTACCACATTTCGTCAAAAATGCTTGCGATATTGTACTATTTGCTGATGATACGTCTTTAATTTTTAAAGTCGATAGAACTAAAGACAATTTTGACGATGTAAATAATACTTTATCTCAAGTTTCACACTGGTTTACTATAAATAATCTACTTTTAAATGCTAAAAAAACCAAGTGTGTCGAGTTTTTATTGCCCAATACAAGGATTACTAGCAACAATTTAAAGATAAGTGGTCAGCCATTGAAAACTGAGAACACAACTGTGTTCTTGGGAATAACCCTAGATGCAAAGCTTCAATGGGGCACCCATATAGCAACACTTGCTGGCAAGCTTAGCTCTGCTGCTTACGCTGTTAGGAAGATTCGACAGTTAACAGACGTAGAAACTGCAAAAGTAGTTTATTTTGCATATTTCCATAGTATTATGTCGTATGGAATCTTACTATGGGGTAAAGCAGCTGATATTGGAAAAATTTTCGTTTTACAAAAAAGGGCAATTCGCGCAATTTATAATTTAAAACCGCGGGATTCCCTTCGAGAGAAATTTAAAGAAATAGGTATTCTTACAGTAGCTTCTCAATATATTTATAACAACATAATTTTTGTTAAGCAAAACATTCACAGTTACAATAAAAAGTGTGAATTACACGATAGGCGGTTAAGAAATAGAGATGGACTAGTGATTCCTCGATTACGCCTCAAAAAGGTCCAAAGGTCGTTTGTGGGAATGGGCGTAATGTTCTATAACAAAATTCCACAACAAATCTTAGATTTGCCTTTACACAAGTTTAAGAATTCTATTAAAAGTGTGCTCATGAAAAAAGCATATTATACAATTGAAGATTATATAAATGATAAAAAAGCATGGATTTAATTTATTCGCTTTATACGCTATTATAACTTGAGGAGTATTCGATTATTGGTGTTCAATTCGATGCTTTAATCATGGGTAGCCTAAGTATGTCACGCTCTCTTTAAACATTTCTGTGGTGGTGTCGTGTGGTGCGGGTTGTTACGTTCCCTCAAATATGGTTGAGCGAAGCAATGGCTGGATCATGCGTCATGCTCGTGAACGGGTGCCGCCGTCGGAAATGGGGCTACTTTTGTCTGCCCTTCTTAACGTGTGGAATTGTAAGCACCATTCTGAACCAGTGGTAGATTCATTTGTCGATTCAAAAGCACTTGTAAAAGTTTATCCGAATAAAAAATATGTCTTAGACTTGCCTTTACACAAGTTTAAGAACTTTCTTAAAAGTATGCTCATAAAAAAAGCTTATTATACAACTGAAGATTATATAAACGATAAAAAAGCTTGGATTTAACTCGTTCCAGCAATGCGCGAGACGGCATTTCAATCATGTACATTAATAATAATAATTGTTATAATGTTATTTTTAAAAAGAGCAACCGCCGAGTTTCTTACAGGTTCTTCTCGGCTGGAACTGCATTCCGAACCTGTGGTAGACTCAATCGACGATTCAAAAGCACTTGTAAAAGTTTATTTGAATAAAAAACTTTTCTATTCTATTCTATTCTATTCTATTCTATTCGTAATTGCCATCCCACGCATAATATGTCAGCAGACATCTCAGCAGTACGTATTACAAATGTGCAATCTCCTTCCGGCATCCGTCTTCTCTGTCACCTATAATATCCAGGGTCACCTTCAAAGCAAGAATAAAAGGACGTCTTTAGACAAGCGCGCTTTAGTGCTACAAAAAATGTATCATTGCTTCGCAAAAGGGACAATTCGTAACAACTGCAAAAATAAACCTGTTTTTATCATAGTACTAGCGGTCCGCCCCGGCTTCGCCCGTGGTACATATATAGCCTATAGCACTCCAGGATCACGTACATATCCAACAGTGAAAGAATTTTTGAAATCGGTTTAGCGCGTTCAAACAAACAAACTCTTCCGCTTTATTATATTAGTATAGATTATTGACTTTCTGAGTACCTACGTACTTATATTTGCCTACTATATGATGCCCGCGACTTCGCTAATGTGGATTTAGGTTTTTTTAAATCCTGTGGGAACGATTTGCTTTTCCAGGATTAAAAGTTGCCTATGACAATTTCCGGGTCGCAAGCTACCTCTGTAGAAAACGTATTTAAATCGGATAAACTGATGGATCTTTAAGAATCACGTGGGAACCAAATTTCATCAAAATCGATTAAACTGTTGGGCCGTAAAAAGCTAGCAGCCAGACAGATAGACACACTTTCAAATTTATAATTAAAATATTATACATGTTGGATCTATGATGAATAAAAGGGAGAGAGACAGCTGTTACTACTACATCACTACATAGTATAAAACAAAGTCGCTTTCTCTGTCCCTATATCCCTATGTATGCTTAAATCTTTAAAACTACGCAACGGATTTTGATGCGGTTTTTTTTAATAGATAGAGTGATTCAAGAGGAAGGTTTATAAGTAGAAAAATTGGACCCGGTAGGCGGCGCTAATAGCGGGCAGGACGACGTCTGCCGGGTCCGCTAGTATTTTTATAAATAGCTATGCATACAGGATCTGTGCTCCGTGCTGGCTTCCCGCCCGCCCCACGACTACAACGAGACACGTAGCTCATCTTTCCGCCTTGACAAATGCCAGCTCTCGCGATTATGGTACACCAAATTAATATTAATTTAGCTCCACAGCCCGTCATATTAATCATGATTAAGATGCCATAATGATCATGATGTGATGTGTATACGTACGTATTATAGGCAAAATGTTTTTCGAAATCTACCAAGAAGTAGGTGCCTAGTAGGTGCACGGTTTTGAAGTAAACCTACTTTTTAAGCTATAAATGAAATGACAAATGTATCTTTTTGAAAATGGCCGGTAAAAAATAGAAAATGGCCTGCTTCAGTAGAATCTCTATTAAAATACAGATGCCACTTGAGAAGCCGGCCATTTTTAGATGTACCCTACTTATCTAATACAGACACAAAATTGCAACAGAGGTTCCCACAGCAATTGATAAAATCATTAAACAACAGTATTTTCTGTAATATCTTTGTCAGTCTTCAAATTTCAAGAGAGTACTACTCGTATCACTCTCTTTTTCACTTCGAATAATATTTGGTTTGGAAGAATTTTGGTTATAAAAACTCTAGTTTTACGCAAAAGAACCGAACCAATTTCTCTGAGAGGCGACCGCCAAAGCGAATAACATGTAAATGTATGCATGGTTCCTCGTGCTTTTATTAGTTTCACTGGCAGACGCCCGCGACGGGAAATAAATTATACCTATTCCAAACGATCAGCAAATTTCTTATACATACACCTACATATATATTGTCTATTTTGCAATATATAACAGATATCTCGATGTAAAAAAATTTTTTCTTCTACCCTATAATCTTTCAAAAGCTTCACCTAGAATATGATAGATAACTGCGTTCTCTTATTGACTGATTTTAATTATTAATTGAGAAGTAAACTTTATATAATATTGACAATATTCTGTTATGAGTACACACCCCTCTAAGACGCAGTTATAAATGAATCAAAAGATCATTCGAGTTTATATCGAGCTTGGATACTTAATCCAAAACTCAGCTTTCCAACACTATAGCTCAATGAAAAGTTCTCTCCATTCACGCCCACATGAGCAATCAATACCTTCAGAGTAGGTACAGCGATAGAGAAATTTCATTAAACATCGATCGTTCAGTGATTATTACTTTGGTATAGTACAACGCTACATGTAGATATATTTAGTTTCTACTAGTTAAATTTAGATATTGATCCTGAGGTTTATATAGGTATTTTTCGCTACGAGGCGTAGCATGAGTTCATGCTACGAACATATTGTATTCGTAGCAACATCGTTCGGAAGTTACTTATTATTTATTTTGCTTTTTACAGTTTGTAGAAACACAAGGTGTGGGGGTTAGAAGTTTTAAGTATAATTGACAATTAGGAGATAAATTCGAGAGAAATGTGAGATGTGTCTGTTTGAATGACCCTTTGAATAACTGTTAGAATCATGATGATTTGATGAAATCTGACATAGAGATTACAATTGACATGCTACCTGCACGGATAAAGAGAGGATGGACGGAGAGTCAAAGTCAAGTCTCCAGGCAACACAACAACATCGAATCATTACGAATAGCATGAAATAAAAGATCAATAAATTATTGAAATATTCGTTAACAATGAGTAAAGTTATGAAGCTTTGAATGCTTCTAAGTCTCAACATAAGGCGACAAACGTAGTATACTTTCCATACAATATTTAAAATTATATATTTTTTTATAATTGCTGCAAGGCTAAATTTGCCGCAATACGTATACTTAGTATAAAAATATAATTTAACATGAAAGCAAAATGTCATGCATGCATAGATATTATTATATAATTATATTACAGGTATGTATAAGTGTAAATACAAATAAATTGTTTAATATGGACTTTAATTTCCTAGTTAATATTAAATAATGGTGGTATTTGGGTATAATCAGCGAAATGAGCTAGTCTGAAGCAGTAAGTGGTATTTAATAATAATAATAATAATAATAATAATAATAATGTTTTTATTGAAGGCAAAATAACTTTAACTGACGAAACCCTGAAATATGAGTGCTATATCGTCCACATAAGAATTTATTTTATTTTACCGTGTAAAATTGGAATACATCAAAAAGACGTTTATGTATATCAGGAAAAGCGTTGGTCCCAAGACTGTTCCCAGAGAAACGCAAATGGCGTTAGTGGCTAATACAGCTCTCAATTATGATACATTGAGTTCTCTTTAATAAATATTTTTTTAAAGTTCTAGGACACAGCCTCTTATGTCGATGCGTGAGCCACTAGATGCGTCCTAGTTTAAGGAGTAGGGACAAACACAGTGTCAAAAGCCTTATCTAGATAAGTCCAAAAAATACAAATAGTTTTTTCTTTCGCATATAGACTCTATTGAGGTAGTAAGTACTAAGTTCTAATGCAGCATAATCAGTGGGCATTCCATTACGAAAAATTACTGGTAAAAAAAAAGTCTAAATTAAGTATATCTACCTAGTGCGAAGATGTGGAAGGAAGGATCTTTCAAACACTTGTCAATTTTATGGAAAATATGACACTAATGTCCTGTTTGCAAAGAAATATAATATACTTCGAGTGGTGAAGCGGCGTAATGAATATAATGACACGTAGATAGGAAGGAAAAGCATCTCAAGTGGCATCATTGGAAACCTATAGAAATTATGATTGTGGAGCGTAGTTTTGGTCGCACTATGCTTTTTTAACGGACTACGGGCGGATTATACGTTAATCTATACGTGTTGATTTATCGATTCTATTATAATAATAGTTAGCTGTGATAGCCTAGTGGTTAGGACGACCGACTTCTAATCGGAGGTCGTGGGTTCGATCCCGGGCACGAACCCACGACCTCTAACTTTTCAGAGTTATGTGCGTTTTAAGTATTATATATCACTTGCTTTAACGGTGAAGGAAAACATCGTGAGGAAACCTGCATGCCTGAGAGTTTTCCATAACGTTCTCAAAGGTGTGTGAAGTCTGCCAATCCGCTTGGCCAGCGTGGTAGACTATGGCCAAAACCCTTCTCCCTCTGAGAGGAGACCCGTGCTCTGTAGTGAGCCGGTAATGGGTTGATCATGATGATGATGATGATGATGATTATAATAATAATAGATAATAATATAATTTAACTCCAATATGGAGGATATGATGAAGTGAAATTCGTCAAGAGTAAAAATTAGGTAAAACAATAATCGAAATTTCAGGTAATTGTAGCAAGTTTCTCATTAAATCGGGAGGTTCTTTGTACAGATAGATAATAGATATATGTACCTAATGGTGCTAATTGCAAAAACTCTAAATTCATTTTTAACCTCTTAAAAGATTTATATAATTTCTAAATGAAAAATACGAACCTGCAATACTCGTCCTGCAGTCGTTTTAAGTAGAACTTAGTTTTGCTTAGAACTATCAGATATAGAATAATAACCAGACAAATTAATTATTCTTTGCATTAAAAAATGCCAAAGCTAAACAGAGTAGAACTGTTACTACTCGTAGCACATGCCTATTACTAGTTAAGTACTGTACTAGTAAGTAGTTAATGGATTAGCCTAATTTATTTATCATTTGCTCTTTTGTGTATGTTTTTCATTTTTAACGTAATAACTTATACTATACTTCGACTTTTAATTGTATGCACTAATGTGAAGTTTCGTGGGTTGTCACTTTTTAACGAAAATAAAATAGGGATGGGGTACAGGTGATTGATTTGAATCATTCAATTATTTTATTCAAATTAAAGTTTATATTTTAAGTAATTATTATATTTTATGTACAAAGTGTTGTGTTATGTACAAATATGTATATATATAAATACACATATCTTTAATATATAAAAAAAAGTCTGGTTTGTTCGAACACTTATTACTCAAGAACGGCTGGACCGATTTTCATGGTTTTTGATTTGTTGTATTTGTCTCCGTCCTGAATAGCAGAACTGTTAAAAATAATGGAAAATTGACGAAAAAATAAAAGAAAAACCATTTTTCCATACAAAATGTTCATGAGTTTCGTAACTGTCAAACATTGAATGTTCATCCCGTCGATACGGAACTCTCTCACCCGTATGATGGGGTGACCGTGGTCCCGCATCAAAGACTAAAGTTGAAAAAAAATTATCAAAAATCAGATTAAGTTCATAATCATCATCTGTTTTTTTATTTAACTACAAGTTAGCCCTTGACTGCAATCTCACCTGATAGTAAGTGATGATGCAGTCGAATACGGAAGCGGGAAAACTTGAAAATTATAAGTAGATTCCAAAAATATGTAACACTGTTCAATATATAATATTTTTTTCTAAATAACTAGTAGGTAGGTATTCTTTTAAAAATATCATTTTATAACTTAGCATGTTATGTATGACAGATATCGTCCTTATTTACAGCATAATGTTATATTTGTATATATTTACTGCACTTTGGCCGTTGTACATTAGTTTTTATTATATTTATTTTACTCCAAAAACAACCTAATAAGGTCAATGTGCCAAAGTGGCCGTTATAATATGTAATGTTTTTATATTTTTACTCATCAAATTTAGTGAAAGTTCAATTAAGTTGTTGACTCACACAATAAATATAAATTATTTACATATTTTGATAAATATATCATATTGATACTTAACTATATGATCTGGTTTTCAGTTCTATAGTCTTCACTCTTCAAAACTTATAGTTATGGACCCGTATTTAAAACGTATTGTGTTTTATTAAGAAATACCTAGTTAACAAAAGCAAGTCTTTTTAAAGATCACAGTTTAAAATAAAAAGAAGCTGTGATAGCCTAGTGGTTAAGACGACCGACTTCTAATCGGAGGTCGTGGGTTCGATCCCGGGCACGCACCTCTAACTTTTCGGAGTTATTTGCGTTTTAAGTATTTAAATATCACTTGCTTTAACGGTGAAGAAAAACATCGTAAGGAAACCTGCATGCCTGAGAGTTCTCCATAACGTTCTCAAAGGTGTGTGAAGTCTGCCAATCCGCTTGGCCAGCGTGGTAGACTATGGCCAAAACCCTTCTCACTCTGAGAGGAGACCCGTGCTCGAGACAGTTTAAAATTACCTAAAATTATACAAAAGTCTTTCACATTGTTTGTTAGTAAAATCACAAATTAACAAAAACAATCTTAACTGGCGTAAAAAAGCATCTCAAGAAACCAGTACACTAACGCTGAGTTGTACACTAATGCTGAGTTGTACAAAAGAAACTTCCTTCCCCTCGTTCAAGGAAATCGTGCTGAACAAGATACAGACAAACAAGAATCAAAACGAGTAGTTTAGGCTTAAGTATCGATTATATATTAATTGGAAGTTTTAGTTATTTATGTAATAACTAAAAGATGATTTCAATGATAATAAACGTAACGACACGATAAAAAAAATTTGCAGATTGGCCGGAAGCATAAACAAGTGTAAGTCTAATATTACCATTTGTACGTTTATTTTTACGACACATAGGCTGTTATACTGCAATAGAAAATAGTACTTCTTACTTTTTTTTCAATTTAAGCTGATATTATTAATTGTACCAATAGGATGCGTTTGCCACAAAAAAGTCAAGACGACAAAATTGTTAATTTGGCTTTTATACGTAGGAGCCATCGATTTACTTAGTAGATAAATAAAATTATGATGATAATGAGAGAGTAACTTTGAACGAAACTTTTGTGAATGAAATTGAATGAATTGAACGTATCACATCACTATAGAAATGGGGTTGGCAACATTATTTTACGGAATGACATTAGGAAACGTCAGATTACTGCAGATAATTAAAAGTCGAACTATAGTTATATCTAAGGTACATTCAACGGAAATCTATACTAATTATTATAAAGTAGTAACTGGATGAATTATGTAGGTAGGATAATTTGTATTCATGATTTAAATAAATAAAGAAAAAAAGAGATGTAACGTGACAGATGGCTTTGTTTAGAAAATGTGAAGAGCTATGTGAATATATAGACACCGATTTAATAGAGAATAAATTAAAATCTTATTATGTATCTAATACTAAAGAAACTAAGAAATTAAATTGTAATTACCTATACAAAATATGGATAACTGGAATTTCATTACAATTTATATTTTGAAAATATTGATGCCAAACAGCTTTTTTTATTTTTGTCTGTCTGTCATCTCTATGTAGATTTATGTCTATTCTTTCTAGCCTTATAGAAATTGTGGACACCTAAAAAGTTAAGAGGATCGTCGTTTTATTTAACATGTTTATTTTTTACCCGACTACGGCAAAGCCAAAAGGAAGGGTTATGATTTTAGCAGTCTATGTATGTATGTACGTATGTATGTGGGCGATTTTTGTTTGAGATTCTGTGTGTACCACCGTAGCGCCTAAATTACTGGACCGATTTTGATGAATGAGGTGTCTATTGATTCGTTGTAATGGTCCGGGTAACATAGGCTACATTTTATTTACGAAAAAAAATCGAGAAGTGACCGTGCGGTTTTTAGATTATTAATTATTAGTTTCGGATAGACATATAACAGATGGCGCCACTCGCTGCTTGCCCCGCGATTTCGGGTTTCGCTTGCGTAGACCACGCGTAGACGGATTTTAGTTTACGAACTTTATACTTGTCATTTATTTAACTAGCCAATAAACTAAATTTTCAAATTCCAGCCATTTAAAGGCATGATCATGATATTAGCCAAATTTTTGCTAGAATAAGAATATATTTATTCACTCTCAAGTGGCGAGAAAAAGATGGTACTAATGCAAGTTGACCGCGACGTGAGAAAATATTCAAATAAAAATTGTTTTAACCTAAGTAGTTTTAACAATAAGGTATGATATAATCATTTAAAAAAGTCGACTTTTTTTTTGAAATTTTAATAATATAGAAAAAAAAATTACACTAAAACTAATTCCATTACGGATTATAGCTAAAAAAATTAGATTACGGAGTAGGATCTGGAATATTATCGATAAAATTGTTTCCAGTCTCTTTTCGGTTTTAGTTTAAAAGCACAAAAATTTAAATTAAAAGCACAAAAAGCATACATTTAAATATATGTATGAAAGTCACTGTCTTAATAGTTTTTAAGTTGTGGCTTACCAAAAATAGCATAAATCTGAATATGTGACCTAAATTTTTAACAAGACTAATAATCCATTCATTTTTCTGTATTCAGCCCATTCAGCCTTGTAGTTATTCACTTTAGATTTTTTTTTTATAAAATCGACAATGTTAAAATCGAAAATGTTGATCACAATCAAATGAATGTGTCGAATTTTGGCGGAGTAAATGAAAACTGTACCTACGAGGAAAAGCAAAGCTGCCGTAGCAGTTGCTACGTTTAATGCTACGATAGCTACGAATCCTTAGTTTGAATTTATTTTAGTCAATGACTCCATAACTTTGCATTCTTTTATTTCAATCTTGACATGAAAGGCTTTTCCCTGGTCTAGTTATATAATCTACACTAGATCAGTTATCATTTAGTTTTACGTAACCACACAAAATTTGTCACCTTCGTTTTAAGAGCAAGTAAAAACACCAAAACCTGTCATATACATTTTCACATCGTTTGTTCCTTATAATAAAAATCCAATATCATTAGATATAAAGTTGAACGTGAATTGCGTTAGACATCTTGTGTAATAAATAAGTATGTTGGTTTCGTATAAAATTCTAGTAGGTACAAGCTAAATATTCGTGTAATAAGCACTTCAATGATTAATATTAAAGTAAGATATATAAATATTGTGTCACAAGACGCATGTAGGGTTACCAGAAGACTGTCAATTGCCCTTTTTAATGAGATCGTAAGCATAGTTCTGTAGCGATTGATAAGTATTCGATGTAACAATTAGTATATAAGACAAATGTTTACGAGCGTTCTCGTCGTCACATCCACCTCTATACCGATGACTTATATGTGTCAGCAATGAGTTTTAACAGGATTTTAGTCTGTGAACATAAATTGAAGATTTGGAAGGACAGGAATGAGAGCCAGAAGGTAATCCTAGGTGCGTTCCGTAGGGTCGGACGGCGACGGCGGCTGCGGCGCGGCGCTACTGCAGCCAGCGCGGCGTCCTTGTAGCGCCAGGCGGTAATAGCGCCAGGCACGCGAGCGTGGTCGATACGCCGCCTCGACAGCCTCCGCCTCAATTATTCACCACGCCACCACCGCCACCGCCGCCGTCACCACGCGCCCGGACAAAGAACGCGCACTGCGACACCTACCGGCCCACCGCCGGCCCGCCGCCGCTGCGTCTCCTCCGATAGAGCCAGAAGCCGAGGCCGAAACGAAGCACGATCAACGTGTAACACTCCAAACCTCTCCTCGGGGCGT
This sequence comes from Melanargia galathea, assembly GCA_920104075.1. Classification (NCBI taxonomy): domain Eukaryota; kingdom Metazoa; phylum Arthropoda; class Insecta; order Lepidoptera; family Nymphalidae; genus Melanargia; species Melanargia galathea. Next base: position 12,904,951 of record OV049874.1, on the reverse strand, counting down.
CGGCGAGTCGCGAGAGCGCGCGGTGGTCGCGCGTTACGTGAAGGGCGCGACGGAGCGCGTGTGTGCGCGTGTGACGCGCTCGCGGGCGCTCGGAGCGGAATCGCGCGCGGAGTGCCGCCGCACGGTTATGCAACGCGCCGCCACCGTCGCCCGGACGGAAAATCGAAGGCGAGGGGCGCGGGAGCGTGCGCGCGCAATCGCATCGATACCCGGAGCGCGACGCGAGGACGCGCAGGTGGCCGACCTCGCGCGCCGCGCTTCTGCGAACTGCGAACCGTCGCGCGAGCCTCCACGCTCACACTGCGACATCGCCAACGCGTACATCGTGCACATACTCGGATCGTGTCAGAATCAACACCAACTTATACTATTGGACAATCTGATCTTGGACAATTATTCTAGAGACATTACTGATTGTGTCTTCCTCTCGACATTGTTCAATGCGGAAAGAGTAGGAGTAGGTACATTTAGAGCTGCCAATTTAATTTAGTTTAGTTTTTTTTACAAAAGAATCGTCTAATAGCAGCTGTTCTTTTCTAAGTCCAGTTGACCGAAAAGGTGATTTCGGGCTACTTAGACTGAGTTTTATGCACCACAATTGATATTTTGTCTGCAGACATGTCTAAGTATAAACCCTTTCTTACCAATCTCCGTTTCATTGAACGACAATCAACGAACTGTGTTCTATGTGCTTCTCCCTCTATCCACAGAAGCGGTAGTTTCAGACAATAAAGTTGGTGGATGCATGTCGGCCGCCCGCCCGCCGGCGCCGGCCGCGGCCCCGCTGCCCGCAGCGCCGGCCTCGCATGCCATCCCGACCAATTGACATTATTCTGCAAACGACGACGGCTGAAGGTCCGGCGAAAAACTTATTTTTACCTGCTACAAGTTTCTTTTACCCCAGAACACTCAAAAGGATCTCAAAAGCTAAGAAATTTTTACGACTTACTTGAAATGTTTTTGGCATTTTGTCAATACAAAAAAAGTAAAAAGGCACCTTATACTAAAGGAAGCTCTTAAGATAAGATTCGTTTTTGTAATCTACAGTTAAAGGAAAAATTGTTTGTCTTGACGATCGTTTAATTGTGATCACAACTAGACTGCATGGATCCACATTGTTCATTGTGATCACAACTATAGACTGCATGGATCCACATTGTCAATTAACTAATTAAGTGAACTTTTTATTTCTTCCATTTATTGGACTCTAATATTCACGACAATAATTTTCAAATAGAGCTCAAGAATGTCTGTTGCTCAATATTAACAAATAATCTTCAATTTTATCCGAATTAGGATAAGTTCGACGTTCGTAAATTTTGGCGAGTACTTTACTACATAGCCGCCGCTCAAGGTCTAACTTTATCTTAGCCCATATTAAATAAGTCTAGAACGAAGGTTACTGCTCACCGCAGAATCTTTTATCACAAAAAAAGCCTTTATGGAAATCAAGGTCTACCTCGATGTCTCACTTCTCAGTCTTAACCTTTAAATGACCTTTCTTTATATTTATTTAATTTAAGTACTATATATCATAAAACCTAAGCAATATAAAAAAATGAAAAAATAAAAGTTTATATTCCTTTGCAAAGCTTTTTGAATGTAATAAATTATCCTTCAATTGTTTTTTTATAATACTCGTAGCTTATTTTGTAGCTTTTCATAAAAGTTTTCATAGCAAAGAACTATAGTTCTTAGATAACTTACAATAAACAAAATATGAATCAACTAATAAGGCCAATTTTACACTCAATAAATCGATGGAGCGCGTAGAGCCATCTTTTGCAAACTGCTACGGCGGCGTAGCACGTAGCGCTACGCCAACCGGAGCTTTTAAAATACCTACTGGCTTTAAATTTTTTATGGTAGGGGAGCCGACGACGATAAATTTACTCGAGCGTCGTCGGGACGTATTACATTGATTGTAATACGTCAGGATTGTAGATTAGTTGATAGGAAGAATAAAAGGTTATATAATGTTTTCCTTTTCAGTGGTGGGGAAAGACGATTTTTATTACTTCGGCTTGTGGAAATCGGCTGATTGTATTTTTTTATTAGTTTTGCATAATTTCCTTCAAAATAGAAAAAAATTCAACCGCTCTCGAGATTTGAGAATGTCAAGATAACGTTTTTTCCTTTGCAGCTTTGTAACGCTCTCGTACGTTACGTTCAAATAGTCTGATTTTCTAAATATAAGTACTTTGTTTAGTTCGTAATTACCCCACCATACCTTAATCTGACGTTTCTGAGTATTTCTGACCATCGTTTTTTTTTCGCGCGGCTCTATATAAAGGGATTATATATGGTGGAGTGTACTCAGCAGGATGTAAGATGTTAATCTGACGCGCTCGAGTAAATCCAAAAATCCCCTCTTGGGCTCCTTCAATATGGCCTGTTCCACTACCTTCTGATAAGTGTCGGGATAGCCTAAACGTAAGTTTTGTCACTTCCTTACTTATGTCAAGTGACAAGGACTATAGTAGTTGTGAATAAGCTATCCGACACTTATCAGATGGTGGTGAAACAGGGCCTTATACCAATATTTTTAAATGACGTTATCACGTAAAATATTCATCCGTAAGCCGACTTGACAGATAACTAATGATGTTTACAAAGATGTTTTAACATTCTGGAATTCGGCAGAACAGAAGTCTGGGTTACATGCAAAGAACTTTGCAACCATAATTGAATCAATTTTTGGCAGATTAGTACTATCTGCTTTTACACAACTGGTTTGCATATTAATAAATAAATAGCTATCATTATGACGTCACAACAAGGCGGCTCGTGTTTAAGGTCACGTGATATACAGATTAAAGATTACGACTTTTAATTTTAATTTAATAAAAAAATAATGTGCTTTTATTACTCAAAATCAGAATATTTAAGTATATTTCTACATAAATTTTCAATTTTATTAAATTTCTTAATTTATTTTTCACTAGTGAATGTCCCTATTTTTTTACCACAGAGGTATATCTATATACCTAAAATTACATTTCGTTTTAAGATGTAAGTATGTAAACTAGGAATACAGAAAAAACATAATATATTTTAAATGAAATACGGTAGATTATTAAGTTTACGATGATTTTGTACCTACATTTTTGTATCTACATTTCGATATCAAACTATCGATATATCGTCCAAAAAATATTAGTAATAAAGAAAAAGTAGCCCAGGTGAATGACTTTATCTTTACTACAATATTTAACTCCAGTGTTATATAGAATACATTTATAACCTTCTTGTTTAACATTGTTACGTCATGAAATGGCTGACTTATTGGCTGACAGCGTTTTACGCGGGATTAAAAATGTTTAAAATTTAATTTAATTTTATGGCATGAACGCGTGTTTATTTTGCCGAAATATATTTTTTGTGGCTTTTTATTAACAAAAACAACATTTTGAAGTGCTTTTTCAAACACAGTAGAATACCCTATTATTCACAGCATACCGCAACTACGTGAATGTGTATACAAAAATTGTATTTTTTTATTTTTGTGATTTTATTTCTTGGGTTCCACAAACAATTTTCGGCTTAGAGCCCTACTCTATAAAGCAAAAAGTTTCTTCATTGGTCATTGTCACTGGCATTTTGTGGACATTATACTAGTTACGACTATAGATGCGAAGCAGGTTTTTAACGATTTTAACCGTGCGGTTAAATTCGCATTTTTCGTTTTTAACGAGTATTTAACCGCATTTTATGGTTATTACGGTTAAATACCACCGCTAGATGTCGCTAGCGGCTTGAAATGTGTATCACGAGTTGCGCGATGATGCGAGCTTCAACTGGCGGCAAGAGGACGGGAGGCGCGGTGGCGGGGGACGAAGTAGCGCGTGCCCAGCCGACACACGGCGGGCCGTGCGGCGGGCGATCGCGGCCAGTATAGCGAGAAGGAATGAGTAAGGCAGCCGACGTATGTTTAATTGATAGCATTCATGCTGAGTAAACTACTTCATTGAATTATTTAAGTACTAGCTTCTGCCCGCGGCATCGCCCGCGTAAATTTCGGTTTTTCACAAATCCCGAAGGAATCATGGATTTCCGGTTCCCGTTGCCGCTCCTTTTTCCAACCTTTATACCTACTTTATATATAGGGTGCAGATCCATGTTGTTGGTACTCAAACTTTTTATTTTCGCAATATCTATGTGCTCCCGTGGTCAGATTTTTAAAAGCTTATATCTCCGAAACTATTGGGTGTAGCCCCATGTTGTTGGTACTCAAACTTCTTATTTTTGCAATGTCTATGTGCTCCCGTGGTCAGATTTTTAAAAGCTTATATCTCCGAAACTATAGGATGCAGCACCATGTTGTTGGTACTCAAACTTCTTATTTTTGCAATGTCTATGTGCTCCCGTGGTCAGATTTTTAAAAGCTTATATCTCCGAAACTATAGGGTGCAGCCCCATGTTGTTGGTACTCAAACTTCTTATTTTCGCGATGTCTATGTGCTCACGTGGTCAGATTTTTGAAAGCTTATATCTCCGAAACTATAGGCTGCAGTACCATGTTGTTGGTACTCAAACTTTTTATTTTTGCAATGTCTATGTGCTCCCGTGGTCAGATTTTTAAAAGCTTATATCTCCGAAACTATAGGATGCAGCACCATGTTGTTGGTACTCAAACTTCTTATTTTTGCAATGTCTATGTGCTCCCGTGGTCAGATTTTTAAAAGCTTATATCTCCGAAACTATAGGGTGCAGCCCCATGTTGTTGGTACTCAAACTTCTTATTTTTGCGATGTCTATGTGCTCACGTGGTCAGATTTTTGAAAGCTTATATCTCCGAAACTATAGGCTGCAGTACCATGTTGTTGGTACTCAAACTTTTTATTTTTGCAATGTCTATGTGCTCCCGTGGTCAGATTTTTAAAAGCTTATATCTCCGAAACTATAGGGTGCAGCACCATGTTGTTGGTACTCAAACTTCTTATTTTTGCGATGTCTATGTGCTCCCATGGTCAGATTTTTTAAAGCTTATATCTCCGAAACTATAGGATGCAGCCGTACCACAAGTAACTTAAATAATTTATTTTCAATCAGTCGAGCAGAGTTCAAATTATAATGGAAGTTACATAGCTACAAGTATAAATTAAAAATTTTAAAAATGTGACGGCGGCCATTTTGGATTTGCATAGTGCTATTCTGCTAGTCAAGCCCTTTCATTTGATACCCATATTAAGGGATTTATGAAAAAATATGTAATCTGCCATTTTGTAGCGGCGGCCATCTTGGATCGATTTTTATCAAACATAGCTAACAACACTCTTGACTAATTCATCTTTCATACAAAAAAAACCGCATTCAAATCGGTTCACCCGTTTGACACACACACACACACACACACACACACACACACACACACACACACACACACACACACACACACACACAAACACACACACACACACACACACAGACATAGTTCAAAAAACAAAATTTTAGCAACCTATAACTATCTATATAGAAAATCACAAAAAAAAAACAACTCTCTTAACCATTAACAAGGGCTATGGAATGGCTTGCACCGGTTTTTCTGCTTGTTTCACTCCTAGCGAACCATATTATACAGATTCTACAGTTCAGATTCAGTCAGATTCTAGTCAATACGTACTTTTTATATCTAGATAAAATTATGTAACGCTATTCAGGCTTACTTACGATTTATAAGTTACAGTTACCTTTATTATATTTTTTGTGTAGGCACTAAGGTAGGTACTATGTGTAAATAATATCTAAACAAAAAAAAATATTTTCCTTGTTTTATTATTTATCGGCAGTTGACAGTCGATATTATAGTCCGTTCAGTAACATAGTGTCGGTACAGGCGCAGGTGCTCTTACTATTCTGCTTTTATTTTTATTTTATTTTTCTGTTTGTAATTTTTTTTCTATTCTAACAGAATCTCCGAATAGTCTGCCAATCCACACATGGCCAGCGTGGTAGATTATGGTTAAAATCCTTCTCATTTTGAGAGAAGACCCATGTTCATGATAATATTATATTTTATGTTTATGGTTATAGAATAGAATAGAATAGAATAAATAGATTTTATTGCATGATTGTAAGTATGTACATGGTAGGTGTTACAAAGTTTTGTGTTGGCATGTTACAATCAGCCATAATTATAATGGCGTGCAATAATTAGATTTTACAGTTGTGAATAACATACAAAATTAGTCTAATTCTTATGCTACAGAAGTTATACAATTTTTATAAGAATTTTAATTTATTCATTAAGGAACTCTTTTACAGAGCTGAAGATGCAGTTTTGTTTTAAATCTTGTAAATGGTAAATCTTTTATTATAGAGGGTAGCTTATTATAAATTTTAATCATCATATAAAAACAACTTTTTGAGCTCAGAGCAGTTTTACATTGTGGATAGTAAATTTTGTTCGGATATCTGGCATTAAATGATACAACATTTTGACGTGTTTGAAAATATTCATTTTTGAATTTCTTTACGAAACACGCCACTTCGTAGATATATATATACCTACATGGTAATGTTAATAATTTCAGCGTTTTAAAAAGTGGCTTACATGATTGCATTGGATCTTTGTTACAAATTGCCCGGATACACTTTTTCTGAATTAAAAAGACTATTCATTTCGGAAGCATTACCCCAAATTAAAACTCCGTACAGAATATTGGAAACAACATAGCCATGATATGCCGAAAGAGCCGTGCTTCGGTCAGCAATTTTAGATATTCTACGTAAAGCAAAGACAAATTTATTGATTTTGTTGCACAAGTTGTCAATATAGTATATTGTAGTAATAAGTATATTGTAATAAAATACGAATATAAAAAAATAGAAAAAGGAAAGAGAATTTTAATAAAAAAATATGAGTAGGTATAAAACGGTATAACCCCTTGTGCCTGTACACCGCGCGCGGCATGCTTTGAAGTCGCGGCGGCGTCTTTGATAAAACACCGCGCGTCGGAGGCGGCTAGACACAAAGAGCGACACTAAGAAAATGAACAGACTATAAATGGCTGTCCCAACACTATTGTACTAGGAACTTTGAGTTTGTTCTAGAAAAAACCATTCAGATATCGCTGAGTCTATCCCCGCAGTTCGCGCTCTCCGCTAACTTTGATGACCTAGTGACTATACTAAATTATCAACATGTGGTATCTAAGTAGGTGATCTGTGGTTTACGTTAAATTACTCATAATTAAAGAATTGGGTTATATGTATATTTCGCTTTAAATATTATTTATAATAACATCTAAAAAATAAATGAAATCTTTATATATATACAAGAAAAGATAGAAAAACTTTACCCTTTTTCGTTGTCGCAGTCGGGTATTTAACCGTTAAAAACTGCATTTTATGGTATTTAACCGTAAATTTGGTAAATTAACGGTATTTAACGGGGTTTTTACAACTATAGTTACGACGCGTGAATATAAAATTTTAATGACGTGCATGCGTGCAATCACTCTGAGAGCTCGTAGCAAACTGAACTTGCCTCCAACGTGTGGATGGTGCGGCCAAACTCTGTCCCAAACTCTTTGATGTACCGACACGAAATGGATCTCGCGCCAACTTGCGGGCCATCGTTCCAATACCTTCCAACTCCCACTCTACACGTTGGGCCAACATATTGGGCCATACGATGGGCCAGCATGTTGGCGAACGTGTGGATGAGCAGTAAGATAGACCTCTGAGTTGTATGAGCGCTCATACAATTTAGAGGCCTAGCTTAATTAGCACCTTACCTTTTAAGACAAACTAATGAATAACAGATTGTACTTATACTTCTGAAGTACGGAACCCTCAGTGCGCGAATCTGACTCACACTTGACCGGTTTATTTTTTTATTGATTGTGCCCAGAATGCTTAAATCAAACGAATATACAATAAATTAACGTTTTATCCGTCACCACATAAATCACCTACCTAATTAAATATAGAGATCAGATAAATATCAAGAAATTTGTCACCATTACCATATTAAAAATATAAAAGTAACAATTTATCATAAATTAGGTATTAACTCTGTAATACTATTCAATTGTTTTTCTAAGGACTGCCTCTCCTTCCCATTATTTATAACTAAATCCCATTCATTATAATTGTCTAAACCACACTCAGAAACAACATCATCCACACCAGACTTAAACTGAAAGCCTCTCTCTATACGAGTTTCTTCGTCTGCTGTTAATCTTATAGTTCTTATGAGGTCTCCATAGGTTTCTTTGAACCACTGCACATCTGTTGTACGTCGCACGTCACTGACTATCCATATTGGTTTGTCTTGAGCTGGAAATAATAAAAAGTAATGTTTAATTAGAGTTGTTGCTGTCTGTCATTACTAAAACCACAAAAATTAGAATAGTGTAACAAATCTTTTTATGCAGATAAAAATGGTAGGGACAAATATTTGAACAACACGTTTGAATTAGAGATAAGTTTTATGAATAAATTTTTATTTCATTTTCATTTCATTTCAAATATGTGCATGACAATATCTGCTAAAATCCCTTAGCAATATCCTTAAGCCTTAAAACAGTATGACATATTCTACACAGACTGGCTCTCTGAGCAATGGGCAATACATTCAATTATATGAGACTGAGTGTGATTCTGACCATATTTCAAAAATATTGTTTACTAGCATTTGCAATCTACAGCTGCAGCTGTAGATTGCTATAACAATTTACGAAAAAAAAATCCCAGAGAACTGGATTTTTTCAAGATAAATGTAGCCTATGGCACGCACCTCTAACTTTTCGGAGTTATGTGCGTTTTAAGTATTTAAATATCACTTGCTTTAACGGTGAAGGAAAACATCGTGAGGAAACCTGCATGCCTGAGAGTTCTCCATAACGTTCTCAAAGGTGTGTGAAGTCTGCCAATCCGCTTGGCCAGCGTGGTAGACTATGGCCAAAACCCTTCTCACTCTGAGAGGAGACCCGTGCTCTGTAGTGAGCCGGTGATGGGTTGATCATGATGGGTTAAGTCAGGGCATAATTTATCTCCATTCTAAACAGCCAAATCGGTTCAGTAGTTATGGCGTGAAAGAGTAACAAACATACACACAAACTTTTGTCTTTATAATATTAGTATGTGTAAGGTTCGTTGCGAATTCAGTATTGCAATAGGACCTCCTTTTGTTGATTTAAGGTATTTTTATGATTATTGATCTGACAATTCAAAAAAGAGGATGAGACAGGAGTGAAAATGGCAGACATGAGATGTAAGCGGAAAATATAATGTTTGGAAAGACTAATAAAATGTAAAATGGTATTAAGAGAATGGAATAATAATAATTAAAGGAAATTATATAATTAAAGAGGATTTTTATTATATATGATTCTCCAGCTCAAGTAATCATGGGAGCATTAATGAAAATTACTACTAAGTGAAATATTCTTGTTTACCATTCTCACAAGCAGCCCTACAAAAGCAACCATAGTCCTTTTCCCTCATCTCATCACTCCACTTGATCATCGCCAGCCGGTGCACCTCCTTGTATTCACCATCGCTCAGCAACTCATTAAGATTCAGATCGTTCTCTTTGGCCCAGTGGCTCTTGATGGGCTTTGATATCTTTATTATTTCACACTTTTCCCCAAATCTATATTACAAGCAAGTCATTATTACACTCATGCAGTCACAAAGACTGGTACATCATGTGATATATATGAGCAGATTATAATACAACATTGACCTAAGTGATAGATGGATGAGAGACCAAATATTTTTTGAGAAAAGAATGTGTAGCCGGTGGTCGGCCTGATTTAATCGGTTAAATTTTACTTATAATATTGGCAACAGATGGACCATCTCTCTGAACCATCCACCCTTTAGAACTCAGCCTGCTAGACTGGTGAACTGTTGAGGTTTCAAATTTTGAACCTGAATTTGGTCATTAGTCCCTCTCTCTATCATCATTAGTCATTTATTTCAAAATAGGTAAACTGTTGACTGTACCTACACATTATGATTTACACTTAATATGAAAGTGAGTAGGTAATATAATGATAGTAATAATTATTTTTGACCATGTGAAACTAAAAGAGGTTTCATACATGCCCTGGTTTGCAAACAACAAACTCAGCTGGGTTTTCTTTATCTATATTATCTCCAAGAACAACGATAATATTCTACAAAGATAAGAAAATCTTGTATAACTATTTTATCTTCAACCAGTTGCAGAGTACTGTAGAGTTCATACAGTTGAGTGTACTCACTTTTCTTTTAAGCGATCAGTTAAAAAATCTTTGCCACATTTTCTTTTACCACTGAAAAGTAAAATTACTTGTGGAGACATTGTGTCATCTGAAAATATAAATAACCTTACATTTATGAAAAATAAGTATCCAATTGAAACTAGGAAAACAAATGGATTTAATTTAGGTAAAGATTGAATAATGTTGATATTGAAAATAAACAGAAGTAAGTACAGAACACAATATAATTTAAATTGACAAGTTAAAATACAAAATACAAATGGTATTATTTTATTTAGAAGTTACAAGAACAACATTCATGATTCATGTCTCATGATGGTGAAGTGGTGAATAGTGAAGACGATTATTTAGCGGTTACTTAGTTTTATCATTGATTTATCATAAAGTAAGTAGGTACCTGTTTGGGTTTTGCTTTAAGGAATAGTTAAATATTTATTTCCGTAATTGATTTTAAAATATCTGTGTAACTGTACTCAGATGTAATAACTAATAAATAAAAAAAGGCACCCAAAATCCAAACCCCCAAGGCCCAATGTTTACAATTGTTTTTCTTTTTGACAACTAAAATGTCATCATAATGATAGCTGTCAGAATTCCACAAAATTAAAATGTAAAAATCAGACTATAGACTCAAGTTTCCGATCATAGAGCAAATTCAACACTCTTACCAAGTTAGGAACAAGTATAAAATTATAGGCCCGATAATTTAATTGGTAAGGATCGACCAGAATCTCATGAAAAATAGGGAAATTAAATTTTGTAGTAAGCAACACTAGGTTAACTCGGCTGCCCTAGTGATAAACAAAGTAATTACATTCAGAACACCTTACCTGGGATCGTTTCACGAAACGAAAAATCAAGCAACTGCATTTTAAATACAAAAACAAAGTAATCGACATCCAATTACTTTGTTTTTGTGTTGTGCTTGTTGTTTACTTGGTTTTTGCATTTATATTCCGGGTAAGTGAGTGCAGTTACTTTGTTTGGGCAATTTAAATATTTCAGTAAACGGTTCAAGTTATTTGAAATATTAAACTGTGGTAAAAAACTACTCGACATAAAACTTTTGTTAATACAAAAAGTCAATTTCACAAAAAATGACAGTTACTTTGTATATCACTAGGGCAGCCGTAGTGTTGCTAACCTTGGAATTTCATTTCCCTATTTTTCATGAGATTCTGGTCGATCTATATGTATTATGGCGTGTACGATACAACCTCGAATCGCAAATGTGTGCGCGCCTAGGGATACCGCATTGATCTGGATACCGGGTATTTGGACAATTGCACAATTTTTATAGATAAATCAAGTATGGTGTAGGATAAAATTTTGTTTTTATTAATTATTTATCTTTAATCTACGTGTGTGTAAAACTGTTTGTTTAATGTAAATCAATAGTTTGCCATGGAAACAGCATTAGTAATTACTTGATTACAGAATATTTATTAGGCATCTACCTCATTATTTAAATATCGGCTGGACCGATTCTGATGGAATTTTTGGTGTGTGTTTGTGTGGGTAAGAAGATAGTTTGTATCTACAATTGGACCCGGTAGATGGTGCTGCAGTCAGGTTCTAGGATTTTTTTTTATTACGAACAAATTTTGTAAGTTTCTTGTCCCTGGGGAGTTTAGATTCATAATACCTAATTGAATCCGTGTAGGTGGCGCTGCAAATTCGTAACACTAATAGATACTAGGTAAATAAAAATTATTTCTTGATTTGGTCAAATACTTTTATAATACGTTTCCAACAGTCGTCATGTCGTGTCCTTCTGATGACAGCTGCTGTCCAGCGAAGTCTTAGTATTGGATCCGTTGGAAATCTACATTAAGTATTAATAATAATTATAAACTAATTAGAAAATTTATTTTTAATTTTTATTTATATAATTTATATTTATAATCATAATTATTTAGAATAATTATTATTTAAAAAAAATATTGAAGGTCAAAATTCAGTAAGTATAATATTAATAATAAATATTTACTATATTCCAGGACTTCCCTATATTTGTGGCAAATTACCTCACTACTGGCAACAAATTGATTTTATTAATAATTATTAATGTTCACACACGTATATCATACAACAATATATTTTTGCACAATAATGTGCAAATTTCACAATAATGTGCAAAATACCACAATGCTCAGCTGGTATCACCGGTCAGTTCGACGTACCTATAAAGCTACGTTTACATGCTGGGCCAACTATGGCCAGCGTTCACAAGCTCCAAGTCTTCACAAACCCTTGGATGCCATTTACATGCTTGTGAGTGCGTTAGTATGTTCCGGACAGGCAAGCTGTGCAGACGTGGTACACAGGTGTGTCTAGGGTTGTCAACTTTATTTGAAAAAATAACGTATCACATTTTTAAGCAGGATAAAAATAAAGTATAGGAAAGAAGAAAGTATTTTTCAAAAATTAATTTAATAGGTATTTATTTCCCCTCTTAAAAACATATTTTACGTGCACACGTAACACGCTAACAATTTTTTATTATCCTTGACTTTTTAAAAGTTATCTTTACTATCCCAATTTAAATAATAAATAAGTAACTCGTTTTATACTAAATTATAAATTATATCTACATTCAAACGAATTCGTCAAATGAAATCAAAAATAAAAAATCATCAAAATCGGTTCATTAGCTTTTGTGATAGGTAATCGCGAACATACATATATTATTTATACTTAAATACATTCATACTTACATGTTACATACATACATACGGGTCGAATACATAACCTCCTTTTTTTGAAGTCAGTCAATAAACAATAATCATTTACTGACTCAATTTTGCTGATAGTAACGGACATCAAGACAGATGTCAATGTTACCTCACCTCAGATAGATAGAGAAGTCACCTCAGACAGGTGACTTATCTATCACATTGACAAAGGCATCTAACGTTTTGTTCAGTAATTAAAATATTTAAAAAAAATAGTGCACTTATACGTTGTTTCAGCATAAAAGTATCGATAATAGTTTAGTGCTATCCATAAAAGTGTTTCATTTTACGCATCACAGTAAAGATTGAAAATAGAGTATTTTTACATACCTACCTACTTTATTTCTATGCAAATGTATAAAGCATGTTCACCAAAAATAAAAGTTAAGTATTATAAAGTATAGTTGGCAACCCTAACTAGAACACACCAAACACGCGCCAACACGCGCCAGCGTATTAAACGCGTGGCAAGCGCTTGCCGCAAGCTCCTTTGACTTGTGTTCAAAAACAGACTCTAGCCCGATCGGCGGCCAACTCACGCCAGCTACCACGAACCAAGCCAAAAAGCCTGTTTACACGCTGGTGGCTTGTGAACGCTGGCCGTAGTTGGGCCAGCATGTAAACATAGGGTAAAACATCGAAATTAAAAATCCTATTTTCTCAAAAAACCATACGCAAATGTAAAAACTTACTGATGATATGAGATCTTCGACCTCTTATTTTGTTGTGAAGGATAATTACGACATAATTTCACCGCAAAAACCGGCATATTTTTTTATTTTTCGGGAGCTGTTTACTGCGTAGTTTATTAAGTGACACTGAAGTAGGTGAGAGCGATCCCACCAATTTTAGTGAACATTTTTTAGGGCGCGCTCGTGAGTTACATTCTCAATCTGGGCATGTGGATAATCAAAGGGTAATAGCTTGTAACCCCAGTTCACCCTGCAGGCAGGTCCACAGAGTCGCCTGTGGAGTCGCCCTACCATATCACCCGACAAGTCCTCACTCCACACTCGTGACTCGTTCGACTCGACTTGCTCGCTTTTTAGGGTTCCGTACCCAAAGTCTAAAAGAGGACCCTATATTGACCCTACCCTACCAGTACCCTAAGATTCTGCTGTCCGTCTGTCACCAGGCTGTATCTCATGAACCGTGATATTTTGACAGTTGAAATTTTCACAGATGAAATTTTTGTTGCCGCTATAACAACAAATACTAAAAAACAGAATAAAATATTATCTAAGGGGGCTCCCATACGCCGAACATGATTTTTTGCTCGATATTGATAACGGCAGCCGGTAGACGCTTGAAATATTCACAGAATATTTAGTTATATATATTCACTTTAAAAATAAATAATTAAATTAAAATAAAATAAATATTTAAGGGGGGCTCCCACGCAACAAACGTGATTTTTTTGCAGTTTTTATAGAGAATGGTACGGAACCCTTCGTGCGCGAGTCCGACTCGCACGTTTTTTAACTGTTTTGGTTGAACTGACGGACGCACAGTGGGTCGAAACTGCTATTTGAGGGACATAGGATTTTTTGTTACAAATTCCATTTAAAAAAAATACCTATCAAAAGATCTTGTCATTCTGATGAATAATTGTTATTAAAAGTTTTTCTCTAAAATTGATAGCTTGCCCGAAAAAAAATATTTTCAGTTTTTGTTGTATGGAATGAAACAAACTGCTAAATTTTGGCCAAGTCTTGAAAGGTCTTGCTTTAAAACTACTTTATTCTTATTCTTTGGCTTGTTGGCTATAATTCTACGCTATCAGCGCGTACCCGAAGTTGCCCGTTCGCGAGTTATAAGGTTCACAAAAATGAAGAAAAAAAAAGTAAGTAAAAAGTACTTTTTAGGGTTCCGTACCTCAAAAGGTACAAAAAGGAACCCTTATAAGATCTCTCTCTTGTACGTCTGTCTGTCTGTCCGTGTGTCACCACCGATTTTCTCAGAAACGGGTGAACCAAGCAAGTTGAAATTTATACCGGATACTGAAATCTATAGTCCCTATTAGATGTATAAAAATCAAGGTCCTGAGTCAAACGATAAAGAGATATGGGCAAATTTAGATTTTCGCGAGAACTTATAAGTACCGAAATTTACCTTAATTTTCAATTTTTTTTATTTTACGTAATTTTCCCTTCACTTGTGCTATAAGACCTTGCTTTTAACCAAAATTGAAAATTCTAAGACAACCGGAAGTACCCTATAGGTTTTGGGTCGAAACCTACATGGTAGTTGCCGTTGACCTAGAACCCTGAAATTTGGCAAGTAGGTAGGTCTTATAGTACAAGTAAAGGAATAAATCTGAAAACCGTGAATTTGTGGTTACATCACATAAAAAAAATTATAATGTATCCGAGTATACAGAGAAGCCCGATATTTAGGTGCTCCACGTGTTACCTACTCACCTAAAGAAAACTAATTGACCGCGTACCTACCTACTCATTTGTAATTATCCGTAAAAACGTAACAAAACTGCAGCATTTTTGACAAAATTCATCACTGGTGATGAGAAGTGGATCACTTACAAGAACGTGCGGAAAGATCATGGTCAGCGTGGCCAAGGCCAAGCTCATACTGTGGCAAAACCGGGATTAACACGCGCTACGTGTGGTGGAAACTGGAGACGGGAATTAAAATGAGAACGTCCAAATACATAAGTCAGTATTCTTTATTACTGTTCACTTATTACATAATATAGTACTTGGACGTCTGGTGTCATACAAAATTCACGAAAAATATGTCCCGAGAAAACCTATATAAACGAGTATACATGTGTATTTTTATAAACAAACTAATACTTTGTAATTTATGTCTTAATACATTATTATACAGCCTAATTTTGCTTGCAATAACCTATGTAGCTTCAACTATCACCTTATGCAGCTTCAACTGATGGTCGCCCATTTTTCACCATATGCAGCTTCGAGCGAAAATCGATAAAAATATTGTACTCCCTCTGCCTTATACGCGCGTAGCGTGTTAGAAAAGGACACATAGATACTTTTGTTCATTTTGGTTGGTTATGCGATTTGTTTTTACAAATAATTGAAATTTGGATGGAATACTATGTTTCTAAGCGAAATAACACTTTTATATCTATAATATAATAAAACTGTAACAGATCCAATTCTGTACATTGAAGATATTTTGAAAATTTTTATTGGAGGGCACTCTATAATCGATACTGAAGCCAAAACTGCAATTTTTTTCATTTTTGTCTGTCTGTCTGTCTGTCTGTCTGTCTGTCTGTCTGTCTGTCTGTCTGTCTGTATCTTGGCCGCGCATCACGCCGAAACTACTGAATGGATTCAAATGAAACTTGGTACGATTTGAGTTTATACTCCGAGGTAGGTTATAGGATACTTTTTATCCCGAAATTCAGCACGGTTCCCTTGGGAGAGGGGAAGAAAGTTGAAACGTGTATTTAGCTGTAATTCATTAACGCGTAGTTCGATTTAACTCATTCTTTTTTTGTTAGAAAGGTAGTACTTTAAGTATTGTCCCATATATATTTCAAGGTCATAGGTTTATTAGTTCAGAAATGACAGACATTACAACCCTCAGTATTGGGTTCAAATAACTTGGGACCCGGATCTTTGAACGTACGGCTTATTTTAAACTGGTGTACGTTTAAATTTATGTTTGTCGTTCTGTCTATTTGTTCAAGCTAATCTCCGAAACGGCTGGATCGATTTTAATGGAACTTTCTATGTTATAAGGAGTAACAGGCTACATTTAGTTTAGGTACATAAAAGAATTATGGGATCCGATCCGATCCTATATAAAAACTATAAACACGCGAACGAAGTCGCGGGGGTCAGCTAGTCGTTAATAAATGTTTACTTACTGAAAATATGATACACCATCTTTTTTTCTCACCTTACTCGGGTAGTTTTTACAAGATTTTATAACACAGTATGGCATTATTGACGCGTGTTCTCTCTGATGACGAACACGAGACTGAAGTGAAGATTGGAAATCTATACGCGTTTTGGATCTCTCTCGGTTCGGACAATTTTTAGCGCTGACCCTAAGTCCAAGTACTATATGTCAATGCCTAAAATAGAGATATTTCAAGCGTCATAACTTTCAAAATAAATATAATTTTACTAAGTTTTTTATTTGATAGCATAGATAATAATGGAGAGATATATTGATATCTGGCTTAATTTTAGATCTACTGCTACAAATATTAGAATAATAGGCGTAATACCTTTGTATGGAGAAGCGCGTAAGAAGGGCCACCTTAAATCATGATTCTGCGTTGATTTTTTGTGACATACATAGGTGACAAAAGAAAGGACTCTCATCCATATATATATGTAGGGACACAATGCACATGTAACAGGATACTTTGTCCTGACTCAGCGGACCACCGCGCGCGCCGTGGTTAGAATTATTAGAATGTTGTACCAGTCGTTACTAGTTCACTGTTTAAAGCAACACACCGAATAAATGAGGTGAATCAAAGTGGTATATTATTTGATTATCCTTGGTGTTAGGAAAAGATAATCTAAATCCTACATATATGAATTCTCATGTGCTTTCTTATGTGACTTTTCTGTGTAAATTTTTTTTGGCATACATCACAAGAATACGGTTCTTTTCTAGTGTGAGTTCTCATGTGATTAGTTAAATGACTTTCCCGTTTAAATTTCCTTTTACATAGGCCACAATTATACTGCATTTCTCCAGTGTGAGTTCTTAAGTGAAAAGTTAAATTGTTTCTAAATCTAAATTTTTTATGACATAGATCACAAGAATACAGTTTTTCTCTAGTGTGAATTCTCGTGTGAACTTTTAAATTTCCTGTGTATCTAAATTTTTTCTCACATAGGTCACAAGAGAAAGGTTTCTCTCCACTGTGAGTTCTCATATGCGCTATTAAACCATTTTTTCGTGAAATTTTTTTCTCACATAGCTCACAAGAGAAAGGTTTCTCTCTAGTGTGAGTTCTCATGTGATCATTTAAATTTCTAGTACGCGTAAATTTTTTCTGACACAGGTCACAAGAATACGGTTTTTCGCCAGTGTGAGATCTCAAATGTAGAACTAAAGCACTGTTGTATTTGAATCGTTTCTCGCAAACACTGCAAGAGAGCAGCTCCTTGTCAGCACGTGCGCCGCGCCCGCGCCGGCTCTGCGGACATTTGTTCAGCTGAGGAGCATCTGAAAGCGAAATTTTGTACTTCAAAATACAAATCGAGTGAACTTTGTCAAACAACTGTGCGTCACGACTGTATATATATCAATAAAAGCTTTTGCCCGCGGCTTCGGCCGAGTGAATTTCGGTTTTACACAAATCCTGAGGGAATCGTGGATTTCCGGTTCCCGTTTCCGCTCCCTTTTCCAACCTTTAAAAAAGATAAAAAGTAGCCAATGTGTTAAGTCAGGGTAATCTATATCCATTCAACATTTCAGCCAAATTGCTTCAGAAGTTGCGGCGTTATAGAGTAACAAACATACACAAATACATAAATACAAACTTGCGCCTTTATAATATTAGTGTGATAACACACGGTTTTATTAACAAACGTAGTGTTACAACCGTCAATTGACGAACGGGGCGTGCGAGCGAGACTCATCTCTGTTATGGAAATGTTGTGAGTCAGAAAGAGCATCATTATCATTATCATCATCATCATCATCATCATCATCATCATCATCATCATCATCATCATCAGCCTGTGGACGTCCACTGTTGGACATAGGCCTTCCCCAAAGAACGCCACCACACCCGGTACTCAGAAAGAGCAGGGCATTAAAAAAATATATAAAATTAACTCTTAAAGCATGCATTTAATATAAATACAATATAAATTATTATGTGAAATATTAAGACTTGTACTTAGGTACAAGTACAGTACACAGTTTTTATGTCTCAAAATATTATAATCAATTAAGTCATTATCACCATCAATTATACAATAACTAGCATAAAACTGGATAGTGGATATGTACATAGTTTTCATAGCTTGTCCAGTGTTAGGTTTTTCAAGCGTTTTTGTTGTCTATGTAATCATTAATTTTGTAATAATGGTAGCAGGCATGCAAATTTCATAGAACATAATATAACATATGTGTACAGACATGTAACATAAGTAAGCTACTTAGCTCTGTATCGTTTGACACGCTTTTAACCAAGAAAACTTAGACAGAGTTGGACCGAGATGTGTGTTTTGGCTAAACAGGCCACCCTGTTAGCCAAAACAAAGGGGAATATTAGGTGTGTTGATAAACATGTGCCATACTCCCCACTCCCTACTGCTCCCAACTGCGCGCCACGTCGCCACTTACCGCTCGTCGACGCGCAGTCCGGGTCCACGCTCGCTTCAGCATTCCGCTCCCCCTGCAACAAAATGTTTTTGAAGTGAAACTTCTTCAGCACCGTTGTGATTTGAAAATTCGATGAAACGAAAAGGCGACACCAAAAAGATACAAACATATTTATAAAGGATTTATCCTGCGAGAGAATGAGATAGAATACAAGTCGGACTTTTGTTCCTTTTTCCAGACACATTGAGTGATGTTTCCATGACAACCGCTCTCCACGTACGTTCCATTTTTGAACCCAAATTTTATTTCAAAAACATAAACAAGGTTGTTCAATATAATACAAGTTTCACATCTGCTATGTGTGAATTGAAAATACTTTTTTTCTTATTCGATGACAAATTAGCCCTGGACTGTGATCACAATAGTTCCAGTATGATGCCTCATAGAAACCGATTAGACTGAGATCTGATCTGAAGAGAGAGATGAGATAGAGCATACACTTACACTACTCAGACTTGAGACAGATTTAAAACGAGATATAAATATGTCTTAAGTCAGAATATGCTCTATTTTCAGCCTTAGACTGTTT
This sequence comes from Melanargia galathea, assembly GCA_920104075.1. Classification (NCBI taxonomy): domain Eukaryota; kingdom Metazoa; phylum Arthropoda; class Insecta; order Lepidoptera; family Nymphalidae; genus Melanargia; species Melanargia galathea. The sequence goes on along the minus strand of OV049874.1, from coordinate 12,885,119 downwards.
TGCCATTCTGTTCACCAAGCTATGTAGTCTCAATACCAATTATTATAAAAGTTTTGGATATTTCTTGTACTAAGAAAATAATCGCCCGGACATGCTTATCCTTTTCAGTCTGTATAAATTTGTGATAATAACTGTAACAAACAGCTTAACATGCTCTCTGAGATATATAGGAAAAGCAAAGACCAAGTTGGTCACACCAGTCAAACAACCAACCCAAGTCATCATCGCTTGACAAGCAAAATCAATCGATATGCCCTGTCACAACCGAGCCACATCTCAAAAATATTACTCACTTTAATATCCACCGCTTGAGATAACTGATGTTGTGTGCGCAGTTGAACGAGGTTATCACTCAGGATCAGTTCTGTCTTGATAGGCATCACCATGTTCACATTCTGTTCATTTGCATCATCGTTGCGCTGCGGACTAGTGTTGGACAACTCTCCTGTGGGTGTGATAACCTCCTTGTCATCCTCATAGTCATAGGGTATCTCCAGGTCATCTAACATTTCCTCTTTAGGCTCGATGAGGTAGTGTTCATCTGTTGTAGCCTTGTTGGTTAATTCCTCCATCTTGGGTTCAACTCGTTACACTGGCCACCAGTTCCCAGTGGAAGTTGCTCACATGCTTCTCTGTAAAGATCAAACAAACACAATTAGTGAAGTAACGATGGATTGGTGATTGCAGCTAATCCAGTAATGCCACTTCCGCCTATAACATGTTTAGTCAGCACTCAAAGTAATGAACATTTCATATATAAGTAGATAATAGAATAGAGAATAGATGAAAATGATTATGAAGATATGTGTATGAAAGTCACAACATCATAATAATTTGAATCATTCCTATTCATACTGTCAAAGTGATAATATTTGAAGGAGCCATCCTATATTTTAATAACTAATCTTTCATCGTGTTAACAAAAAAAAACTTAAAGAAAATTAGCTACTTACATCGATTACTTATTTATTTTTTTGTTGGGAAACTTTTTGCCACCAAGTTGCTCTACATGTTCGGCTAACATCGATCGTTGGCTACAATACATGTTGACCAGAATATTGAATAGTTTCTGTTGCCTAGTGAATCATACATGGCTCAATTCGCGCGGTCGAAGCAAGTTTTTTTTTTAATTCCATCTACAAGTGAGCCCTTAACTGCGATCTCACCTGATGGTACTTAAGTGACGATGCTGTCTAAGGTGGTAGCGGGCTAACTTGGAAGAGGTATGGCAGTTTTTATTAAACCCATACCACTGACCGGTTTCTACGCGACATCGTACCGGAACGCTAAATCGCTTACGTTGCTGTCTATCTTCATCTAGTACCTACATATTACTCGCTCTCTTAAGTCATAGTAGCAATTATTTTGATCACGACCAGGATTACTGATTGCTCACCTTGATATTGTGAAATTAATTTCTCAATGAACACAACACAAATCTCAAATCTGTGACACAAAGAGACATAAGACATTTGAATTTTGAGAAAATTGAAAATTCATCCTTTTATTCCTTATACTCTGATTTTTAATTCGGTGGAATTCTGACAGCGTCATTGTCATTTACAGATGAGTTATTTGTATGGAAAACAGGGTTAACAGATGTTAACCAATGTTAACCCTGTACGAAGTACGATTTTACCCCAAACTACTTTAATTCCCTGTCAACGTATATAGCCCTAATAGGCCAGTCAATGATTTGTAAGTAAACTATATGGGCTTAGAATAAATAGATAGGGCTACAGACGTCGTTTAGTGTTTAAATTAAAGCTAATTATATTTACTACAACATCTTTTTAATTAACTTTACCCGTAAAATAAGTATTTTTCCCGATATCGGGGTTTAAAATTGACCAAATCTTAAAATTTCAGTTTTTTGGAATTAATTGTCAATCTTTGGAGAGCTGTATCTCAGTAAATATTGGATTTAAAAAGCTGGTTCTGGTCTTAAATTGTAGCAATTTTAGTTTATTTAAAAAAACATAGAAAAATATTTTTTTAGAAACGCATAGTTTAGGACTTATAATGAAAAAACCAAAAAAAGTGCAAAAATTTCGCGGTTTTTCGAGCACAGGTCTTTCGAAGCTGCAAAATTGAATGACTACTGATAGTGGCCCTAACAACATATTAAAAAATCAGAACTAGCCGTTTGATTGCGATTTTAATGTAAATTGACTGGCGTATAGCCTCGTAATAATACTTATTAGTCGTTTCGCCCTAAAATAGAAATCGCTAAGAGTGGAAACTAGAAAGTGCACACTAACAGCAATAGAAAACAAAAGAAGCACATTGAAAACATTTATTCAAAAATGGAAGTCGAATGACATTTACCATAGAGTCACAGAGTGAGCGTCAGGCATTTGTCATATTTACATGCGGCCGCGGCAGTTGATTTTTATTTACCTAAGTTTTGAATTTTTTATCTTTTTTGTGGGAATTGTTTTATCTCTGGTAACATTACGAAACGTCAGAATTCCACGGAATTAAAAATTTGAGTATTTAGGTTGTATATTTTATTTTATTTGCACTTGTAAGATTCGCACATTGCCATCTTTCGACTATATGTAGCACTACGAGATAATAACGTGTTATCGTAACGCAACGCAACGTGGCTAGAGGACTCTTTTATATTTTTCTTTTTGTTATTCCGAAATATTCATAGAGGGCTCTACCACGCTCTACCATAGGCTCTACGATGGAAATACCACAGGGAAATACCTACCTACTGAAATCTACTGTTACTTTATAAGTAATATTATGTAAGTATATTATAAAGATATTATACTTATAACTAGCGGCCCGCTCCGGCTTCGCACGGGTATAAAATATTAAACTTAATAGCCTATCCCTATGTCATTCACTGAAAAAATGATTAATTTCTCCACTATTTAATGGATGTTATTATACATAGGTAATATTAAGTATAAACCTTTTCTCTTCAATCACTCTATCTATTATAAAAACCGCATCAAAATCCGTTTCGTAGTTTTAAAGATTTAAGCATAGGTATCTAGGTAGGTAGGTAGGTAGGTAGTTACATAGGGACAGAGAAAGCGACTTTGTACTAGTGATAGTACCTATTGGTATCTACCTACTTGCTTTTAATTTCGGTATTAATAGAATAAATCATAATAGGTACTCCTGTTAATAAAAATAATAGGTAGGTATCTATTAAGTAGGTACATACATATATGATAAGTATTTATGGCACATGCATGAGTAGGGATATTTACCTACTCATATACCTATTATGTTTATGTAGGTACCATTATGGAGTTAAGAATCTACCTAATAGGTACCTACCTATTTACTTAATATAATATTTTAATCCTACTACTTACGTATTCTGCTAGATTCGTTTTTTCCAATGGTTTTTTCTTTATTTTTATAGTAAATAGTTAGGTAGGTATAGGTACCTTCATTACCTAGGTAGGTACTTTCTAATAACATCCGTATCTAAAATATGAATAATGCCCTATTTTTGAATTCGACATGGACTATGGAATAAGTAGATACCTTCGATGTAGTAGATACACCTAAAATCATATCGCCCACTCTGCTTTATTATATTCACCCATAACATAACTTATAAATAAAATCGTGCCGACACGAAAAAAATGGCGTTATTTGAATGCCGGACGATAATTTAAATGTAGCAACAACCGCTTTTAGCTTACAACCTTAATTGACTTAAAAATGCTTATCAATATCCCATCATCATAAAAACATAAAGCAATAAAGGTACAGTTCCACTGTGAGCCATAAAAAGATGAGAATTAAATGCAATGTAGAAGTTCCCCTGTATAAACATACTCTCTTTTGTAATAAAGTCCAAGTTCGAAGCACGATGCACGCTCACGACTTTCTGAACGACTCCGGACATGACATTCCAAGTTTCGTTGTAGATTAGAATGGGATGGATAGCGAGCCACCCGCCGAAAAAAACGAGACAAGCAACCGCGGAGCAGTCCACGTGGACTGCTTAATATCAACACAGGAGCAACGACCAATGGAAAACGGTACCACTAATGTATTTCTCACCTCCGCACTCACACCCAGGTCGCCTGCTATTTCTGAATTATTTATGCGATTCTCAACTTTCCGTCACTCGCCGAGGGTTTAAGTCTCGCGGCGAGCTGTTAGCGCGGTCGTTTTCGAAATGACTTATAGTATCCTGCCGGTGTCATTTTCGTTCGTAAGTCTCGTAAATAAGGCAGGTTGTCGCTCGAAGAGTGCTCTGCGGTTCTTGAATTTAAAACGATTCCCAAGAACACGGGCGCAAGTTGGTGAAGGTTGGAAGAGGCCGCGGTGCAAACTGCATCGGCTCGTCACAACGACTCCCGTCCCCCGACGCCCCCCTCGCCGCCCCTCGGGCGCCCGGCTTCATTGTAGAGTCGGTGGTGTGCGTGTGTGTAAGTCTGTTCCGGATCAACTGTTGTGCCGGCTGTCGAATGCTGAGGCACGACATTTCCATAGTTCTGCGAGGCGCATGCTGCGAATGGCCTCGGAACTCGATATTTGCAATATTTTGCCGCTGCAATATTCTGCTTTTTAGGGTTCCGTACCAAAAGGGTAAAAACGGAACCCTATGAATGTCACTCGGCTGTCTGTCCGTCTGTCTGTCTGTCCTTCCGCCGGTCACAGATCTCTAGCTCTTAGAATAAATGAGTTACAAACCTAAAATTTTGGTATTTGGTGTAGAACGTTAACCCAAAACTAAATATTGAATTAGAAATTGAAATAAATTATTTTTCAGGGGGGCTCCCATACATGAATAAGGAGCCGAAAAAAAATTTTTTTTCTTACCCTAGCTTGTGGGGTATCATCGTTTAGAACTTATTGAGTAGGTAGAGTAGGTACCTACTACTTAATCTATCTTCTATAATATAATAAAACTGTAACAGATCCAATTCTGTACATTGAAGATATTTTGAAAATTTTTATTGGAGGGCACTCTATAATCGATATTGAAGCCAAAACTGCAATTTGTTTCATTTTTGTCTGTCTGTCTGTCTGTCTGTCTTTCTGTCTGTCTGTCTGTCTGTCTGTCTGTCTGTATCTTGGCCGCGCATCACGCCGAAACTACTGAATGGATTCGAATGAAACTTGGTACGATTTGAGTTTATACTCCGAGGTAGGACATAGGATACTTTTTATCCCGAAATTCCGCACGGTTCCCTTGGGAGAGGGGATGAAAGTTAAAACGTGTATTTAGCTGTAATTCATTAACGCGTTGTTCGATTTCACTCATTCTTTTTTTGTTAGAAAGGTAGTACTTTATGTATTGTCCCGTAAATATTTCAAGGTCATATGTTTTTTAATTTAGAAATGACAGACATTACAATCCTCAGTATTGGGTTCAAATAACTTGGGACCCGGATCTTTGAACGTACGGATTATTTTAAACTGGTGTGCGTTTAAATTTATGTTTGTCGGTCTGTCTATTTATTCCAGCTAATCTCCGAAACGGCTGGATCGATTTTAATGGAACTTTCAATGTTATAAGGAGTAACTTAGGCTACATTTAGTTTAGGTACATAAAAGAATTATGGGATCCGATCCGATCCTTTATAAAAACCTATATCCACGCGGACGAAGTCGCGGGGATCAGCTAGTCTATAATATAACAAAACTGTAACAGATCCAATTCTGTACATTGAAGATATTTTGAAAATTTTTATTGAAGGGCACTCTATAATCGATTCTGAAGCCAAAACTGCAATTTTTTTCATTTTTGTCTGTCTGTCTGTCTGTATCTTGGCTGCGCATTACGCGGAAACTACTGAATGGATTTAAATGAAACTTGGTACGATTTGAGTTTATACTCCGACGTAGGACATAGGATACTTTTTATCCCGAAATTCAGCACGGTTCCCTTGGAGAGGGGATGAAAGTTAAAACGCGTAGGTATTTAGCTGTAATTCATTACCACGTTGTTCGATTTCACTCATTCTTTTTTTGTTAGAAAGGTAGTACTTTATATATTGTCCCGGAAATATTTCAAGGTCATAGGTTTTTTTAGTTTCGAAATGACAGACATTACAACCCTCAGTATTGGGTTCAAATAACTTGGGACCCGGATCTTTAAACGTACGGCTTATTTTAAACTGGTGTGCGTTTAAATTTATGTTTTTTGGTCTGTCTATTTGTTCCAGCTAATCTCCAAAACGGCTGGATCGATTTTAACGGAACTTTCAATGGCAGATAGGTGATGTTATAAGGAGTAGGTACCTAACTTAGGCTACATTTAGTTTAGGTACATAAAAGAATTATGGGATCCGATCCGACCCTATAAACCGATAAAACCTATAAACACGCGAACGAAGTCGCGGGGGTCAGCTAGTATATCTATATTTTTTTAATTTTTTGCTTAAAAAATAAGGAAATGGGGGGCCATCAGTTGTTGGTTTTAGACCATTTTTGTGACGGGGGCTATCTCAAAAACTAAACCAGTTAGGAATATGAAACTTCGGTATATTATGTACCATATACTGTATGTAAACAACAAATACTAAAAACAACGATTTATAAAGTAGTTTGTAAGCTGTGACCAAAACAAACGAACACTTTTTGGGTTTTTCTTTTACGGTTTGTTGCGATGTCTAGCTCGGAAATGAAATATTTCTCACGCCCAAAATATTATGTTGTTCATAATCATGTACGGAACCCTAAAAAAACGAGGCCCGACTCGCACTTGGCCAGTTTTTGTTTGTTTAAAGTGGGACGTAGGCGACGTCTTAGCGACCAACCACTATGAAAATAAACATACATAGATCAACTGCTATCGCTCCCAATAACTCGGTTTATTTAGATAGGTAGGTAGGTATGTATGATGCCAATACTCAGGCGTAGAATGTAGTAGAATACTTACCTACTCTTAGATAGGTTCTGCGATAGGTTTAAGGTCCATATATCCTGCCAGTACCTACCTACTGGTTATAGGTAGAAACAGACACCATATCTCTACCTATCTGCCTACATGATATAGGTAGAGATGTCTGGTGAATGAAAAGAGAGCAGGATTTTACCAATAACTAATTAGGTAGGTAGGATCTCTTATCAAATCATATTCAATCCATTCTAAAAGAATTTAACTTCTATATTACCTACTACCTACGTAGGTATACCTACCTACTTAGGTAGAGGAAAAAATAACAAACGAGCATCAATAAAGTGGGCCCTTCGGACAGGTGTACCGTGTACCTATCTATAGTTTAGCCACAGAGTAGATAAGTACAGAGGGGAAGCTTCTACAAGCGGCCCGCTGTAGGTACACTCACACATATACGCACGTTTGTCACCAACTGTACCGGTTAGTGGAACGAGCGGGCGTCCGTGAACCGTTGGTGAGTGTGTTTGTGTGAGTGTACCTACAGCGGGCCGTATGTATGAAGCTTCCTCTCTGTACTTATCTACTCGTGTGGTTTAGCCCTCGTGAATCGTGATTATAGGTAGGTAAGTACATATACCTATTTGATTCAATCAAAGGGATCGCAGGGCCGGAAATATTAGGGGGTGCGTGACGTGACGGCAAACTTGCAAAGGCTAGTCGTTACGCTGCCACCTATTTGCTTACTAAACTTCTGTCGTTCTAAATGACAGGTTTTTAGCACCACAAGAGTATCAAGTAGGTATTTTATTAACTCGCTGTAGGTAATTACTAGGTAGGTACGTACTTACTAAGTAATTAATAATTAGAATGTGGGTAGCAAAATGTAAAGGTTCTCATTCAGAAGGGTTCGATGAACGGTTTGTGAATATAGGTGCCTATACGCGAACGACGAACACAAGTAGGTACCTACCTAAAAGTAAGTAGGTACCTAGCCTAGCCTGTACCCATGGGTATCTATCATATTTCGCATTTAACCTCGTTGAATATACCTATAATCCTAGGTAGATACTAGATAGGGCATAGGTACAAATTCTTGAACTTTTATTGAGCTTTTAGGTAGAGCAGGGAGTTTTAAATTGAAAAAGAGGCATAGTGGGCACCTAGATATTGGTAGATTGCTATTTGCCATGAATATTGGACCCATAGGTACTAGTTTCTTCCATTGAACCGGTCCAATCAAAGCAACTTCTAAATAAAATACCTACCCTGTAGCTTTAATTTTGTTTTGGCATGGCAAAACACACACACCAGGGACTGAAAGCGGTAGAGCATACCGGTACATACCACCGTTATCATACCGGTACAAAATAGGTACCGAAATCTCAACCTTTATAAAAGATACCTTTATTTAAGACCCCTCTCCCAGTTTGACGCTATGGAAGTTTAGGTATCTAACGGCAGGTAGGCTGGCGGCCAGTTACACGGACGACTACTTGGATATAGCGCGACTATGACTATAGTTTTGGTACTTGTATTAAATATTAATTTATAAATTATTTATTTGATATTGTAGTATTATATATTATATATTTACTATAAAATATTTTTAAAATGACTTCGCGTGGGACTTTATCGAATAAGTATTTCATTAATCTACGTTCAACTTACAAAACAAAAGCGACCAGGATAATATGATGTTCTTCTCTATAATGAGTAATGACATGTAGGGTTCCGTATTTATATCATAGGTATCACGCATATTTAGCCTTCAACCATTTTTTTCTAAACTAACTAATTAAAGAAACAATCACCTTTTTAATTATTTAACAATTACCAATTATTATTATTATTATACATATTTCAAATCATCTGTCTGAAAATAACATTACAGAGCTGTTGCATTGAACCTGTTGAAGTTCTTGGATACATTTTCTGATAAGAGTACAATTATTGAAAGTTTACCAATAGAACAATAAAAAGTATGCAATCTTTGCTTACTGCTAAACTGTCGGTTTAGTCAGAAGTGCAAGTGCGACTTTTATTACAGTAATTAGTAATAAACAACAGGTGTTTGTAGTCATTAGGTAGGTACCTAGTATATTTTTTTGGGAGAAGGGGGCGAATTTTGCTATTTCGTATAATTTTTTTTTCTTCTTCTTTTGATTTCTTCCTTAAAAAAATACAACGGCCATTTTGGATTCCAAAATGAACATCATTTTTTATGTTCAGTCCCCCAAAAAACTTCGGAAATGAAATGACACCCATATTATAAACAAGTGGATAAGCCCGCGACTTCGTTCGCATGGATATTGGTTTTTAAAAATCCCTCTCATTTAGAACTCTTTGTTTTTCCTAAGCTCCTTTGAGCTTATACCTTGCTAAAAACTGTTGAAATTTCACTGGCGGATGTTTAGGTACATCAAAATGTAAACATCCGCCAGTGAAAGTCCTATCAAAAACGGTCCAGCCTTTCAGAGATTGGCCGGTAATTTATAAAGTATCTCCTTTCTAACGAAAAAAGAATGAATGAAATCGGACCACCCGTTAACGAATTACAGCTAAGTACACATTTTGACTTTCATCCCCTCTCCCAAGGGAACCGTGCTGAATTTTGGGATAAAAAGTATCCTATATATTACTCCGTAGTATGAACTTAAATCATGAACTTAATTCAATCCATTTAGTAGTTTTTACGTGATGCGCGCACAAACATACAGACAAACAGATAAACAGACAAAAATTTCAAAAATAGCTTTTTTATGTTCTATTACTTATCCCTAACATCCACCAGTTATTATTTTGCACAAATCTTCAATGTACACATATGGCAATTCTACGATTTTATTATATGTATAGATATGTATAGAAGATAATTTCTTAAAAAAAAATACGACGGCCATCTTGGATTTCAAAATGGAATATTAGTTTATAAATAATATTATATTTCCGTGACTGTTCTAGGTGCTATGCTGTAATTTCACTTATTTAAAAAAATACGCACTATTACTTACTACTCACGCATATTTTTTAGAAAAATATTCATGCTCAAAACTTTGCAGTCGTTGTATAAATTAGTGTTTACACGACTCTCGTACGTGCATCTGGATGGTGGCAAAATTGGCACAGGTGCTTCCCCAACGAGCGCCGGGCGCATACTAAATAAGCTAAGACATTGCATAGCTATTTATTGTAATTTAGGGTGATGTTTAATAAGTTTTTTTGTTTGATCAAATAAATGGATTAATAATTAAACTATATACATAGATTCGTTAAAGAACATAGTTTATTTCTACATAAAAATTTTATGGAATTTATGCTTTTTTCAATACAAAAAATCGTGTTAAAATAACCGTATAATTCGGGAAATTTGGCGGAAGTTCTTTTTTTTTTACCCATTAATTTGATAAAAAATCTATATTCTGGTCTGTAATGTGTCAATAGGACTATATGTCTGATATTTAAGTATTTTTTTCAAGTAAATCAGATGACTTTAAAGGACAGATATAGAGCTTCAAAGTTGAGTCTGTTATTTATTTTATTAAAACGAGGTGTGGGAAATTGATCATTACAAAATAAATAAAATAGTTTTTGTAAATATGGTCTGACAGATGTCAATATGAAGGATTAGTTTATTTAAAACATTTATTGAAATATGTGAAAGTCTCTCCTACGATGCTAAATTTGGAGCTTGAAATCTCAGATTTTTCAGAGAAAAGGTAAAACTGCTCTTAACCGCTTTGCGATTTCGGTACCGAAAAAATACGAAAAGGTGCGCGCGCGGGGGTGAAGAATTTGACCACGTGCCGCGCGCCGCGCGTCCCCCGCTTCCCGTCGGTTCCTGTGTTTGTTAAAACGTAAGGATTTTAAGAAATTCCAAATGCTAATTTTAATCTAAAAATAAGAATATTAAAGAATATAGAATGCCGAAGTGGTGGGATTCATTCAACGGCACATCAAAGTAAAGCCTTATTAGATAAAAATATCGATATAAATAGCGGTACCGAAATTTTATTTCGGTACCGAAATAAAATTTCGGTACCGGTAAACTGAAATATAAAGGTACAGAAATAAAGAGGTACCGAAATGAAGCGGTACCGAAATTATAGGTATTTAAACAATTCGGTACTTTTATTAAAAGGGTAGGCCCATTACCGCTAAATAAAACTACCATTAAATTCCGGTTATTCAGTCCCTGTCCCAGTCACACACACACACACACGTCAAACTTATAACACCCCGTCGTTTTTGCGTCGGGGGTTAAAAATAATAAGTATCTACCTATTTGACAATAAGAATGTAAAATCTTATGGGGCAAAGCAGATTCTAGGCTCTGAAGGAAATAAAGGCTGTATTTAGTAATAATCAAGCCTTTTATTTATCCAAAATCTTTGGGTACGATGAATGGAATATGGACCCGTCGATAAAATTTCCTAAGTCCGATTAGGTGTAGGTAACAAATAAGTCTTCGATGTAAATAGGTGGATCAATCAAGGAAACCGCGGTCCAAACAAAGCAACCATCCCAAAAATGTTTTTTTTTTTTTACATTTTTTGTGTTTATACTTTATGCTGACTGCTGTTCGATTAGGTAAATACTTGAGTGGGTATAAGTATCTGTAAGGTTTGGTGTTCTGGCAGTTTAACAAGTTATCCAACAGTTTAAGTGATCCAATAGTGGCAACTTCCCCTGAGACACACTAGCAAATATAATTAATTAATTGCGAATAAAAGTTAACAAAACGTCACACACACAACACAATGTCATGTCAAAACTAGTTTGCCACTCCTCCGGTGCGCGCACTTACCCACTGCGCTCAATTACCCCGAACGACTCTACCTACATTAGGTTACTTAGGTATTACATGCTAATTTACTTAGCTAACTTATTTACCTGCGTGCTAATTCGATAGTGGGACCGCAAAGCTCCAAAAAAATTGCAGCTAGATGAACTAGTGGGTAGATAAGTACCTACCCACCTTCCTACACACAGGCAGTAGCTAATAGGCGTAGAATAGAATAGAATAGAATAGAATAGTTTTTATTCAAGTAAACTTTTACAAGTACCTAGTAAAGTAGGTTTTACCTATGTACGTAGCGTACCTAATCTCCATGGCGTAGTAGGTAGGTATGTAATTTTTGAATGTGTAGGTATAGCTGGCTACATCTGACTTAATTAAACAAACGTGCGTGCCCGTAATCCCCATATTATTTGTACAAGCAATGCAAAAATATACGAAGGGCGACTTGTTTGAACACATGCGGCGCGGGCGGCCGCGCTCGCTCCTGAGTAAATTCTGCTCATATTATCTGACCCTTGCACAAAAATAAAATGAGCTTAGTATGAAGGATAAACCAACAAATTAGATTGGTAGGTAGGTACCTATTCCTACTAGGTATATATAAAACTGCGGAAATACTGCCTGCGTATTTAAGCACTAGCTATACCTAGGTACCTAGGTATTATAGCGTGTATAGTTTTGGAAAATCGCTTGTTAATACTTTTAGCCCCGGCCTCCCCTACATAGTAGGTACATGGTATAGGTACTTATACTATATACTTACCTAATGATTTATGTAGTACGTATAGATATACCTACCTACCTACGGTCTACCTAATGGCGCGCACCGCGGATATCAAAAGTCGCTTGTCTGCGCAGGCACTTTAATTGATCTATTGTGGCTAATTCTGTTGTACACAATTCTCTAAACTAAACTAAAATGACAGGTCTAAATCTATTGCTATCCTTTTCCGCAGTGAGCACTGTGAAAGAGATAGAAATAAATTTAGACCTGTCATTTTAGTTTAGTTTAGAGATTGTGTACAACAGAATTAGCCACATTGAGGGACAAAATATTTTTTACACGGACAATGTGGGCGATTCTGTTGTACACAATCTCTAAATCTAAACTAAAATGACAGGTCTAAATATATTCCTGTCTCTTTCACAATCCTCCCTGCTGAAGGGGATAGCACTATTTTTAAACCTGTCAATTTAGTTTAGGTTTAGAGATTGTGTACAACAGAATCGGCCACAATAGTCCCTCGTCTGCGCAGACCTACTTAATTACAATATCTAGGTGGATACATATATTCTTTTAGATAACGCTATTTACGTTGTTAACTAGATCAATCCTATTATTCCTTAGTCCTTAATAATTTTAATTTTTAATAATAAATTGCTACGAAATATGAAATAAAAATAAAACATTGTAGGACCGCACCCCATAACTATCCAACAACACAAGCCGTCAGGCTCAGGACGGACTACTCACTTACCTACTTTAATATAATTTGACGCGAAGTGAAACGATGTTAATGGTATCTCCGAATTTGATCCCGTGAAGGGCGAATTAATGAGAAAAATCAGAACCGGCGACCCTTGGCGAGGGCGCGCGCTGTGCGGGGGTGCTCCAATACGCGAACTAATGAACTTAATTTATTATCCAAATCCTGGATTTAAAAGCGTACACTACGAGCATAAAATATGAAAATACATAGGTAGATAAGGTATCAAAGTTATTTAGATAATACCTAAACGTTAATAGGTATAATATGGGTAGGTAGCCTATGTACCTACCTACCTATATATAGATATTCCGAAAAATAGGTAGGTACCTAATTGACCAAATCAGTTTCATACTCTTCCTTATAAATTAAATTTGAAACTTCTCTTGTTTAAGTAAAAAAAGTAAAAGTTGTAAAAGTTGGAACATGAATAGTTCTGTGCATGAAAAAAGCTGTGATAGCCTAGACCTAGTGGTTAGGACGACCGACTTCTAATCGGAGGTAACTTTTCGGAGTTATGTGCGTTTTAAGTATTTAAATATCACTTGCTTTAACGGTCAAGGAAAACATCGTGAGGAAACCTGCATGCCTGAGAGTTCTCCATAACGTTCTCATAGGTGTGTGAAGTCTGCCAATCCGCTTGGCCAGCGTGGTAGACTATGGCCAAAACCCTTCTCACTCTGAGAGGAGACCCGTGCTCTGTAGTGAGCCGGTAATGGGTTGATCATGATGAATATTTCACTTAACCAATTTCAATCTGATCACAGGCAGAATGTTGATATTATTATGAATAGAGTTTCCAAATAAATCTACACGTAGTAGGTTAGTGTAATGTTATGTTAATTTTATTACACCCGCAATAATCCCGCAGCTCGCTGTGGGCTGTGGCGACCGCGACCGGTCACCGGGCGGTGAGTCGAACATCTCGTGTCGTGATAACGTACACGGCTATCAATATGCTCTAAGAGCTGGTGCGACAAAGAGAAGGTATATCTACTTATCTAATAGGTAAATTCTTAGTTTCAAAAGGTAGATGACATTATCAGAATATCGACGTATGAATAGCTTAGACATGCCAGCCGGTGGTTCTTCTTTTAGCCTGTAAGTTTATGAGTTACAGGTAGGTATATCTACCTACTTCTTTATTGGCGACTGGCGTACACAGGACAAGTTATTTTAGCACGCAAAATACTACATTTAGGTAGGTACTTACCTATATCATTTAGGTATAGCTTACCTACTTTAGTCTAGGTAGGTAGGTACCAGTGGCGAAGGGTGGATATTTTCAAAAGGGAAGCCGGGATAAAAAATCCCTACACACCAAGCTGGAAAAAAAAGCTCCCACCTTCACCATTTATTTAAGCACTGATATTTGAAAATACTTTAAATATGATAATTTGTAGCTTTGAAAAAACCTGTGTTACTAGCAAAGGTTTAAAGTACAATTTAATACACCTTCCACCAATAATAACTAAATCAAAAAACATAAAAAATAATAAGCACACGAAACACGACGCGCGAGTCATAAACACTTTTTGTGAAAGTTAAATGATGTTAAAACAAAACACATTATCTTTCGAAGATGAAGCATCTTCGATAATGTTCCCAAATTCAAGACTTTAACTCCTTGTAATAACACTCATAACCCGCTCAAAATCGGCTTCCCAATTGCCTTTTTTTGCGCGTGCTAGACACTAGACAGGGAAGGATGTATTGACAAATTTTATTGGAAATGCAGGGGACAACTGTTTACTACACGATGTTTTTCTATGGGAATATAAGCCGTCCCAAGTCCGGCATATTCGTTACCTGCTTACTGCCCGTGGCACTATACCTACTGGTCTGAACAAATTAGTTTTGTTCATTGAATTGTTTTGAATGTTTTTTTGTAATAAGTACCTATTGTATTTGTAAAATAGTGAGTAAAAGAAAAAAAGGTAGTAGGTAACTACTAACTAGGTAGGTATGGATGGCATTTTTGAAAGGGAAGCCGATGGGAATCGTGTTATATGGAGACTTCGCCACTAGTAGGTACTTACTTACCTAATTATTAGGTCCGGAACTGAGACATGTGAGCCGTTTCTTCGTGGATTGACTATATTTTATGAGTTCTAGGTTCCTTGACTTCTCTGATTTTTCGGATGAAAAAAATTTCTGCATAATACCTAATTACCTACCTATAATGTCTGTCTACTTAATAGGTACTTATACATAGGCATAGTGATGGTGGAGCAAATCCATTGAAAACAAGATAAAGGACCGAATTTTGTCAGATTCTAGCCTTCCTAAAGTTTCCCACCAGCTCTCGGCTGTAAGCTCTAACATACCCGGCTATCAATACGCTGCCATCCGTCACGCGGACACGGCGGCCGCACCACGCCGCACGCTCGCCCCGCATTACCAACGCAAACAAAAAGGGAAATAAATGCTTGAATAAAATACTTTTAATTTCCCCGGGCGCCGCTAATCGGGCGGCGGCGATGGAGGGCGCCAAATCGCCCTTTTTATTTTACCGTATCAACTAGGGCGCCCAAGAGATGCGTTTTTTCTAAGACCGACTCCGTAAAACAACTCGCTCAATCGCGTTAAAGCTGGCGTTACTCTCAATTGTGGTTATTGGCTGTTTGATGGTATTCTTGCGGCAACAATTAATTCGAGCCAATAGCGAGAGACTGTTGGCTAATCATAAGTTAATGTAAGCGTCACACTGTATCTAGCCGTCATTCTTAGACCATTGACTATAGCAGATGGTTTTGCAATCTATGTAAACATAGTTTGCATAGCTTTAAAATATTAATTTAGGTATTTAGATACCTACCTATAAAGTTATGCACTTTTTGTTCGTAGATAACATATTAGGTAAATACCTAACCTACTCAAGTCATCTCACTCTCACTTTCTCATTTCAGAGCTGCAGCTCGGTAAAGAGCTATCTATCTTAGTTTCTATCTTATTAAAAAGGAATTTGAACAAAATTACCTATATGCTTATGACATGCGAGTTACGACTCACGAGTTCACGATCTAATAGAGTAGATACCTATAGGTAGGTACCTACGTAAAGTGCTGCAATTTAGAGATTAATAGACCTCGAGTAGGTATACGTACCTACTCCTACCTACCTAATCGGTTTCTTTTCGCTAAGAAGAGCATTCCGAACCAGTGGTAGATTCACTTGACGATATCACAGCACTTTGCAAAAGTTTATTCGAATGAAGAACTTAAAACTACCTCTATTCTATGTAGGTAGGTACATCTACCTATACTATACCGATAGGTATATCTACCTATACCTACTTCTATACTATCACTTCACTATCACTACATAGTATAAAACAAAGTCGTTTTCTCTGTCCCTATGTCCCTATATCCCTTTGTACGCTTAAATCTTTAAAACTACGCAACGGATTTTGATGCGGTTTTTTTTAATAGATAGAGTGATTCAAGAGGAAGGTTTATATGTAGATATCTATGATGATATCTATGATAACATCCATTAAATAGTGGAGAAATACTGTTATTTTTGAGGTTTCTAATGTGATGTCGTAAATAATTACATTTTTTCCGCTTACATTGCAAACGCAGGCTGAACCCTACGAGATTTATCAATATAATGTACTAAGTATTGTACACATTGAAAAGGTCTATAGAAAACTCCGCGATGGTATATGTCTATCTCTTATGGATATCCCACAATAACATTTTTTGTCATTTACTTTTTTACGACAAATAATGGCTAATTTTAGAAGCGATTTTAACCAATACAGCATAAATCCTTATCTAATTAAATACCTTAAGTACATTGTTGATTTATTATAGATCTATATGGCCCTTTACAGCATATGATTTAAATGAATATTTTCGAAGATATTACCAGTGGCGTAACTACACCGATGGGGGCCCGTGGCAAATTAATCAGATGGGGCCCCTTCTGCTCCGAAGGTCAACTAACGATGAAGTATATTCATTTTATTTTAAAATAAATCATGTAAGTACGTACAGAAGGTACATAAAACGCTATTAAAACATTGACTTATACAGTGTGTCCGGGATCGAATTAGCGATATTTTAGGGACATATTCTACAACTCATTACCTCTCAAAAAATACCACTTATTAGGGCCTGCCCCCCTCCCCCTCCCAGGGACAGCCATTTCAATTTGGTGTGCGTTTTTGTGGGTATGTGCGCACAAAAATTGTAATAACTCGAAAGTCTGCTGATGCACAGATCTTCAAATGACCTTATTCGATTGGATACAATATTCTCCATCACCAAATACCAAACAATAGAATAAAATGTTAAAATAACTCGATCAAAAATGCTTCGGAAAAAAATATTTTTTCAAAAATATTGAAAACTACAAGTTTTTGCTGCATTTTGCAAAAACGAGGTCATTAAGACCACATTATAAAGTAATAAATCGATAGCTTTTGAGATAAGCAACAAAACCACATAAAAATTTTGACTGTAAGTTACTTACTTCTGGAGATATTGGTAATTGTAAGTACTTCGTCCCCAAGCATGAATTACGAGTATTGAACCCAAATTTAAGATTCATCATTTTTTTACTACAAATAAGGTAAAAAAATCTTAACTTTATAATTTAATTTTTGTTAGTTATAAACTCAATAACTCAATAACTCTGATTTGTGTATGTGACACAAATCAGATATCCTAAAAACTAGGTTCTTTCTGCCACAAACCGACATTACCACCTCTATTCTGTTAGCTAGTTGCTTCATGTTGGGAGGATCGTTGGATCATGTCCAAATACAATCTTATTTTATCTGCAACGGACAGGATCGTCTCCAATAATTCTTTTCTGGTATTTGGTACCATATAAAAGACCTTCTGCTTCATAGGTCCTCATAAAAAGAAGTCCAAAGGTGTAAGGTCTGGAGAATGAGGTGGCCATTCCATTGAAATGCTGCCACGTCCGATCCAAGGCGAATAGTTGACATCTAAATGCTCTCTTATGGCTATAATAATACTGTAGCGGGAATGAAACAAGTGGCTACATCTTGAATACAATAACTCCGTATATTTTGTGATAAACAATACAACAATAAATGGACCAAAAGGATTTTAGGGCTCCGGTCCGGACAGGAGATTACTCAGGTATATGCACAGTACAAGGAACAGAATTGAAGTGTCCTCTCGTAGCTAATTCTCGGTTGCGGCTTCGTAATTCGAATTCTTAAAATGTTCTCATTGACAAACTCTTTTCTTCTGGTGTAATTGGCCAGCGCACACGAATTAACAGAGGTTGCATACCTCGACATCACCCCCCTACGGAGTAAAAAAGAGAAAAAAGAAAAATTAATAATTTGTTAATCATTAAGCTGCTTGATAGGGAATACAAAAACGAACTCTACGACCGGAGCGAGTAGTGACAGCAGGACGGGACGATTGCAAGGGCGAATCGTCTTGATGAGGCTGTAAAATATAAGCCGGCTTAAGGCGATCTATTGCTACATTTACTTGTTTGCCTTTTATACTAAGTTTAAAAAATTTTTTATTACGCTCTAATACCTTGAACGGGCCAGTGTATGGCTGTTCAAAAGGTTTTTTAGCTGCCCCTCGACGCAAGAAAACATGATCTGCAGAGGCTAAGTCCTTCGGAATGTAAAAAATTGTTTTACCATGTTTCGAAGAAGGAGTCGGAACTAACTCGGCCATATGCGCGCGAAGTCTATCGGCAAAATACGCCGGGTCCGAAACGCGATCGTTAGCAGGCGGGTTAAAAAACGCACCTGGTAATCGCAAAGGTTCTCCGAAAACAAGTTCAGCACTTGACGCACCGAGGTCTTCTTTCCATGCGCTCCTGATACCTAGGAGTACCAATGGTAATACCTCGGTCCATTGCGGATTTGCGTGGCACGCAATGGCTGCCTTGAGCTGTCGGTGAAAACGCTCCACCATACCGTTGCATTGCGGGTGATAAGCTGTCGTCATGCGATGCTGCGCACCAGTCAACTCAACGATTTTCGCGAAGAGATGCGAACTGAACTGGGAACCTCGGTCTGAAATGATAGAAGAAGGGCACCCAAATCTCGCCACCCAGCCATCTAAGAAGACTCTGGCACACGTTTCCGCAGTTATATCTGGCATTGGAAATGCTTCAGGCCAACGTGTAAAACGATCAATGGCTGTGAGGCAATATTTATAGCCAGAGGAATAGGGTAAAGGACCTATAATGTCTACGTGCACTACAGAAAAACGCTCAGATGGCAAAGAGAAAGATGTAAACGGAGCAATTGTATGACGAGAAATTTTCGAACGTTGACACGCTTCACACGCTCGCGCCCACATATGACAATCTTGTTGAATCGATGGCCATACGTAGCGATCCATAATTAAACGAGCGGTTGCACGAATACCTGGATGGCTGAGGTTATGAAGTTTTTCGAAAATGCTCCTCCTGAACTGTGGAGTTACGTACGGACGGGGTTTACCCGTAGAAACATCACATACCAACTTAATTGTTGTACCAGGTACCGTAATGAAGTCCAGCTTCATGGATGTTTCATTGCGCAGGCGCTTTAACTCTTCATCTGAAGCTTGTGAGTGCGCCAGTGCAGCGAGATGGTCTTCTAGCGAGATGCTCTCTACGCGTGAGAAAGCATCAGCGACCAGGTTGTCAGCACCCTTGACGTGCTGAATGTCCGTAGTGAACTGTGAAATAAATATTATTTGATTTAACTGTACAGGCGGAAGTTTTTCACGCCGTTGAGTAAAAACGAATAAGAGTGGCCTATGATCACTGAATATAGTGGCATGTTGACCTTCCAGAATGTGCTTGAAATGTTGCACGCTCTCATAGACTGCCAGAAGCTCTCTGTAATAAGCAGGCCATTCGGATTGCTTTGCAGTTAGCTTTTTGCTAAAAAATGCGATTGGTTGCCACCCCTTATCAACTAATTGTTGTAAACACGCGCCGACATGCGTATTAGACGCGTCGGTAAACAACCCGAGTCGAGCGTCGGCGACTGGGTGAGCTAATAAAGTAGCATTAGCTAAACTCTCTTTACACGAGTTAAAAGAACGCTCTAAGTCAGGCGTCCAAGTAAACGGCTTAGCGCCTTTACCTTGAATGACCGACAGAGCATCTATGAGTGGGGCCTGGTACCGGGCTATACCAGGTAAAAACTTACGATAAAAGTTCACCATACCAAGGAATCTTCGAACACCTTGTACCGTCTTCGGCAAGGGAAACTCCTGAAGATCCTTAATGCGCTCAACCGGCGGACTTATGCCGGCGGCGTTGATTTTGTAACCCAGAAATCGAACTTCTGAAACATTAAAATTGCATTTATTTTCATTTATTACAACGCCGTATTGTTCTAAGCGTTTAAATAAAATATTTAAGTGTTCCGCATGTTGTTGCGGATCCCTAGAAAAAACTAAAATATCATCAACGTAAGCAAAACAGAAATTAAGACCCCGAACGACTTCGTCAATGAAGCGCTGGAATGTTTGACCAGCATTACGGAGTCCGAAAGTCATGTATGGAAATTCAAATAAACCAAAAGGTGTAATAATAGCAGTCTTACAAATGTCGTCTTTTGCTACGGGAATCTGCTGATAGGCTTTTACAAGGTCGATCGTGCTGAAAACTGTTGAACCAATTAGATTTTGATTAAAATCGCCTATGTGACGCACAGGATACCTATCGGGAATCGTACGCGCGTTTAAAGCGCGATAATCACCGCACGGACGCCAATCAGATTCACCTTTTGGAGCCAGATGCAAAGCTGAAGACCAAGGACTATCGGAAGGTCTGGCGGAGCCGCATTCAACCATACTTGCGAACTCCTTCTTTGCGATGGCTAACTTCTGTGGGCCCAGGCGGCGCGGGCGACAAGCAACCGGCGGACCATCCGTTGTTCGGATGTAGTGCACCGTGTTGTGTTTAATCTCGCGCACAGGACCTGGTGGCCTTAAAATAGCAGGATACTTACATAGTATTTCATTTTTAGTGTCAATAGACTTTACACTAACGTGTCCTTCTGAAGACACGGACGCCACGTTGGACAGACCAGTCGTGTTATCGAACAACCGGCCGCTCCTGCAATTTGGCATTAAATTAAAATAAGATAAGAAATCGGCCCCTATAATAGCGGTAGTTACGTCGCATATTATAAAGTTCCATTTGAAGGCACGTCGAAGACCTAAATCTAGTAATAAGGTAATCGTACCGTACGTTTTGATATCGCTGCCGTTTGCGGCGCGCATGGTAAACTCAGTTACCTTAGGTGGTCGATTAATCCACGTTACCGGGTAACAAGACAGATCAGAGCCAGTATCTATTAAAAAACGCAATTTAGATTTTGCTTCCGTAATGAATAAACGGCGACTATCAGCTGGGCAGTCAGGCATCGCCCCCACTGATTGCCGCTGGTGATTGCTCTGTGATCTGTAAGAATTTGTTTTAGAATTATTATTTCGACCTTTACGCCTATTGCGTTTATAATTATTTCGTGTGCGTACTCCCAGCGGAATGTTGTCGAATTTCTTGATTTTAAGTATGCAGATATTTAGTGTGTTAAGACGTGTAAATGTGTGTGATAGTTTCAAATTTGTGCGTCCAACCGTTTTTGAAAAATTCGCCAAAAACACTTTCCGCCAGGAGAACGTTCTCCCAGCGGCATGTTTTTTTTCCAACGTGCGCACGAAAAAAAAAATTGGTGCAATAATTAGTGCGTAGCTACAGGTAAATGTGTGTGTGTAAATGGAATTTGTGTGTCTCAAGACTCCGGAGATATTCAAGATTCCGCTGGGGGAACGTTTCGCTGTTTGCTAGATCTCGTAAACGACTAAGCGTGTAGATGTGATTTTTTTTACACATGTTGCTATGAATTTGTGTGTAATGTTTGTGAAAACAGAACTAGAAAAAAAATTGCCATTCAGAAATTATGTGTATTAAAGTGAAATCCGGTTATTAGGTCCTAGCACTTCGAATAAGAGTTCTAAAGTTTAATTTCTAACACTAATTTGTTCTTTATGACTGTTTACAATGCCTTGTTAAGTTTCATTGGTCTACAGTAGGTAATACTTAAGTTATGATCAAATATTACTATAACTTAGCCACTATTTTGTTCGACATTCGATTAGACGAGTTTTTTATGGGTTGGCGAATGAAAAAGTATTCCAATAATTAGTGTGTCGGTTCAACTATCTATTTGCAAAATTTTAACTTAATAGGCTTAATAATTAAAGAGATATAATTAAAAAACCAGAAAAAAATGCAATAGTGACATAAACCGACCAAGTTTGAATGGTAACAAAAAAGCGGCCTTGTCGTATATGGTGCTGACCTACCGAAATTGATACTATATCATTTTAATATTTTTAGTGATTTTGTACAATCGCGAACACAGTTCTTAACTTATATTTTTATTAGGTACATTTTAATAATATTTAGGTGTGTAATACTTTTACATTGATTACAATTTAATATTACATGTTTATATTTAACATACAATTATAATGATCGTGTAGGTAAGATAAGATAAGATAATTTATTGGAAAAAATTTACATCAAAAATCTTAAATTAAATACATTATTTCCTTATTTTCTTATGTAAAGTTATGTAATTATTATCAATATTTACTCACACCATGCCTAAGAGCAAGCAGCATAGTAATTAAGCCTTATTAAACAATTATTTATAAATTAATATTCAGATTATTGCATACATGGCTTACACTTTCTTAATATGAAGACATTAATATTTGAGTTTGATTCTAATAATATTTGAGTGTAAGTTTTAATCAACAACAGCCTTACCTACTATTTATGGTTTCTAACTATTATTTTAAGACAAAAACAGTACATTGATTACAATATATTACATGTTTATATTTAACATACAATTATAATGATCATATAGGTAGCTATCTACTTATGCGAATATAGAATTTATAATTATGTATTGACATCAACGTTGAGTATTTAATTTAAAACAAGGACAAAGCATCTGAAGCTAAACTAAGAAAAACCCTGTGCTTCAGCTTCAGTGCCGAATCCCCCAGTGGACTTGCAGTAAACTAGTCGATGCCAACAAGAAATTCCAGCTTATTTTACTGTATTCCTGTATTCATTGTACAATAATGACCACAAGAACAAATAACAAAAACAGATCCAAGTTTGACAAAAACTAAAAAGTAATAAAAATAAAAATAGTTAACAGAGCTTAAACCTTCATTAATGTACCTATATAAATAAATAATTATGCAAATTAATTTGTAGTATATACTATAAATACATAATATACAAGTATAAATGATTGAAACTGACTGAAACAAACTAATAAGATATGGGTGATTGTCTGTAGAATATGTGTTTATGTAATAAGAGAGGGTGTGTAATATTGTAAAGGGTAATACAAAGTGTAGATCTACATATTAAATATATATTATATAGTGTATATTATATTTGTAGACAGATAAAGCACTATTATTTTAAGGTTAGAAGTAGGCCTTCAGTTTCTTCATATGATAATTTACTTAAATGAGAAATTACTTCCCTTTTACAATTTGTACTATTAAGTGGGTAAATGTGTATTAATGCATTAATTTTATTATATAGGTATGTGAGGACCCTGGAAACAGTAGAATTTCTTTTTAAACGAAGTATTAGTTTGCGGTATTCGAGCAACTGTATATTTTCTACGTTTGTCTAAATAAGAAGTGTCATACCTTAGTTCCTTATGTTGTTTTAATAATATATTCAATATAAACAATTTCCTTACTGAGAGAATTTCACAATTTTCATAAAGCAAAGATGTCGGGTACAAAAATGGCCTAAAAGTAGATACCTTTAATATTGCGCGTTGAGCAATTTCAACTTTCATTAAGATGGTTTTAGCAGCACCTCCCCATGACGAAATACAATATGTGATTAGAGACTGGCACAGAGCAAAGTATACACATTTTATAATTTTAGGTTCAACTAGATGTCTGAGATTTCTGAATATATAGATCATTTTATTCAGTCTACTCCTAAGAATATCAATATGTTTCTTTAAATTTAAGTCACAATACTTGTGTGATATATTAAGTAACCGAGCTAAATCTGAAATTTAAGAATTAGCATTATTCAGTTATTCCATCTGACCTCGATTTATATGCATCTTAACACAGCCAGCATTTTAGCATTATTTTCGCACACAAGAAAAAACTGCAATAGTTATTTGTTACAAGGGGTCAAAGTGTTTGTTCCTAGAGAGGGTTATTTTGAATTCAGAGCAAAACAAAAGATTCTAAAGAAGAACCCTGAACGTAGCGAGGAATTCTATGAACGTCAACCGAGAACAAAATATTTAGGCCCCGAGCGACACACTATTTTTCATCACTACGCATGAGGAAAAAACTAGGAGTACCTATCTATTGCAAACTCGAATGTGACATTACATTGAAACATTGTCATATGTATGAAAAATAAAACCTACGCTCTATCATAGTTTTTTTGATATTACTTAATAACAATAATAAAAATGAAACTAATTTAGTTTTGCAGTTCATTAAAAAGGGATTTGTGTTAACATAATTACGTTAAACACTTTTAATTGTGGAGTACGGAACCCACGGTGCACGAGTCTGACTCGTACTTAGCCGCTTTTTTTCGTGTCACGATGACATTTTGTATGTTGTAAAATCACAACTCTAGGTGCCGACATTCATACGAGTTTCTGGGTTCTAATAAAACTCTACATCCTAGCAGGACGCAGGAGAAATGAGAAGGAGAAATTCACATAATGTGATGGAATGGGTAGGTACCAAGTTGCGCTAGGGTAAAACAGTTTAGTGTTTACGATGCCCTGTAGATCGGTAAAACGAAAAAAGAATGTGGTCATCACTCATCTCGTTGCTGAAAATATAAAGCCTTTAGATTCAAAAGAATTGTATTCAGTCAGTCTATTGTAGGAGAAGATAATTTTTTTCAAAGAAAAATGAACCGACTTCAAACGAATCGAACTAAAATATTTAAAATAATTTTTTATTCATTTAGATTGACGATTAAACTACCTAACTCAAATGATATATAATTTTTTGAAGTCGGCGCCAAATGACTTCAAGTTCACTTCAAGTCGAAAATGTGCCCTCCGGGTCCCAGACTCACCCTCCGCGACTAGGTTCACCGCGCTCGCATTCAAAAGTGGATATTCTGATTTTACTTACACGAATTGAATGTGGTTTGGCGCCGACTTCAAAAAATTATATATCATTTGAGTTAGGTAGTTTAATCGTCAATCTAAATGAATAAAAAATTATTTTAAACTTTTTAGTTCGATTCGTTTGAAGTCGGTTCATTTTTCTTTGAAAAAAATTATTTTATGCTTTTTAGTGATTTGTTTTCTTTATATTAGGTAATAATAATAATAATATAAATGAGAACTATGTAAAATAGATTATGACCTATATATTATTAATTATTATTAAATATCCTGTGACATATACATTTTATGTGTCATACTATAGGTGAGTGGTTTTTATTATGTTCTAACCAGGCCTGTGTCACTCCGCGTGTAGGTATTAGAAACATACCTACAGGCGGCGGCCGTTACGCAACGGCCAATCTAGTAGGCTGCCATAGCCCTAGAGTCCCCGGCTCTTTCAAACGTATAACCACGTATAACCTATTATGAACCGTAGACCAGTGAATTAAGGCCCATATTCCCTCAAAAAAATTTGGTAGGTACGTAAACGAACACGTGCTCGACTGGAACGCGAGCTAAATTAAATCATATTGTTTATCAGATTGAGTACATATTTCTTTGAAAACCATTGCGAAGTAAGGCTTCTGTACCTTTAGGTACTAGTTATTATTCTGTGGTTCTAACCCAACCTAACCTAACTTTTGATCTATACAAGATTAGTTTGTATGCGTAAAACTCTTGTATAATTTGGATAGACCGTAATTTACAATCTATACGCGACTAGTTTCACACCCTTGCAGTTTGGCTTTGTATAGAATGGAAATACACGTAACCGTGCACAAACTCCAAGGAATCACTCTATATGCAACTGTACTGACTTCGGCCCAAAACTTTTTGCAAAAGGTCAATGTTACGTAGGCGTAGCAGAGTGAAGTCTTTGGACAGAATAGCTATATCAGACTTCAGCAATAGGTCTGGCAATCTCAGAGAACATATTAGTGACATATGTGTACATTTATGCTTATAACTTCGTACGTAAGAATGATAACTCGATGTGTTATATACTAAAACCTTCTTGAAAGTATGTAGATAACGATAGTGAAACAATCATCAAAATCGGTTCATTAGTTGCGGAGATAATCGCGAACATACTTACATACATACATACATACATACATACGGGTCGAATACAGAACCTCCTTTTTTTGAAGTCGGTTAAAAAAGAAGAGAGATACTTTGTCTTAGATTGTAGGCCTCCTTGATAATTTTTATTCGTATTTTAAAAATAAAGAAAAAATAGAGATGTCAATTTAACGTGACGTTATCAAAAAATATGATGAAAATATAATTCATTCCGGGCGATGCAACGACATGAAGACGCGCTCTTTTGTATTGCATCTAGCATTGCAATTAGCTTATCAATTGCAGATAGTCAGTCTTAGCATAGCCAACGTATCCCGAGCGATCCCCTTCTACCCTGTACAGTGTATAATACAGTAGGTATTAATTTGTAAGAATGTTCATTTGCGAATTAAAACAAATTATTCATAGTATCAGTTATTTTTATTTTCACTAATTATTTAAAAACCTCCTACCTACCTTTATTATTTTTTTAATTGGTATAGATTTAAAAATATATTGTAAGTGACTGTTTGTGAACCTAATAAATAAAATAAATAAATAAAATTTTCACTAATTATTGTTTACGCGATTGTACAATACCAATAACGTTATTATGCTGTCAATTTCGGTAAGTTAGCACCATATATGACAAGGCCGCTTTTTTGTTACCATTCAAACTTGGTCGGTTTGTGTCTGCATTTCGTTTCTTTCTGGTTTTTTAATTATATCTCTTTAATTATTAAGCCTATTAAGTTAAAATGTTGCACATAGATAAATGAACCGACACACTAATTATCGGAATACATTTTCATTCGCCAATCCATAGAAAACTCGTCCAATCGAATGTCGAACAAAATAGTGGCTAAGTCATAGTAATATTGGATCATAACTTGAGTATTACCTACTGTAGATCAATGAAACTTAACAAGGCATTGTAAACAGTCATAAAGAACAAATTAGTGTTGGAAATTAAACTTTAGAGCTCCTATTCAAAGTGTTAGGACCTAATAACCGGATTTCACTTTAATACACATAATTTCTGAACAGCAATTATTTTTCTAATTCTGTTTTCACAAACATTACACACAAATTCATAGCAACATGTGTAAAAAAAATCACATCTACACGCTTAGCCGTTTACGAGATCTAGCAAACAGCGAAACGTTCCCCCAGCGGAATCTTGAATATCTCCGGAGTCTTGAGACACACAAATTCCATTTACACACACACATTTACGTGTGCGTACTCCCAGCGGAATGTTGTCGAATTTCTTGATTTTAAGTATGCAGATATTTAGTGTGTTAGGACGTGTAAATGTGTGTGATAGTTTCAAATTTGTGCGTCCAACCGTTTTTGAAAAATTCGCCAAAAACACTTTCCGCCAGGAGAACGTTCTCCCAGCGGCATGTTTTTTTTCCAACGTGCGCACGAAAAAAAAAATTGGTGCAATAATTAGTGCGTAGCGAGAGGTAAATGTGTGTCTGTAAATGGAATTTGTGTGTCTCAAGACTCCGGAGATATTCAAGATTCCGCTGGGGGAACGTTTCGCTGTTTGCTAGATCTCGTAAACGGCTACGCGTGTAGATGTGATTTTTTGTACACATGTTGCTATGAATTTGTGTGTAATGTTTGTGAAAATATAATTAGAAAAAAAATTGCCGTTCCGAAATTATGTGTATTAAAGTGAAATCCAGTTATTAGGTCCTAGCACTTCGAATAGGAGTTCTGAAGTTTAATTTCTAACACTAATTTGTTCTTTATGACTGTTTACAATGCCTTCTTAAGTTTCATTGGTCTACAGTAGGTAATACTTAAGTTATGATCCAATATTACTATAACTTAGCCACTATTTTGTTCGACATTCGATTGGACGAGTTTTCTATGGATTGGCGAATGAAAATCTATTCCGATAATTAGTGTGTCGGTTCATTTATATATGTGCAACGTTTTAACTTAATAAGCTTAATAATTAAAGAGATATAATTAAAAAACCAGAAAGAAACGAAATGCAGACACAAACCGACCAAGTTTGAATGGTAACAAAAAAGCGGCCTTGTCATATATGGTGCTAACTTACCGAAATTGACAGCATAATAACGTTATTGATATTGTACAATCGCGTACACAATAATTAGTGAAAATTTTATTTATTTATTTTATTTATTAGGTTCAAATGTCACTTACAATATATTTTTAAATCTATACCAATTTCAAGACATATGCATGCAAAATGTAGGGACCACATACAGCGTTTCCAAAATTTACAAAAAGTGATTGGAAAAAAAAAGAAAACTTATTGATACTTTAATTTTTTTAATTGTCAAATGAACATTCTTACACATTAATAATGGGTACAGGGTATAAAGGGATCGCTCTTGAAAATTTAGCGCTATTATATTATACTACTTACCTGAACACAATCCAATACCAATAACCATTTGTCTTATACTTGTAGTATTAGTGGTTTAGTATTTAATTTTTTTCAATTTATATCGTGCAAAACGCATTGCAAATTTTATAGGAAATGTTTTAATTTTTTTGGGTTTCGCACCTAGGGTTGTGATTTTACAACATACAAAATGTCATCGTGATACGAAACAAGAAAAAGTTCGTAAACTAAAACTATAATTTCATTAGAATAGAATAGAATAGAAAAGTTTTTTATTCAAATAAACTTTTACAAGTACTTTTGAATCGTCAATTGAATCTACCACAGGTTCGGAATGCAGTTCCAGCCGAGAAGAACCTGCAAGAAACTCGGCTGTTGCTCTTTTTTTAAAAATAACATTATAACAATTATTATTATTAATGTACATGATTGAAATGCCGTCTCGCGCATTGCTGGAACGAGTTAAATCCAAGCTTTTTTATCGTTTATATAATCTTCAATTGTATAATAAGCTTTTTTTATGAGCATACTTTTAATAGAGTTCTTAAACTTGTGTAAAGGCAAGTCTAAGACATATTTTTTATTCAGATAAACTTTTACAAGTGCTTTTGAATCGACAACATTATCTAGAAAACCGCGCGAAGGTCACTTCTCGTTTTTTTTCGTAAATAAAATGTAGCCTATTTCACCTGGACCATAACAACGAATCAATAGACACCTCATTCATCAAAAGCGGTCCAGTAGTTTAGGCGCTACAGTGGTACACACAGAATCTCATACGAAAATCGGCCACATACATACATACTTACATGCATACATACATACATACATAGACTGCTAAAATCATAACCCTTCCTCTTGGCTTTGCCGTAGTCGGGTAAAAAAGCGGCCAAGTACAAGTCAGACTTGCGCACCGTGGGTAAAAGTATTTAACATAAGTCATAATTTTAACACAAATCCCTACTTAATGAACTGCAAAACAAATTTTGTTTGTAGAGATTTATTGTTAATATTACTTATTTTTAACCCCCGACGCAAAAACGACGGGGTGTTATAAGTTTGACGTGTCTGTGTGTGTGTGTGTGTGTCTGTCTGTCTGTTCCCCTGTAGCGCTCAAACGGATGAACCGATTTGAACGCGGTTTTTTATTTGTTTGAAAGGTGAATTAGTCGAGAGTGTTGTTAGCTATGTTTGATGAAAATCGATCCAAGATGGCCGCCGCTACAAAATGGCAGATTATATTTCTTTTAAAACTTCATTAATAGGGCTAAAGGGCTAAATAAAGGGCTTGACTAGTAAAATAGTAATATGCAAATCCAAGATGGCCACGACCACAAAATGGAGAATGTCGGGGGTTTTTAAATTTTTAATTTATACTTGTTTTCTTTGTAATCTACGTAGCCTTAATATTTATTTCTATAATACATTAACTGTATGTACATATAATATTATTTTGAACGCTGTTTATTACTAATAAATAAATAAATATCAAAAAACTATGATACTTAGAGCGTTGGCTTTATTTTTCGTCCCATTGGCCCCTTGTAACACAAATAACTATTGTTGTTTTTTTGTATGCAAAAAAAATGCTGACTGTTGCTGTTTGCATTTCAGTTATTTCATATTTCATTATATTCATTATATTCAGTTATTCCATCTGAACTCGATTTATATAATCGAGTTCAGATGGAATAACTGAATAGTTACCTATACCTATGCTAATTCTTAAATCACAGATTTAGCACATAAGTATTATACACCTAAATATTATTATTAAGATATATATAGACTAATAAAAATATAAGTTAAGAACTGTGTTCGCGATTGTACAAAATCACTAAAAATATTAAAATGATATAGTATCAATTTCGGTAGGTTAGCACCATATACGTTACGTTCCCTCGAATATGGTTGAGCGAAGCAATGGCTGGATCATGCGTCATGCTCGTGAACGGGTGCCACCGTCGGAAATGGGGCTACTTTTGTCTGCCCTTCTTCACATGTGTAGAATTGTAAGCACCATTCCGAACCTGTGGTAGATTCATTTGTCGATTCGTAAACGCTTCCGAAAGTTTATCTGAATAAAATTATGATTACTTATATAAATGATAAAAAGGCGTGGATTTGACTCGTTCCAGCAATGCGCGAGACGGCAATTCAATCATGTACTTACCATAAAATTGTTATATTGATATTGTAAATTTGGAAAAGAGCAACCGCCGAGTTTCTTGCTGGTTCTTCTCGGTTGGAACGGCATTCCGAACCAGTGGTAGATTCATCTGACTATTCAAAAGCACTTGTAAAAGTTTATTTGAATAAAAAACTTTTCTATTCTATTCTATTCTATTCTATTCTATTCTATATGACAAGGCCGCTTTTTTGTTACCATTCAAATTTGGTCGGTTTATATCTGCATTACGTTTCTTTCTGGTTTTTTAATTATATCTCTTTAATTATTAAGCGTATTAAGTTAAAATTTTGTAAATAGATAGTTGAACCGACACACTAATTATTGAAATAATTTTTCATTTGCAAACCCATAAAAAACTCGTCTTTTCGAATGTCGAACAAAATAGTGGCTAAGTCATAGTAATATTGGATCATAACTTAAGTATTACCTACTGTAGACCAATGAAACTTAAGAAGGCATTGTAAACAGTCATAAAGAACAAATTAGTGTTGGAAATTAAACTTCAGAACTCCTATTCGAAGTGCTAGGACCTAATAACTGGATTTCACTTTAATACACATAATTTCGGAACGGCAATTTTTTTTCTAATTCTATTTTCACAAACATTACACACAAATTCATAGCAACATGTGTACAAAAAATCACATCTACACGCGTAGCCGTTTACGAGATCTAGCAAACAGCGAAACGTTCCCCTAGCGGAATCTTGAATATCTCCGGAGTCTTGAGACACACAAATTCCATTTACAGACACACATTTACCTCTCGCTACGCACTAATTATTGCACTAATTTTTTTTTTCGTGCGCACGTTGGAAAAAAAACATGCCGCTGGGAGAACGTTCTCCTGGCGGAAAGTGTTTTTGGCGAATTTTTCAAAAACGGTTGGACGCACAAATTTGAAACTATCACACACATTTACACGTCCTAACACACTAAATATCTGCATACTTAAAATCAAGAAATTCGACAACATTCCGCTGGGAGTACGCACACCACATTTACCTGTAGCTACGCACTAATTATTGCACCAATTTTTTTTTTCGTGCGCACGTTGGAAAAAAAACATGCCGCTGGGAGAACGTTCTCCTGGCGGAAAGTGTTTTTGGCGAATTTTTCAAAAACGGTTGGACGCACAAATTTGAAACTATCACACACATTTACACGTCTTAACACACTAAATATCTGCATACTTAAAATCAAGAAATTCGACAACATTCCGCTGGGAGTACGCACACAATTATTTCTGCTTAGTGCAGCAACCTGTTCTGATAAATCATCAAGAAGGGAATTTAAAAGACCGGACAAACTATCAGTGGCAGAAGGTGCCAAGCTGCCTGGGGAAACCTGCGAAACTGCGAAACTACAATACTCCGTAGGGGTTGAGGTTGGGGTTTCCGAAGCTTTGGCCAATATGGAACGGAGGGTTACATTTTCCTTTATAATTTCCTCTAGCTCTTTAATATTTTTACTTAGAGTTGCATTCTCATCCTCCAATTGCCTAATTCTCTGATCCATGTTTAATTAATTTTGTTTGTATAAGTAATTGCTGAAAATAAACTATTAAAAAAGGAAAAATATTTACAATATAAGAATTACAAAATAATAAAAAATTTCTTGTTTACACTTTGACACTTAATGTCTTTACGTTCTTCTATTTTTTCATTCGAATTCCAAAAATTCAAAAATAAATTCCGTGACGGTGTCAGATGTCAATCACAACGTTCTTTTCAGTGAACGAAAAATAATTATTAAGCAATAATTATCGTAATTCTTGATTTTTATGTTTTTTAGCACTGGTTATGTTCCGGAGGCACTTGGTTAAGGAAAAGAAAAACCTCAGTCACGTCTTCCAAAGTACGTAGGTAATGAAGTTCTCCAAATAATTCCAATAAAATTCCTCCAATTAGTTACATCTCCAAATATTTATGTCTCCATGGATTAAATCGCCCGTGGGTCCAAACAATCGTATCACGTCGGATTCGTAGCCGTGTATCATGATTACGTCGGGGTCACCAATATGTAGCGGGAATGAAACAAGTGGCTACATCTTGAATACAATAACTCCGTATATTTTGTGATAAACAATACAACAATAAATGGACCAAAAGGATTTTAGGGCTCCGGTCCGGACAGGAGATTACTCAGGTATATGCACAGTACAAGGAACAGAATTGAAGTGTCCTCTCGTAGCTAATTCTCGGTTGCGGCTTCGTAATTCGAATTCTTAAAATGTTCTCATTGACAAACTCTTTTCTTCTGGTGTAATTGGCCAGCGCACACGAATTAACAGAGGTTGCATACCTCGACAATACCGAGTAGGCATGTCTTTAAACCTAGCAAAATTCACAAACCTGAATCACAAACAAAAATGAGTAATAACTTAAGTAGCGATCATAACGCCTCCTCGCCAGGAACAACAAAATAAAATTTCAGATATTTAAATTTTTTATACGAATTTTTAATCAGTTGAAGTAGGGGTTTGATCCTAAGTTTTAACCTCATTCACTGACTAATCAAAAACAATATTATTATTACCTGATCGCCCGAGGAATGCGATGGAAACCCACATTCGAATAACATAAGAACTTACGCGCAAAAACTTGTAGTTTTCAATATTTTTAAAAAAATATTTTTTTTCCGAAGCATTTTTAATCGAGTTATTTTAACATTTTATTCTATTGTTTGGTATTTAGTGATGGAAAATATTGTATCCAATCGAATAAGGGCATTTGAAGACCTGTGCATCAGCAGACTTTCGAGTTATTACATTTTTTGTGCGCACATACCCAAAAAAACGCACGCAAAATTGAAATGGCTGTCCCTGAGAGGGGGAGGGGGGCAGGCCCTAATAAGTGGTATTTTCAGAGAGGTAATGAGTTGTAGAATATGTCCCTAAAATATTGCTAATTCGATCCCGGACACACTGTATATTACTTTAAAATTAGTTGTTTTTCTAGTAACTTTCAATTTAAGAGCATAGACGAACATTTTGCTTAGTTTATGAACATTTTGTTCTGAAACAAAAAATGTGATGCAATTTTCGTCTTATGGTGCTGCCACACTACACACACTACACCGCCCACACCGCCGCGCAGTTACAAAATATGTTAGTAAACATTATTGTTAGTTAACATTTTGTCACAAATGTTAGCAAAGTTCTAAATGTTTTCATGTTTATGAAACATTTTTAACAAATTTTTATTTAACACTAGCTTTTGCTTCGCCCGCGTGAATTTCGATTTTTCACAAATCCTAAGGGAATCTTGGATATCTGCTTTCCGTTTTCGCTCCCTTTTCCAACTTTTATACATACTTTCAAGGAAGTTTGCTATAGCTGTACTACCTATAGCTGTAGATATGAATTTCAGGTTTTATAAAATCCCGTAGGAACTGTGGATTTTTCCAGGATAAAAAATAACGGCATGCGGTTACGGCATGCGCGCGCGAGCCTTCAGCAATGAAAATAATTTTTTTATAACATAAAATGTGATTTTAAAATTTTGAAAAAATTTTGTATCTTCTCAACACTTGAAAACATCGAGCCCTGAAAAAAAAAAAGTTTAATCACCATTTTTCAATAAGTTATTCAATTGTAAACTAACAAATTTGTTCCCAATTTCCATTGGCTTAAACAATGTGATGAAAGGTATAAAAAATTGACCTAAAAATTTTAAATTTCGTGGAGCCCTTCTGATATAAATACTTCATAAGATCCTGTGATCAATTTTCGTAAAAGTTTATTAATTTGTTAATTATGATTTTTTATAATTAATGTAAATCATATGATTTACAGGATTATTATGATTTTTCAATAGTTATAAAAAATCGTAATTAACAAATTAATAATGATAAATTGATGTAATTAGTATATCAAATGTTAGGATACTCCGGTGCTCACGGCCCTCTCGGGTCGGGGGCCCCTTTCGGCTCGGGGCCCGTGGCATTTTGCCGAAATGCCACCCTGTAGTTACGCCACTGGATATTACAGATTTAAAAATTGCGGGACATAGACTTTGCGCGCGGCGCGCGGTTCCAGCCGGCCGGGGCGGCGATGCGTAAAGTTCTCCTATAGCATTTTGAATTTAGCAGCGATCGGACGCGTATGCTATCGAGTATCGGAGCTTTCTAGCGAGGAAAATAACAATCACACTAATATTATAAAGGCGTTATTAAGTTTGTGTGTATGTTTGTTCCTCTTCTCCGCCGCAACTACTGAACTGATTTGGCTGAAATTTTAAATGGAGATAGCTTATGCCCTGACTTAACACATAAAGTAACTTTTTATCCCAGAAAAGTATTCCTGTAGGACTAAAATAGATACCTATAGACCTCCAAAACGCCACAGAGGGCGCTGACTGTTCTTAGGTAAATCACGCTCACATAACCCATTATTGCAATACTTTGCTGTGTAGCATGCATTGGCAACACATAGGCTACTTTTTATCCTGGAAAAATGCACAGTTCCCACGGGATTTTGAAAAACCCGAAATCTATATCTACAGCTATAGGTAGATTACTATAGCGACCTTGCTTGATATCTATAATATAATAAGACTGTAACAGATCCAATTCTGTACATTAAAGATATTTTGAAAATTTTTATTGGAGGACACTCTATAATCGATGCTGAAGCCAAAACTGCCATTTTTTTCATTTTTGTCTGTCTGTCTGTCTGTCTGTCTGTCTGTCTGTCTGTCTGTCTGTCTGTCTGTCTGTATCTTGGCCGCGCATCACGCCGAAACTACTGAATGGATTCGAATGAAACTTGGTACGATTTGAGTTTATACTCCGAGGTAGGTTATAGGATACTTTTTATCCCGAAATTCAGCACGGTTCCCTTGGGAGAGGGGATGAAAGTTAAAACGTGTATTTAGCTGTAATTCATTAACGCGTTGCTTGATTTCACTCATTCTTTTTTTGTTAGAAAGGTAGTACTTTATATATTGTCCCGTAAATATTTCAAGGTCATAGGTTTTTTAGTTCAGAAATGACAGCCATTACAACCCTCAGTATTGGGTTCAAATAACTTGGGACCCGGATCTTTGAACGTACGGCTTAGTTTAAACTGTTGTGCGTTTAAATTTATGTTTGTCGGTTTGTCTATTTGTTCCAGCTAATCTCCAAAACGGCTGGATCGATTTTAATGGAACTTTCAATGTTATAAGGAGTAACTTAGGCTACATTTAGTTTAGGTACATAAAAGAATTATGGGATCCGATCCGATCCTATATAAAACCTATAAACATGCGAACGAAGTCGCGGGGGTCAGCTAGTTTTAAGTATAAAGGTAGGAAAAGGGAGCGGGAACGGGAACCGGAACTCCACGATTCCCTCGGGATTTGTTCAAAACCGAAATTCACGCGGGCGAAGCCGCGGGCAGAAGCTAGTAATATAATAAAGCGGAAAAGTTTGTTTGTTTGAACGCGCTAATCTCAGGAACTGCTGGACCGATTTCAAAAATTCTTTCACCGTTGGATATGTAGGCGTGATCCCTGAGTGCTATAGGCACTGCTAGTGCTATATATTATATACCACGGGCGAAGCCGGGGCGGACCGCTAGTATTTTATATTTTAGGTGCCTATTCCACAGAACCCATGTCCAGCTTTTCATAATTTGGATATGGTTACCAAATATGAACAAATCCGGCGGGAAAACGGCTTCAGCGAGAGGGGGGGTGCGGTGGGGTGTGGCGGGGTGCGGTCACGCGCTCGGAATTAGCGCTCTCCCCGCACACTTGACCCGGCGAGGTGTCACCGAGTACGTTACCTACCCGCAAACACTGACCAAAGGAAAAGGATAGACGGGAACGGAATGAAACAACTCCGGAAAGTACCAATTGGCTTCGTTTTAGGTATAATATACAAAGGTGCAAATATTCAACATCATAGGTAATTTTAGATGAAGAGAAAGAAACAAATAAAGAAAGAAACTGTTTTGAAATAACCACTTAGGTAACCGTCGGCGTCTCTCCCACCCCACCACCCCTACTGAACTGAAAGAAGACAAAATGTGAAGGTAAAAAAAGAATATCTATTAGCCAAGTTAAATATTATGAGCATCTATCTAAGTACCTAATAGGTAATAATTTCTTTTTCCCTGCAAATTTTCATCGGTTGGATCTGAACCTACCCTACTATTTTATGGATTTTAGAAACAGTTAAAACCGTTTTCTAGATTCGAAAATAATTCCAAATCTATCAATGAAAAAAAGGAGCAGGATTTGAAAGTAGTTTCACTTATTTTGCCCACGCGTCTTGTGAATCTTTTTCATACAAATCAGTGGCATAAAAAATGGGGGCTGAGGTGAGTGTGTTCCGCTGTGCGCTTTGATGCCCTCGCTGGCCGCCGCAGCGCGCCCGGAGCCCGGATTTTGTTTTTAATTTACGATTGTTTTGATAATCTTACGTAGTCCCATCTTATTAAAATTCAATAGCCTGAATAGGCTGTATAGAATACTTAGTAGACATGATAATATAGAGCGAAATATAATCCTGTTTTTTATTAACAGTAGGTAGGTATGGTTGGAAACCCTACCTACTATCTCTGCAAGTAAGTACCCTACCTACCTAATAAATATATCGAAAATACAGGGTTCAGTTACTTCAGTATCAAATTAGACGCGTAAATAAGTCATTTTAATTAATAAAATAATAATAATTACAGTAGGTAATAATATAACCTTGGCATAATCTCGAATCGTGTTTCCGGTGCGCATTTATTAAACGTAAAGCTGCTAATTGACACGCAAAACAAGCCATGCCGACCGCAGAGCGATATTGTAGCCTCTGAGCCTAAACTGTGACTTGTTATTGTGTAGCAAGTTCACATTCCCTTCCTCGTATTATCAGCTGCTATAGTAGGTATAGGTGCCTACCTACCTACCCGTAGCAAACGAATCTAAGCTATGAACTATGACGATAGGATTTCCTATCTCCATAGGCATTAGGCAAATATAGTTAGATATAGTTAGTTAATAAATGATTAATCTCTAGTAGGTACCTAGGTAGGTAGAGCAAATCTATTGTAAAGACCTTTTTAGCTTATAGTTCTGCGAATAATATTAAAAGTAAAAAAGTCTCACTTTCATACCTACGTACTTGGTAAGACCAATAATTGCGAAAAATTCATTGAACTATGTCGGTTAATTTTCTTCTTCTAGGGAGCTTCCTCATTTTCTATAGGCGTACCGAACTTGAAAACACCAAATTCTTTTAAACATCACACTCATGAGATTGCGGTGGATAGATCAAATAGGTATTTAATTTGAAAATGGGTAATTAAGTAGGTACTTACTTAGGTAAGGTTGTGACTAGATGGGTAGATAACTATAAGCTATCTACAAAATTATAGCAGTTAGCGAGTTTTATTGGAAAAGTAAATAATTTCTCCTCGAACAAGCTGAGTCGACGTAACGTAGTTTTGCAGTAGGTAACTTGAGAAGACTTCTCGAAGCTATTACTCACGAAGTGCATACCTACTCCTCAGACAGCCGGCGGTTTGCTATAGCAAATAGTATTTTCATGTTTAAACCTGCGTGATGGATGTTTGTTCGCGGATAACTTACACGAAAAATCGATCAGTGTTTTCAAATGTTATGTATCTACCTAGATACGAGCTTAACTTTTTGTTAATGTAGGTAGTAGGTATACCTACCTAATAAGGTAGGTATACCTACTACCTACATTAACAAAAAGTAGGTAGGTAAGTAAAAAAAAAAGCTGTGATAGCCTAGTGGTTAGGACGACCGACTTCTAATTGGAGGTCGTGGGTTCGATCCCGGGCACGCACCTCTAACTTTTCGGAGTTATGTGCGTTTTAAGTATTTAAATATCACTTGCTTTAACGGTGAAGGAAAACATCGTGAGGAAACCTGCATGCCTGAGACTTCTCCATAACGTTCTCAAAGGTGTGTGAAGTCTGCCAATCCGCTTGGCCAGCGTGGTAGACTATGGCCAAAACACTTCTAACTCTGTGAGGAGACCCGTGCTCTGTAGTGAGCCGGTAATGGGTTGATCATGATGATGATGAGGTAGGTAAGTAGGTACCTACCTTTTTTTTTGACGTGGTAGAAAAGCTTTTATGGCTACCCCCGTTCTGACCGCAGAATGCGGCAGAACGAAAGTTATGTGGGAGTCCCCCCACATGAGGGAATGGAGGTATACCCACAAAAACCACCACGGCATGACCCGCATGCTGTCTGTGCCGGACGCCTGGGGAACCTATTGTATGCATCCCAGGCGTCCGGCAGCCGCCCCAGCCGGGGCTCCCACTCGCCTCTGGGCTGTCCTTCCAGAGGCTCGCGCCCTCCTGTAATTTTTTAACAAGGTTTTCTTCCTCCCGCAATGCCCCCACGCCCCGGACGTCTCAACTCTCACCCCTGTTTCATCAGCAGTGCCCTCTGGTCTACAGTGGGACACGCAGAGAAATCTCTCTACGCCAGGTCATTGGCCATGGCTAACAATATCCCCGTAGGAAAATTATTAGGTATTAACCATGTTTCCGGGGCGCACCGGCCCGAATTCTGCTCTTCCCCTCGGACGTACCTATCCAAGAGGACCAGCACCACCCAGACACACTGGGAGGTTACCTGGCTGGCACCCCAGGTAGGTAAGTACCTAGGTACCTATAAGCAAGGGCGTCGCCAAGTGGGTGGGTTTGAAAAAGTAGGTATAGCCAAATGCAACCAAAGTCCTAAATTCACTCACTTGACTTATAAAATTAATGACGTCAAGTCCTGTTAAGAGCTACACTTGCTTTATAACTTCATAACC
Organism: Melanargia galathea; assembly: GCA_920104075.1. Taxonomy (NCBI): domain Eukaryota; kingdom Metazoa; phylum Arthropoda; class Insecta; order Lepidoptera; family Nymphalidae; genus Melanargia; species Melanargia galathea. Next base: position 12,845,369 of record OV049874.1, on the reverse strand, counting down.
TCTCGACTGAACCTAAAATTCATACTTTTCCTATATCCGCCATACCTATATCAACTTGCCCATCACCTGGCGACGCTCTTGGGTAGGAAGTAGGAACCTATAGCTAAGTACGTACCTAACTACCTACCTATACAGATATCTACAATCTGACATCTTTGGCTACTCCATTTGAAAGTTTGAAGAGGGCGATTGAGTGTGACGTCATGCGAGTGTTGGCGTGTAAGTTTACGACTCTCATAACAAGCATAAAGTGCTCTATGCGTCATTAGAGCTGAGCATCCGAGGCTGAATGCTTTGTGAAGGAGACGCCTTTATAAATTGAACAAACAGCTCAATTGTTGCCCCGACGACCCGACGCGCTCGTCAACGGCCAGAGACAATGAGGCGCAGGCGACAATTGCGCACAATTGACACAGTTGCAGGCCCGCACCGTGCTTCCCTTCCCTGCCCTCTGCCTCCACTGGCATCGTGCGGTGCAGCGCACGTACCTACTGCTACTTGTTCTTGCTCCAACAACACACGACAACCTATAATACGACGTACCTAGAGATAATTAACTCGTACGTTAACATGTGGATAGCTGGAAGAGGACATTGCATAGGCACCTATATGTAGGTAGGTACCTATGTTATGTAGCTTAATGATGGCAACAGAAGTAAATTAGAATACTGGATAGATAGGTACGAGTAGGTAGAGTGGATGTTCCTAAGTTCGCCCGTTAATCTAGTTAAGTTATAAAAATTGCCTGATTGTTTGTCACGGTTGTTACAAAAATTCCATATCTATTTTTCAACAATTCTATTAATATTGGAGAAATTTATATTTGTTTTTGGCGGGAAAATGAAATCAAATGAAAAGGAAAGAGTTCCTATAAATATTAGTAAACTTAAAGTAGGTACCTAAGTTCCTATAAATATTGTTCCTATAAGTAAACTGAAGTTTCATGGGTTGCCAGTTTTTGACGAAAAAAAATGGGTTAAAAAGTGAATAAAAATAATATTAATGATTGACATCATCACAACATTAATTATTTCATTTTATCTTTCTTTACTACGAATCTGAAAGCCCAATCTGAAAGCGCCCTTGACCGTAGATCAGATTAGGAGAAGCGTGGCGTAGCAGCCCTGCGTTCGGCTCCGCGAGGGCGCGAGGGCACAGCTCGCGGGTCACCACAGCCTTGTTTGTAGGGCTCGGCTCGCGTGTGAACTAATCGTGGGTTAGGTAGGTAGGTACGTCTCTAGCCTCTACGAGGAGGTATTGCCAGTTGCCACCGAGTGCCGAGTTATTTTTAACCCCCAACGCAAAAACGACTGGGTGTTATAAGTTTGACGTGTCTGTGTGTGTGTATGTCTGTCTGTTCCCCTGTAGAGCTCAAACGGGTGAACCGTTTTGAATGCGGTTTTTTTCGTTTGAAAGGTGAATTAATCGCGAGTGTTGCTAGCTATGTTTGATGAAAATCGATCCAAGATGGCCGCCGCTACAAAATGACGAATTACATATTTTTTCACAACTCCCTTAATACTTATGGGTATCAAATGAAAGGGCTTGACTAGGAGAATAGCACTATGCAAATCCAAAATGGCCGCCGCCACAAAATGGCGAATGTTAATGCGTACTTGCCCTTGCCCTTCCCCTTCCCCTTCCCTTTCCCTTTCCCTTTCCCTTTCCCGTTCCCTTTCCCTTTCCCTTTCCCTTTCCCTTTCCCTTTCCCTTTCCGTTTCCGTTTCCGTTTCCGTTTCCGTTTCCGTTTCCGTTTCCGTTTCCGTTTCCGTTTCCGTTTCCGTTTCCGTTTCCCTTTCCCTTTCCCTTTCCCTTTCCCTTTCCCTTTCCCTTTCCCTTTCCCTTTCCCTTTCCCTTTCCCTTTCCCTTTCCCTTTCCCTTTCCCTTTCCCTTTCCCTTTCCCTTTCCCTTTCCCTTTCCCTTTCCCTTTCCCTTTCCCTTTCCCTTTCCCTTTCCCTTTCCCTTTCCCTTTCCCTTTCCCTTTCCCTTTCCCTTTCCCTTTCCCTTTCCCTTTCCCTTCCTCTTCCTCTTCGTCTTCGTCTTCGTCTTCGTCTTTCTCTTCCTCTTCGTCTTTCTCTTCCTGTTCCTCTTCCTGTTCCTCTTACTCTGCCTCTGCCTCTGCCTCTACCTCTGCCTCTGCCTCTGCCTCTGCCTCTGCCTCTGCCTCTGCCTCTGCCTCTGCCTCTGCCTCTGCCTCTGCCTCTGCGTTTCCCTTTGCCTTTGCTTTTGCCTTTCCGTTTCCAATTTCTGGGCAAATCAACACGTCACAAGTACAACCGCACACCCCAATGTGACGACACCAACTGATGGCGGTAAGCATTAAGGAGGGCGGTAGCTACCTTCACCTACCTGTTTTCTGTTTTTAATACTGCAAGCTTGCCTATCTAGGCTATCTAGTTCTAGGCTATCACTGTTGACCCCGACCCTAAACAGAATACCTAATAAATACTAAATTTGCACATATAGATATCATTAGGTACTATATCATTGACATTTTAGCTTGTACCTATCTATATTAAACGCAAGCGGCAACCGATATCTACCTAGGTAGGTTATTGTAATTATATGATAACCTAAACGAGGCCGCGAGGGTTTGGGAGTGCAGAATGACATTAGACAGGTACCTACCTACTTACCTAACTACCTACAAAGGGTTACCATTCCGCTTTTTGGGCGGGAACCCTAAAAATGAAATCACCGGCAAAAGCTATAGATTCTTATTGAAACAGTGTGTAGGCATCCGTCTGGGGCCTGGACACACAATATGAATGACACAGCGTGAGCACACACAGACCGCGCCGGGGTACAACGTGGTAGATACACATGAGTAGATATTCCTACAGAAGGGAAGCTTCTTAACAACGCGACGTCAAAAATTTATACATATTCTCATAGTTGTCACCTGTTGCATGTGAACTTAAACGTAGGTATTGTTAACTGTAGGTACAATGGTTAGACGTTTTTGTCACAACACTTAAATCTAATTTTTTATATAATTTACACTATTTTATACAATATCTAAACAGTCTAAATTCTCGCCTAACACTTTATTCTCAGTATTAATTGAATGCGTACTTGTCGCGACCCACACGTCTTCTCGTTTGCCTCCCAACTGAGCTCCAGTGGAGCGTCCGTGAACCGTTGGTGAGAGCTCATGTGTGCGTAAGCTGCGCTATGCGATGAGTGTACCTACAGCGGGCCGCTTGTATGAAGCTGCCTCTCTGTAGGGATATCTACTCCTGTGGTACAACTGTGTCAATTGTGACGATCGTCGCGCGTCATTGTCTGCGTCCGGTCGCCGCGACCCGTCTCATTGTCTCCGCATTTCTCCGCGTTGCGCGACTCCACTTTAAGTACCCACTCATTACTCCGTAGGTACTTCATATTAATATAAGATTATTCTATTTTTGAATCAGGAATTGTAAGTTTCAAATAAACAATGGCGTTGCTCTGAAATCAAAGTTTTTTATTTTATTAGCGTAAAATATACACATGAGTAATTGTACGATTACATTGTAAACTTAAAATAGGTATCTCACCTGAAATCAAAGAAACGACAATTAAAGTCTATTACTCTCAATTCCTTATTATATTAATCACTTTTCATAACTTATTTAATTAGCAACAAATGTCTCAGAACATGGCGGCTGTCATCTGTCTGTATCGACATTACAGACAATCACAACTTACCGGCCATAGAGTGTTATACAAAATGTACTTTAAAGAACTACAGTTTCTTTACATCTCCCTCCATCGAAAGGAAAATTTTTACCACAATTTTCTTCATGTACACTTAAGTTATTATAATGATATCTGAATTTTACAGCATTATACAACTATACTTAGCATTATACAGCATTATACAACTACACTATATTTTTTATTTATATAATTTTACTCCAGTATTGGTATAAGTTTACTGATATGAAAGAGATTTGACTCAGACTTTTTATGACCCGTATTAATTCTATATATTGAATTAGATATTTTCTCAATAATTTTATATGGACCGATCTTCAGTTCATCCAGTTTTTTTCTATTGAGTTTATTGCCATTTTCTACATAGACCATATCTCCCGTAGCAAAGTCAATTTGAGTTCTGTTTTTATCAAACATTTGTTTATTGTAATTATGTGACTTCATAGAATTTTCGAATGCTAATTTCCTATCTGTAATCCATTCTACTTCTGTTTTATCTCTTTTTAATTCCTTTGGCAAAAAAGAAACATCTGTACCATGTAATAGATATTTTGGTGCAAATGCTGTAACTGTATGTTCCGTACTATTATATATTTCCACACAGTCATGAGCAATGGTTGTCCATGCTTTCTTATTATTATTTTCATTTATTCTACATCTAATTTTGTTCACAAGCGTTTGGTTTAGTCTTTCATTTAACCCATTAGAAAACGGAGCATTTACTGCTGTGAATATCATTTGTATTGATTTTTCATTTAGAAATGTTTTAAATTCTTTTGAGTTGATCCCCGGATATTGATCCGTAAGAAGAATTTCAATTTTATCATAATCTATTACTTTATTTATTAGTTTAATGAAATCATTAGCATTTTGCGTTTTCGAAGTAATAATATAAGCGTACCGCGTAAAATGATCCACTAAAAGGTGTAAGTATTTTTTCGTAGATCGCGAGCCACCAAAACCTCCAATTGTGTCTATGGATACTATTTGCAAGGGTTTTGTGGCAGGTCCTAAATGGGACATGAGCCCATATCTATTCTGTCCCCTTGTTTTATTTTTTATACATACTTTACAGCTTTTACAATACTTTTTAATATTTGTAGTTAAATTTTTTGCTGTATACAGTTTACTAATTTTGTTTTGCATTTGTTTTATACCTAAATGACACATGTTTTCATGTACAGATTTTATAAGACTTTTACTGAAATCTTCTGTTAAAATTATTTTTTCACATTTCCTATCCTTTTTATAGTAAATATTATTTTTTGATATAAATTTCATTTTATTGTTTTGTATGTCTGCATTATTTTCCTGGTCTGTGACGATATCATTTAATTTTATCATGTTAACTATTTTTAATTGTTCTTCTGTATCTTCACTTGCCTCTAATACTGGGTTCCTACTCAAGCAATCTGCTTCTATATTATCCTTGCCCGGAGCATATTTTATTTTAAAATCATACTGTGACAAATAATATGTTAGATCTCCCAGTTCATCATCTGTTCTAGATTTAATATTTAAATTTTCTAGCGGTTTATGATCTGAGTATACTGTAAATGACTTCCCTATTAACCAATATTGCCAATACTTTATTGCCTCTTTAATTGCTAAACATTCTAAATAAACTGCCTTTTTTTGTTTTTGTAATTGATTTAGTTTTTTTGAAAAATATGCAACTGGTTTGTCTTTTCCGTTTGGTTGTGTTTGTTTAAGGACTGCCCCAAGACCTTGTAAAGATGCATCGGTGTAAATATTTATTGGCAAATTCTGATCATATATCTCTAAAATCGGCTGTGAGCACAATAAGTCTTTTATTTTTTGAAATGATGTTTGACATTCTTCTGTCCAAATAAATTTTTGATTTTTCCTAAGTAAATTATGAAGAGGGTCTAAAATTAAACTACTTTTTGGTATATATTCATGATAGAAGTTAATTTTCCCCAAAAATTGTCTGACATTTTTCTGCGTTTTTGGTGTTGGAAATTGTTTTATTGAAATTAAATTATCTTTTACTGGTCGTACTGTATTATTATGAATTATATGACCAAGATATTTCACAGAGTCTGAAGCAAACCTACATTTTGTGAATTTAAGTCTAAAACCTTCCCTTTTTATAGCTTCTAACAACAGTGTTAAATGATTTATATGTTCGGAAAAAGTTTTAGAAAATATAAGGATATCGTCTATGTAGTTGACTGTAAAATCAGTAAGCTTATACTTGCGTAAAATGTTACTTAAGATCCTTTGAAAAATAGCTGGTGAAGTCTTCAAACCGAAGGGTAAAACTGTCCACTGATAGTGTCCATCCTGGGTGACGAATCCGGTCTTCTTCCTATCTTCGACCCTTAGCGGTATAGACCAGAAGGCTGAGTTTATGTCTAACGTCGTAAAGTATTTTGAGTTTCTTGTCTTTGTCACCAAGTCGTCAATCAGTGGAAATGGTTGTGCTTCCGGCACCACAATTTTATTTAGGTCTCTAAAATCTATACATAACCTAGATTTTCTGTTATCTTCTTTTTTGAAAGCTAAAGTGACTGGTGCTGCAAATGGACTATATGATTCCTCTATGAGTTTTTTGTCAAGTAACTTTGCTATTTGATCCTCTATTTCCTTTTTGTCTTCACTTGAACACTTATAAGGCCTTTTACTACAGTATTTGTCCATGAGTAGGTCAATACGTGCTTCATATTCTCTGACAGTTCCTATGTCATACTTGTCCTTTGCAAAGATTGCTTTGTAAGTATCTATTAATCTGTATATTTCAGATTTTTGTTCAATATTTAAATTACCCATACTCAATTGGAAATCTCCCTCTCTTATGTGTTCATTGAAATTTATTGAAGACTTGTTTTTTTCATATTTCACTTCCTTAGAAGTATTGTTTTTATTTATATCCTCATTTATGGAATTTTTTTTTTCTTCAACAATTTCTTTCCTTTTCTGGGTTATTTTCAAATGTTCATCTTGAACCAATTTGAATTGTTTTATCATGTCTAATCCAATTAGAAAATCATACTTAAACTCTTCTCCATCAAGTATGTAAACATCAGCGTTTTCTTCAATATCAAAAATTTTTATTTTAATAGTTGTCAAACCATTAGCTTTTTTAACACCATTAATTGTGGTTAGTTTATCACATCTAGAATTATTTTCTCCTTTTAGTCTTACTAATTTAGAATGTATTATAGAAACATTTGAGCCTGAATCATATATTCCAAAAGTTTCTAATTGTGAATTTAATAATAGTTTGACTTTAATTAATGGTGTTGTTATTAGTTTTTTTTGTCATTATTCAATTCAACTTCAATCACTGAATTGTTGATGGCTTTAGTATAGTTTTTCTTATTATTATTATCTTCTGTCTTTTTGAACCAGCATTTCTCTTCGGGATGGAATCGACTGCCTTTATTTAAATTTTCACAAGTTTTACATGGCTTAATTTTCTCAGGTTTTTCTTTAAACTCATAGGTATTTTTCTTCTTAATGAAACTCTTCTTGTTCGCCATGTGTTCATATTTTCCAATTTCATTGTACAGGCTTGAAGTTGATTTCACATCTTCTCTATCAATTTTATCCATAATGTAATCTGGTAATCCTATTACAATAAGATTTATCATCGTCTGGGTATCAATGTGTTTATTAATTTCTAATAACAGTCTTTCTTTTTTTGTAGCATATTCGAGTAATGATCCTGCTTGAAATTTAAATGAAAAGGCATATTTAACTTGAGACCAACCTTTATTTCCATATGTTTCACAAAAGTTGTCCTTCCATACTGCCCACTCTAAGTTCACGGTCACTTTTATCAACATACTGCTATACCAATCTAAGCACTGTTTTTCTAGAAGGTGTTTTAAAATTCCAATTTTGTCTTGATCCTTTATAATCTCAAATCTTTCGCACTCGCTTTGGAATTCATTAATCCACTGGTCAGCACATGATGTTTTATTTGAAAACTTTTCAATCAAAAACTTTTCCGCTATTTTCGTTAAATTTTTTTCCTGAGGCACGTTGCTATTATTTGTATCCTGTGAAGGCAGCGTCTTTTTTGTTATCTCCTCCAAATACTGGTCTCCAAACTGTACATTTTCACCTTCATCTAGGTATATTTTCTTTAAATCCGGAGTCAGAGGAATCCATACGGATCTTGTTTGGTGCCTTTTTTTTAAAGAATTTTTTATTTTAGTAAACACGTCTGATGACACTATAGCACTGTGCTTACTTGTAGGTTTCAACTCATCTGGGATCTCAAAAACGCACCCGTCCGGCGTTTCAATTGAGGTTATGCATATAACATTTGTTTTCCCGTCTGTTGACCCCAATACTACAAACTTAAATCGTAGTTTTTCCATGTTCCTTGATTATAGGTAACTACAATTGTCGTTTTATAAGATTATTCTATTTTTGAATCAGGAATTGTAAGTTTCAAATAAACAATGGCGTTGCTCTGAAATCAAAGTTTTTTATTTTATTAGCGTAAAATATACACATGAGTAATTGTACGATTACATTGTAAACTTAAAATAGGTATCTCACCTGAAATCAAAGAAACGACAATTAAAGTCTATTACTCTCAATTCCTTATTATATTAATCACTTTTCATAACTTATTTAATTAGCAACAAATGTCTCAGAACATGGCGGCTGTCATCTGTCTGTATCGACATTACAGACAATCACAACTTACCGGCCATAGAGTGTTATACAAAATGTACTTTAAAGAACTACAGTTTCTTTACATTAATATTACTTACTTATTGTTATTGATGTTTATCTACGAGCTATGACACACTTGTGTCACGTAATCTTAATGCCCGCGGCTTCACTTTTAAACCGCATACTTACGGAACGCAAGTTTTACGACTCTAGGTAAAGATAGGAATGGTTTACCTACTTGTCTATTTGCATCGTCAATAAATAATAATAGATATGATAAATACCTAACTGTCAATAAAGAAACTATGTTGCGCACTTTAGTTATCTTAGATCTATGTATAGGTAGACTAGGTATATCGCAAAAGGTTACTGGATGATACCTAGGATTTAATAGGTAGGTACGGTACGGTACGGCCTAGGAATTTATTCGGTACGGGGTACCTAATAAATTCCTAGGCCGTGCCGCGACAGGCCATTGTCAATAATTTTGAGACCGGACCGGGCACAGCTACGAGAGCGTAGCATGTTAGCTACAAAAAGTTAAAAAGTACCATTTTTACCACACCTATTAGTTTCGTAGCACTTCGTAGTTCTAATATGTTAAACTAGATGTCGCTGGTAGTTCTTAGAAATTAGAATAGGGGAAAAGATATGAACATACTTTACAAGTTTACATAATAATTATTATTCCTATTAATAATATTATTCGTTAATAACAATTAACTAGGTAAGTAGGTAGGTGCCTAATTAATACCTACAAAATATTTTTGAAATTGATAAATTAGATTTTACCTAAGTACTACCACAGCCTAACTACCTAGTAGGTACCTAGTTACCTACTTAGGTAATAGTACCTACTTAGGTAATAGTACCTACTTAGGTAATAGTACCTACTTAGGTAATTAGTAATTTAGACTACCTACCAACCTAGATATACCTAGGTATGTAAGTAGTCCATTTGTACCTATTTCTTGTAGGTAGACGTGTACAGTGTACACCTATTTACCTACCTAGTCAATACCTAAGTACTTAAGTACCTACTGAAAAGTCGTATATCTTATCTTACGTAGGTAGGTAGGTATCTACCTACTATCTAGTATCTAGGTACCTACCTATCAAGTTGTGGAAAACTGGAAACCCGTGTTTCGCGAAACCAAAAGAGACCTCATTTTCCCAGATTCCCACGGGACTTAAAAAACACAAAATCCGCTTGGAAATTTTATTAACCTAAAGAAAAGGTAGGTACTCCTTAATATAATGCACGGTTGACTCGGCAGCTCTACAAAAACTTGGTCATTCTTTGCTCCTCCCAGCGCAGGTATTTTAGGTTGATTCAGTCCGGCTCTACAATGATATCTGTCTACTTACCTACTAGGTAAGTATGTTGTAACTTGTAAGTAATAAGGCGCGTTATAACGGGTAGCGTGTGCTAGAGTGTAGAGGTGGATGCAGCCGGCGCGGGGGCGCGGGGGCGCGGGCAGTGATCGCGGCGCGCTTTCGCTCCCGATGATTGCAATTCACTTCGCGCGGATGTAGCCGCGGCCGAGGCGCTTTGTTTACATTACGAGCCGCGTCTCACCGCTCCGCCGCGGTTCGATTAAGGACGAATCAATAAGGCAGTCGATAGCGAGCGAGTTTAATAGAGTGAGCGAGCCGAGCGGAGCGCCCTCATTACCCCCGCAATTAGCGCACGGCGCGCTCCCGTCGCCGACGCACCCCGCGCGAAAAACGAATAAAAAGAGCTGCCCTCAAAATGGCCGCCGCCTCTCCCCCCGACCGCCCGCCGACCCCCGAGCCGCTTCGTGATTGCATCCCCGCAGCTCTTATAAATATGGCCGTATTCCTCCCGCCTTTACTGATTGCCCGTATACCCCCCGGCCTCCCCCCGCGACCGCGCCGCCGGCGTCTGAATAGATAAACGAGTCCACGTGGACTGCCGCGCTTATAAAAATCACCTCCGCCAATCGCGGCGGCTCCGCACGCGGAACTATCCAACGGCGGAGCAGAATCGCGTGTAACTCCGCCTTTAATAAGCGATCGTCGCGTGGGGACCAACCGGCGGGCCGGATCCGGCGGATTCTGCTCGACGGCGGCGGAGCGGTCCACGTGGACCGACTCACACACGCACGCGAGTATAATGCCTCGAGTGGAAATAGCTATGACGGCGAAATGTGCGACAGCGAAAAAATAAAATGCGGTCGGTCGGTGCGGCGGCGGAGCGAGCGAGCGAGTGGGTGTAAACAGGGGATATTTTGGTGTGGCTCGTTCATTATTATTGAATGCGCGGCGCTAATGGCACGTCGCGGGTCGCGGGTCGCGGTCGCGCCTCGCTCGCCCGCCGCCGCTTCCTGCTTCTTCGAGCTATGTTAGACGCGAGCGTTCAATAATTACTTAGTTGGTAACCCACGCCATCATCGAATAACTTTGTTCTGTATTTACCTAAGTAATAAAATTGCTAATGTAACAATGTCGAATTCCGTAAACCTAATCGCGCGTAATAGGTACGAACGCTATCTGAATCTACATGACACTTACCGAACACATTCTCGGAAGAAAAAGGCCGAGGTAAAAACCTGTTTATAAAAGGAAATAAAACGAGTGCGCGGTGGCGCGGGCGGGTGGACGCGAGTCGCGACTCGCGGCTCGCAAGTGAAGTGATTGCTATCGACGTAGGCGTATTGTGTCGACCGGACGATAAAGTATGCTTGTCCGGTAGCAATCGCTATTCAACGCACATGCAAGCGTCTTGTCTAAAAAATTAATGATACCTACCTTGTACCTTGTAGGTAGGTACCTAGTACCTACCTCCTTGCCACTAGCGAGTATCGACTTATGGAGGCCAGCTGGGTCACATGTTACGTACTGAAACGCGTTGGAGGGAATTGCAACACGTGTGAGGTGCTGACTGCTGACTGCAGCATGCACTGTGTGTAGCACCAAACTTTAAATAGCTGATGTTAATCATTTATTAGGTAGGTAGGTCTATTGACTAATACCTAAATAATAATGAGAATAGCTTATACCTAAATAGGTACCTAGGTATTATGGTAACCGCAGAAATCCTAATAATAAGGCACTAGAAGTGCTATGTTCGCGTGAACTTGTCGTCGTGCTGATGACGCGGACGTCGCCAGTGCGACGAAATGTGCAGTTAGCGAACGATGCGAAGTATTTGCAACCTTAACACGCCAATCCTAAAGGTTTAATTATGTCTACACAGCATTGAGCGTAAAATATGTCTTTGCCTGATTGCGTAGGACTATGTTTTGTATATGTAGGTACTTACTACTTAGTAGGTATTATAGGTATTGACTACCTACCTATTAGATATGTATAGGTAGCCCGTAGGCCTAGGTACCTACATAACAGCAAAAGGTACCTAATCTATCTACTAATAAACTCCCGTTCCAACTACTTACTAACTTCAATATTAATAGCAAATTACATGCAACAGAGGTGTGTCACGCCGCGACAAATCGTAAATCAATCTCGAGACAAGTTTACTGTAGGTACCTACCGGGAGATAAGCGCGCGAAGGAACAATCGCCTAGTTAAGAGAAGCTCGAATAGTTGGCCGTAGGGCTACCACATTGTAAGAGTTTCTGAGGAATGACCGGATATTCGGTTGAATTTCCCAATTTTTCAGTAAGTGTTAGGTTGTTAGTCGCAAAACACATACCTACCTACCTAGCTATTTTGGCTAATTCTGTTGTAGGTAAGCCGTAAGACAATCTCTAAAACTAAATCGACAGGTATAAAAATAGTGCTCTATCCTTTTCCGCAGGGAGCATTGTGAGTTGTGACAGAGGTAGGAGTAGATAGATAGAGATAGGAGTAGACCTCTCATTTTAGTTTAGTTTAGTAGGTAGGTAATGGTGTAAAACAGTAGGTAGATATTGGTCCCACCACACCTTTAATTGTTTCAAATTTTTATAGGGTTGCTAAATAGGTAAGGTAGAGCAAGAAAGAAAATTGGTTTTGTCATTGATTGTAATAGGTACATTTAAAGATGTTCGTGTTTCATTTTCTACCTTACCTATATATTAAATACTATAAATAAGTAGATACGTACCTACCTATGTACTTATCAAACGGAGAGATAGGTAGATAGGTAGTAGGTAGGTAGTCTAGGTACCTACCTACTAAAAACAAGACGCATTATCACTCCATTCCTAATCAGGTAGGTAAGTAGGTAGGTACGTACCTACCTACATAGGATTTCCGTATAGACTATAGAGCTTAGTCGATAGTAGCATAACTGTCATTGATAAAATAATGTGATTTGTCAACTCTTTAATAAGAGATTTGAAGAAATATTTCAATTCTTCGTCACATGTTTTGGTAAAATGTGCCTAACGTGATACATATTACCTACTCTATCTTATTAACATTGTTTGTGATTGCTTAGAGTTGTTTTCTGTACCGAGTTTTTTCTATTTCTAATTATTTATAAATCTATGTACTTTTTTTAATACCTAGACTTTCTGACTTCAATTTTGGTTGGACATTGTCCTTACGTCGGACAAAATCTGGCAACTGTAGCCCGGCTGCTCTCAAACTAATATGACGCATGCTTCCCGACCAGTGTTCCCGACCGAACAATGCCGCAGTCATTAAAATGGCATTCCTTCACGAACATTACTATACACTCACCACTAGAGCCCACTGTTTAGTGTTTACACTATTTTAGGCCCTCCACTTCCCTCACAGACCGTACAATCACGTGCCAAGTGCCTAGTGATGAAATTAAGAAGTTCTCTCATCCGGAACCACATTTAGGTAGCTATAGGTGCCTACTTGTCTACTTACTACTCACTAGAAAGAAAGTCTAACAACTTAGCAAAAATATCCTCAATAAAACCGGTCAAGTGCGGATCAGACTCGCGCACCGAGGGTTCCGTACCTACTCCAGAAGTATAAGTACAATCTGTTTTCATTAGTTTGTCTTTAAAGGTAAGGTGCTAATTAAGCTAGGCCTCTAAATTGTATGAGCACTCATACAACTCAGAGGTCTATCTTAATTGGCTCAACTATGTATGTATGGGGACACCCTTTAATTTCCAACTTTTTTTAGTTTTTGGAATTTTTCCTTTATTTGTGCTGTAAGACCTGGCGTTTTGCCGAATTTCGTAATTCTAGGTCAACTGGAACTACCATTTAGGTTTTCGACCCAAAACCCCTATAGGTTTTGGGTACTTCCGGTTGACCTAGATTTGTCAATTTTGGTCAAAAGCAAGGTCTTACAGATCAAGTAAAGGAAAAATTCCGAAAAGTAAAAAAAGTTGAAAATGAAGGTAAATTTTGGTACTTACAAGTTTTAGTGAAAATCAAAATTTGCCCATATCTTTTTATTGTGTGGACTCAGGACCTTAATTTTTATACCTACACCTAATAGGGACTACAGACCTTAGTATCTGGTATAAATTTCAACTTGCTAGGTTCACCCGTTCCTGAGAAAATCGGTGGTGACACACGGACAGACGGACAGACGGACAAGAAAGTGATCTTATAAGGGTTCCTTTTTTTACCTTTTGAGGTACGGAACCCTAAAAATTGATATCTCATGCTATTAGGTAGGTATAACGAACCTATAGATAAACGCCCAATAACTCTAGATACAATTATCGTTCTATAAAATTTTATTAAGCAGTCTTGAATCTTGCCTCGACTTGAGGCAAACTAAGGCTTCAAACGATACCTATAGCCATTTAGGCTTCCTAACAACTTTTTTGACGTGATAACCTCTTGTAAATCGATGAACGCAGGCTATACGCACGGAAAAGCATGACTCATTGTCACGTATCGCGTGCAAGCAAGAGCGCGGAACAAGCGATAGAGAAGGCACGATCGGTCTATAAGCGTTCGGCTTGTGACGCATCTATCTGTCTTTGTTTTCTTATAACGTTATCGCCTAAAATTATCGTCCGTAAACCGACTTTACAGACAACCAATTTTTTAATGAAATTGCTAGAAATAAATCTAGGTAGATACCTAAGTATATCATGACACATCTTTATAAATACCTAGCCACGTCCACGTGCTCTAGCCACAAAAAAATCTAGATTCACGCAATGTCTAATCTGCAAGATCGTTCAACAAGTCGGCTGTCGGGGTAACTAAGCTGCCAACCTGCGGCGCGGCGCTTCGGAATGTTGCTTTTACCGAGAAGAGCTTTGCAAGAAACTCAATAGATTACCGGTTACTACTCTTTTAAACGTGAAATTAGCTAGGACAGGTATCACAGTTCACAGCTATCTCTTTCGGCTGTGTTTAGGGTTCCGTGCGCAAAGGGCAAAACGGAGTCGTTTCGAGTTATAAGTCATTCTGTGTACCTAGGTACATGTCACAGTTCTCTAGCTTGTAAACGGAATGAGTTAGGTACCTATCTACAGACCTGAAATTTGGTTAAATCAAAACCAAATATTGAATTAGAAATCCAATTAGGTACCTATACCTAATAAGTAAATTATTTTTCAAGGAGTCCCATATAGGTAAGTATATAAAATTCTTATTAGTTCGTATCCTGGCGTGTGGATTTTCACTGTCTAGGACTCATTAATTCGAGTACAATTAATAGGTAGGGTAAGTCCGGGGTAGATGGCCCTAGTAACTTTAAAACTCTATAGTGAAGGAATTATGATGAATAAAACATTGAATTCATATAAAACGTAAACTTTATTTATTACTCTTATCAAACATTAACGATAAATTACTTTAAAAAACGCAAACAATGTAATTTTAAACTTTAAAAAAAAACTAGGACTGGCCATCTCTCCCAGAGTGTCCGGGGGTGATGGCCATAGTAATCGAGGGGAGATGGCCAATACTCTTCTTGCCTTTCCCTGTGCTCTTGAGATCTTTTAACTCCTTTTTTTCTTATTACCGCAGTAAGAACACATGTCCTCAAACTCGGTGCAGTTTTCATGCACCCAAAACATGCAAATATTGTATTGTATCCAATCTTCAACTAATTGTGTCCTGTAATAATTATCACCACAATCTCAGCAGTTATCTTTCTCTCTATCTTCAGATTCACTTTCAGAGGTATCATTGAAAACGATGGGAATTTCTTCGCAACTGCTATCAGACAACCTACGAATTGCCTTTCGTTTCTTAACAGTTTTTTTTCTTAGGTCTATAAGTCATAGTATCTGTTTTTATCATTTTTGGTTTTTTTGACTTTTCTTCCTTTTTTTCTTTTTCATTTTCTTTCGATTTTCGTTTTTCAATATGATCTTCAGATGTCAAAATGATGCTTACTTATTTGGCTCGTTTCCAAACCTCGTTTAGTTTAACAGGCAGTGTAGATACTTCGTCCAGTAATCTAGTCGGTATTGGTTGGTCTACCGTCTGAAGGGATGTACCTACTTGGGCCTGAATCTGAGACTCAAAATTGACTTGTAATTCTTCTCAAATCATCGATAGTCAATGGAAAGCTTCTCGACTGCATGTCTTTTATATGCTTGCTCAGTATTTTTTCGGTGTCTGCACCAAAGGTTGATGATAGTCCTATAGGTCCTATACAATGAACACAAAATTACTTTGCTATAATCCGCTAACAGTGACAAATTTGTAGGCACAACACCACACAAATTCACCACAAATTCAACTCGACGATCGTTTCGCTCCGACAAAAGTCCCATAGGTCCCTTTGTGTAGTTGTTTTGTTTTAACCTTCTTTCTAGTGTTTTTCTTGGAATATGGTAAATAAAAGAGGCCCTATAAACCGTCATCCCTCCTCTGTGTACTTCTGACACAGCATTTTTTAAGTCTTCTTCGCTCCAGGCACCTCGTCCAATAGCCGCCTTCCGTACGTATTGATTAGGCATCTATAGAAACATTGAATTTTAAAAATAGATTTAAATTAGGACATTTAATTTTATGGCTATCTCTCCCTTAAATAATTTGGCCATCTTTCCCGATTGTCCGGGTGAGATGGCCACAGTACTTAATAAAAGCAACTTCTCAATTTTGTAGTTAATTTTTAGGTTAGAATGACGAGAAAGTTACTTTACAAAGAAATCACAAAAACGGACAAAACTTTCAAAACTTTTTTGTGACCACTTAATATGTCAACCCCTTAGTTTAATTTAAACGTGTTTTTAAAAAACAAAGTCAAATTACTCACCTTTCCATTCTTCCATTCCATTCCATAACTTTTTCGCAAAAAAATCCATGCCGGCTTGTTGCCCGTGCCGAAACGAATCGAACTAAATTATAGTAGGTGCCATCTATTAATAATTACTTCGACTTTTTTCTATTGGCCATCTCTCCCATACGGCCATCTCCCCCGGAATTACCCTATATGTAGATATTTTAGTTGGTCCGGTGCTAACCTACCTACTAAAAATTGCCGTCAAAGTTGTCAGTTTTAGTATTTTAGTTCAGTCCATTTTTGCTACGGGATCTATATCAAAAACTAAGCAAGTTATAATTTGGAATTCCTGTACTTAGTAGGTGGGTACAATTAGGTATAATATACCATAATACCTACCTACTAAATGAGTTTGTAAGTTGTGAACAAAGTAATTTTTTCCAAAGAAAAATGAACCGACTTCAAAAGATTCGAACTAAAAAGTTTAAAATAATTTTTTATTCATTTAGATTGACGATTAAACTACCTAACTGAAATGATATAGGTATAATTTTTGAAGTCGGCGCCAAATGACTTCAAATTCACTTCAAGTCGAAAATATGCCTCTGCGACTATTAGTTCACCGCGCTCGCATTCAAAAGTGGATACTCTGATTTTACCTACATGAATGTGTTTGGCGCCAACTTAGGTGGATAATTATTTTAAAAACTATCTAGGTATATAGGTACTAAAAGGTCGATAGATAGGTAGGTACGGTGATAAGGTGAATCTGAATATACCAACCAACTGAATTACATAAAAATAGGCAAAAATTATATGAACTGTATGCGGAGCGACAATATAATACTAGTGATGAGTTCAAACAGTACGTTCAATTGTTTTCCAAAACTTTTAAAAGGGATTGCATTGTGGCCAAGTCAAAATATATACAGACTAAAATAAAAAACAGCTCCAATGTGATAAAATCTACTTGGAAGATAATTAACGAAGAGACAGGGAAAGCAACAGAAAAAACTAGTGACTTTAAACTTATTGTGAATAACAAATCTGTAACGTCGGACTCCGAGGTCGCTTCAGCCTTTGAGGCCTTCTTTACGGATATTCCTGTTTCTACTACAAGATCATTGAGCTCTTCACCAGCTGCCGCTCTCTCTTTATTGGAGGATAATGTGCCTGAATGCAATCAAACTTTTAAATTCAGTCACGTTAGTTGCTCTGACGTTATTAAGGCCTTCAAATTAATCAACAATAAGAAAACAAATGATTTGTGGGGCATTTCCGTTAACGTTATTAAATCATTGATTGATATTGTTGCACCCGAGTTAGCTTTAATATTTAACAATTGTATTGACTGTGGTGTGTTTCCTGACTTAATGAAACATAGTAAAATAATTCCGTTATTTAAATCGGGTAGTACTAGTGACCCTACTAACTTTAGACCAATATCGGTACTACCCACTTTTAGTAAAATTTTTGAAAAATTAATTCTTAATCAATTACTTAAACATTTTTATATGAATAATATATTACATACAAAACAATTTGGTTTTACAAGGGGTCGCTCAACAACTGATGCTGGTGTTGAGTTAATACAGAATATATTTGAAGCCTGGGAGGAGTCACGTGATGCACTTGGAGTTTTTTGTGACTTGTCCAAGGCTTTTGATTGTGTTGATCATGAAACATTGGTCAGAAAACTACACCATTATGGAATTAAGGGAGCAGCACTGGATTTAATGAGTTCTTACCTAAATGATAGAACACAAAAAGTAGATGTGAACGGAAAGCGGTCTGCCGGGTCAGTTGTAGAAATAGGAGTTCCACAGGGTTCCATTCTCGGGCCCTTTCTATTCCTTATTTATATTAATGACCTTCCTTATCTTGCTAAGGATAGTCACGGGATAGTATTGTTTGCTGATGATACATCACTTTTGTTTAAAACTAATCGATACAAAAGAATTCCTGACGAAGTAAACAATTCTCTCACAAAAGTGGTACAGTGGTTTGAAGCTAATAACTTATTACTTAATGGGAAAAAAACAAAGTGTGTTAAATTCACTTTACCCAATGTTAAACAAGTTGAAACCACTGTACAGCTTAATAATGAGGAATTAGATCTAGTGGATACGGCTGTTTTCCTGGGGATAACGTTAGATGCTAAACTCCAATGGGGCCCTCATGTAAATAACTTATCGAACAGACTTAGTTCTGCTGCATATGCGGTTAAAAAGATTCGCCAACTAACTGATATTGAAACTGCGAGGTTAGTTTATTTTAGTTACTTTCACAGCATTATGTCATATGGCATACTTTTATGGGGTAATGCTGCTGATATTAATTCCATTTTCGTGCTGCAGAAGAGGGCTGTTCGTGCCATATATAATATGGGACCCAGAGAGTCACTAAGAAATAAGTTCAAGGAAGTTAAAATTATGACAGTTTATAATCAATATATTTTTGAAAATTTAATATATGTGCACAAAAATATCGATAAATTTAAGAAAAAAAGTGAATGTCATAACATTAATCTTAGAAATAAAAATAAACTTGTGTTGCCCACTACTAGGTTGCGGAAAGTTGGAAAATCATTTGTTGGTATAGTTCGTTCGGTAACTTAGTGTCGGTACAGGCGCAGGTGCTCTTAGTATTCTGCTTTTATTTTTATTACTTTTTTTCTGTTTGTAATTTTTTTTCTATTCTAACAGAATCTCCGAATAGTCTGCCAATCCACACTTGGCCAGCGTGGTAGACTATGGTTAAATCCTTCTCATTTTGAGAGAAGACCCGTGTTCATGATAATATTATATTTTATGTTTATGGTTATATTGTAATAAAATACGAATATAAAAAAATATAAAAAGGAAAGAGAATTTTAATATAAAAATATGAGTAAGTATAAAACGCCAAAACCTCTTGTACCTGTACACCCCACGCGGCATCTTTTGAAGTCGCAGGCGGTCCCTTTGACAAGACGCCGCGCGTGCCGAGGCGGCGCGATCAAAGGTGACCGTAAGAAAACGAACAGACTATAATTCTGTACGTTTTTATAATACGTTGCCAGAGAACATTTTGGATATGTCTCTCAATAAGTTCAAGGGTTTTATTAAACGCAAATTAATTGAAAAATCTTACTACTTATAGCTTAAAAGATTTTTTTAATGACAAAAATCCATGGACATAGATTGCTCTAAAAGCCAACAGTTCAAATAATTTTTATGGCTATACCATATTGTAAGATGGTGATAATAAAAAAAAAATAATAAACCAGGCTGAGTTTGTTGTGGGCTCTTCTCAGACCAGGGCGCGTTTGGAACCCTCGTAGCTTTAGTTTTAAGTTTCCGTAAGTAATTATCACCATTGCCTGTTCCCAAATTGACGTTCAAAAAGTGTACAGTGTACCTACTTTGAATAAATGAATTTTGAATTTGAATTTGAATTTGAAATAGGTAATAGGTAGGTATTTAATACGCTTGGTTGGAACACAAAACATAAAACCCTTATCGCATTGTCACCCTCGTCATGTAACATTTCGATTGCGAATTCGCGTACATAAGTTACCTACCTACCTACTCTAATTACAAAACAATGAATCGTGGATTCCACGTTGATTCATTCGAGTAGGCACCAAGCCATCTACTTACGATAAGCATTACACGTAGGTAGGTACTAGGTAGACGGTTCTATGGGCTTAATTACCTATTATTATTGAACAGCTAATAATGTGAAGTGTATCTACAAGTTACTGTGGTACAAGTAAGTATCTATCTACCTAGGTAATTTGTGTAGGTATAGGCTACCTTAAGTAATATTTTTTAAATTAATTACTGTCCCATTGCATTGTTTCTGTTTTCTTGTTGGTTTTATTAATTATGATGATAAAATTGTGGACTACCTAGGTAATAGGTAGGTATCTACTAACTACCTAGTACCTACTAGGTAGGTATTTGCGATTTTAAGGTTCATAACCTTTTAAGTACCTACCTAATACCTAGATGTGAATTCGGAGTTCGAACATACCTAGTAGGTACCTACCTATCTACATGCAACGTGGGAGAAAATGTTTAGAGTTTGGACAAAACTACTTATTCGACCTGTATCTATACCTAGGTAGTAGGTACCTACTACCTATATCCTGAAATGAATTATTTATTATTCTTTTTAATTAGAAAATGAATAAAATTTTAATCAAATAGGTACCTACCTAATCTTGGCAGGGTATGTAGGTAGGTATCACTACCTAAGTACCTACCTATACCTAATTACATTTGTAGGTAGATCTACATGGCTATAATTGGGTAGGTGGGTAGGTACCTACTTAAGTACCTACTTACATAATGAATTGAGAAAATTAAATATTCTAGAACTTGGCTTAACACACGGCGATGTGTCTTGACATCCCTAGCAAAATTATTACAACAGCCACTGAGCATATTATAGAGCTTTAATCCTCAACTCCAAGTATAAAGAAAAAAAAAACGCTGCAGGGTTCTCTGGGCGGAATGTGTGCCTTCTGGGAAGCTGGGTGACTTTTTTCAAAGGCACATCGCGTCGGAGGCACAATGGCCGAGTTACACAACTAATTGTTCGCGCCGGATAATAATAAAGCTCGTTTTGTTTGAGTTTCAAATTCTTCACGACAGCGATACGAGACCGATCCGATGCCAAACCTATTAGGTAGTAGGTAGGTAGGTAGATTGTTAGATACCCAAAGTATCTATAGATTGATATATAAAATATTAGTGTTGTACTTATAGTAATACTTATAGTATACCTATCTATAAGTATCTATAGGTATATAGTAGGTATAGGCCACATCTACCAAATTACAGCTTTCTACTAATAGACTCTCTCTGAACTAAACCGCGGACAGACAGACGGACGGACAGACAAAGGGCATGACAGACAGACATGGCGAAACTATAAGGGTTCCTTATTGCCTACGGAACCCCAAAAAGCGATTAAAAATTCATTTTAGTAAAACCATGAGCTAAGTATATCTCATATCTTAGTTTATTACTTTAGGAGCTATTGGGTGTTTAAGGGTAGGTATTTTAGGTCCCTTTTTCGTTTATTTTGCTCATATCTTTATATGAGCAAAAAACCAAAAAAAGGACCTCAAATATTAACTTCAACACCCTATAGCTCTTAAAGTAATAAACTTAGAGTAAAACTGCATGGAACAAAATTTGTAGAAAATTTTATACAAAAACTTTTGTCAGAAGTAGGTAATTATAATGCTACTCGTAGAGATTTTCGAGATATGAGCAAAATAAACGAAAAAGGGACCTAAAATACCCTTAAACACCCAATAGCTCCTAAAGTAATAAACTTAGAGTAAAAATGCAAGAGACCACATTTGTGGCAAATTGTAGGAACCTATATTTAACCTTTTGTCAGAAATAATTATAATGCTATTCGTAGAGATTTTCGTAATATGAGAAAAAAACCGAAAAAAGGGACAAAATTAAAAATGGCGGCTGGTTCCCCATATGGGGTTTTCGGATATATTCAAGAGGAAGGCCCAAAGAATACATTTGGCTAATTTTTAAAACTAAGTAGGTATAGGATGTTTTTCCTAGATTTAGGACTAGGCTAAATGCACTGAGCGCGCAAAATGTTTATCACGCTGACTGACGGTCTTTCCCCCACCAGAAGTGCAGCTGAAGATTTTCTTTATTATTTTAAAAGTGTGAAAATTCTGTTGCATAAATTTCATAAGGTATAAAATAACTTTTTTTTTCAAAATTTTAATGCACTTCATGCGCGTAGCGGACGTATAACCCACCCTCGGCGGTGCAGCTGAATATTGTTTGTGTATCAAAAATGATTGAAACAATGATTTAAGACCATTTTTGTCTAAAATCACTCGGAGCGCTTTGATTTTCAAGCACTTTCAAGTTTCACACTCCACCACTGGTGCGGCAGCTGAAGTTCGGAGCTGTGATGGGTTAGGTCTAAACTATTGTTGTTAAAATTTCCAGTCGGTATAAAATGACTTTTTAAATTGAACTCTGACCTCCCGTAGTACGTGTTATGTAAAAACGTTGTTTATGATAGCAGTGCGAGTTGCGAGTTGACGCGGCCGGCGGCGCTCGCTCGGGCCGAGCGAGGCGAGATATCTCGGTTCGCCCACGTTTGTTTACTGACCGCCTTGCCAATTAATCGCGTGTTTATATTATCCTAATGAACCGACTGATCTTTGATCGCCTCCATGAGGAATGTTACGATTAGCGGATAGTGTTGCCGTTGTTTTCCTTTTGCCGACGTTTGTGTGTGTGTTCTTAATGTTATCTTAGGTTATCTATTTTAAACTCTTTTTTTGTTTATTCAGTAAATATTGACGCTTTTATGTTGGTAGGTAAAAGCGATACCGAGTAGGTACCTAGGTATTTCAATAGACCTCTTAATTAGAATTCTACACTTGCATTTATTTTAGATTAGACTAGTATGGCGCGTGGGTGCGCGGCCCGCTAAAGCGGACCGCGAGGTTTTGCTTTCGGGTATTTTGGTTTGAGCAGCCTATCTCTGCCATATTTCTAACCCTCGATCATTATCACTCTCCATATTTTTCTCCGAATAATTTGTCAGAATGAGAGTTCTTCCATAAAAAAAATTTTTTGAAAAGCAACTGTATCAAATTTTGCATAGTTCCCAACGTGTAGTCTCTTCAATATTCGCCATATATTTTGTATGGAAAAATAAATTCCAACATCTTGTTTCTTTTCTGTTAATCAAGTAAACCACGTCTTGATCATCTTTTGCCAAAAAAACCACTTTTCCATCTTTTATACTTAGTGAGATAGACACCAACGAAATTTGTATAGCTGCCATCTTGAATCCACCATTTTGTTTTTTTTCAGCTCAGTGCTAATTGGATACGGTTTTGAGCAATTTTTGTTTGAGCACCTCCCAGTCCCATCTATCTACAATACCCTGCCCGGGCTCATCAACCATGTTCCAAACCCTCAATCATCATGTCTTCCCATATTTTTCTTTGAGATTTCTCCAAAAAACCGCATCCTTGCCTTGCCTAATTGAAAGCCTTGCATAATTCACAACTTCTCTCTCTCAATATTCGCCATACATTTTCTATGATAAAATAAATTCCGCCATTTTGAATTTTTTTTCTATTCATCAGATAGACCTTCCAATCTTGATCATCTTTTATGAAGAAACTACTCTTCCATCTTTTATACCCTCCGAGATGGACACCGACGAAATTTGTATGGCGGCCATCTTTTTTTCGCCATTTTGAAATTTTTTTTCAACTCACTGCCAATTGGATGACGTTTCGAGTGACATTTGCTCGAGCACCCCCCACCTATCTTCAATACCTTAAGCGTGCCCCTCACCCGTCACCGAAATCCTCAATCATCAGCTCTCTCCATATTTTTCCTCTTAATGAATTTTTGGCTTCTGTACGAAACTATTAGTGAAAAAAAAATTTTTCATACAAAATTTTACAGGAGAGGTGATCAATCAGTCAGTGAATCAGCACGAGCAGCTATATATATATTAACTACTACGGCGCGTGGGTGCGCGGCCCGCAAGCGGACCGCGAGGATTCGAGTAGTTTTTGTTTGAGCACGTCCCACCTATCTTCAATACCCTCGCCGTGCTCTTCATCCGTCTCCAAAGTCTTCGATCATCAGCTCTTTCCGTATTTTTCCTCCGCATGAATTTTTGTTTTCTACACGAAACCATCAAAAATTTTTTTTGTGTAGAAAAATAAATTCCGCCATCTTGTTTTTTAGTTCTTGATCATATTTTTCAAAGAAACCACTCTTCCATCTTTTATACTTGGTGAGATAGACACCGACGAAATTTGTATAGCCGCCATCTTGAATCCGCCATTTTGGTTTTTTTTTTCACCTCAGTGCCAATTGGATGAGGTTCTGAGTATTTTTTGTTTGAGCAGCCCCCATCTATCTACAAAACTCTGCCCGGGCTCATCAATCATCTTCCAAACCCTCAATCATCATGTCTTCCCATATTTTTCTTTGAGATTTCTCCAAAGAACCGCATCAATCGCCTTGCATACCTAGTTCACAACTTTATACTCTCTCTCAATATTCGCCATACATTTTCTATGGAAAAATAAAGTCCGCCATTTTGAATTTTTTTTGTATTCATCGAGTAGACCTTTGGATCCTGATCATGTTTTGCTAAGAAACAACTCTTTCATCTTTTATACCCTTCGAGATGGACACCGACGAAATTTGTATGGCGGCCATCTTTTTTTCGCCATTTTGAATTTTTTTTCGGCTCACTGCCAATTGGATGACGTTTCGAGTGACATTTGTTCGAGCACCCCCCACCTATCTTCAATACCTTAAGCGTGCTCTTCAACCGTCTCCGAAATCCTCAATCATCAGCTCTCTCCATATTTTTCCTCTTAATGAATTTTTGTCCTCTATACGAAACCATTTGTGAAAAAAAAATTTTTCATACAAAATTTTACAGGAGAGGCGATGAATGAGTCAGTGAATCAGAACGAACAGCTATATATATATTAATTTATTTCTGACTGATAAGTAAACATGATTTAATTGTCATGAGTCATGCCTAAGTAGGTACCTACCTACCTAATATCTACCGACTTAGATAAACTATCATGAAGATTTTGTTAGGATTTTTATTTCTCTTTTCAAATATTATTTTAGAAATAGATTTTTGTCATGGTAAAACTAAACAAACTTTAAGTACCTAACTAAGTAGGTACCTATATCTATGTTAAGTCAAATCAAATAGGATTAAAACTTTTTTTTCATTAGACCATCTACACATAACACACGCTATCTACATACCTACATATTATATCTATTATACCTACCTACGAATGCAAGTTAAGATCTAGAAATTAATTTTCTAGGAGCCTATATCAACTATAATATCAATCTAAATTCTAGGTCCTCCATCGGGGTCAAGTAAAATAAGAATAAAAAAACATTTTTTATCATAGGTAATAGGTTGTTACTTGTTATAATAGTGGTGATAAAATAGAGCGGAGGGTGCGACTGGCGACTGGCGACTGGCGATGGCGACTGGCGACTGGCGACTCGGCGATATCGCCTGATTGCTGTTTACGTGTTATCGGGCGTCGATCGCGCGCGCACGTCAAGGGACCCATTCCACGGGATGCCACTATATTTTTTATTCCTTGTCAGCTTCACATCGCTCGAACCATAATAAACAGCTGTTTACCTATATATTATATCTACACTCATCCTTTATCTACCTAGCATTTTCTAGATCCCATAGATGATAATTACCTATACCTACCTACCTATCTAATTATGATGCTACGTTAATTTGGTATTTAGCACTCGGGGTAAAAGCACTTTTGGCTTCTTTGCTCTATTTTGAAATTGTTAGGTAGATAGGTACCTACCTTATACCTAGTACCTACCTAATAGGTACAATGTAAAATAGGTACCTACCTCGGTTTGCCAACAGTTGCTCTCTTGAAACTTGTAATTTATGTTATGAATTGTGATTGTAGTTAGAATCCGCATTAACGAACTATGCAAGCGTTGTTGGCAATGCATTCTGTACATACATATTGAGCCACTCAAATACGCTTTATGGTTGTTCATACGCAGATCGACGCGGTCAAAGAGTCATCATAATAAAATATTACTCAATAGAAGCCTATATTCTTGAGTAGGTAGGGTTTTCACTCATATACCTAGATATTATCTAGGTACCTACTTCCTATGGTAGGGTGAAAGTCGGCACATTAAAGGTCGTGTCATGTTTAAAAATTCGTAGACGTGTCAATTACGAAGCAATTTCAGTAGGGTGGATGCTCCTAAGGCCGGCACTCCCTCAAAAGTCGGCAATTCGTTCTATTTCTGTCGATATTAGCGTTTTGGTGCCATTTATTCACACTGAGTGTTTTTTTATACCTATAGTATAGTGCTCCAATGGGAAAATAGTTTTAAAATAAGACAGAATTTTTTTGTACCCCTTTCCCTCAATTGTCGCTTAGAAAGAGCGCGAAGGCGTTAATCGCTGAATTTCTTACAAAATTGCTACTTTCCGAGCGTCGTTTGGTAAGAAATAAATTAGGTAGTGTACCTATCTAGGTATGTAGGTAGGTATTATAATATTAAGACTTGTTGTTGCAATTTAATTTGTTTTCCGTAGGTAGATAGGTACCTACCTAATATTTGACATCGTGTTATAGTGATTTAACTCAACTATTTTGCGTAAGTATTTAAAGAAAAAACAGGGGTGCCGGACTAAGGAAAACCAGTAGGTAGTATGAGGTACCCCAGGTACCTACCTGAGGGCGACAGTGGGTGTCGACTTAAGAATTTTGGTTATTCCTAAGGTCGGCCCTATTGGATAAACTTGATATTATCTAGGTATATAGGTACTTATTATCTATAAAAATTGTCTGATTGTTTGTCAAGGTTCTTAAAAAAAACTATATCTATCTATTTCTTCAAAAATTCTATTAATTTCTGTAAAGGGTGATTTTTTTTGGCAGGAAATTGAAATAAAATGAAACGAGGAAAGAGTTCTTTTAAATATTGTAAAAACATAAATTTATGCGGTCAAAGTCGGGGGTAAAAGCTAATTTTCTAATAAAAGCGTGAGGGCCGACTTTGAAAACACAAATGCTGGAGGAAGGGACAAAGTTGTCGAGCTTAGGCAAATTAGTACTTTTTTTTAAATAAATTAATAAAAATACTTCTTTATACTAAAAGCAGGTATTAACAGTTGGCTTAAATCATCAAGTAGGTATTAGAAGAAATAAACATTGTACTGAAATTGCTTCGTTTGACACGTCTACGAATTTTTAAACATGACACGACCCCTAGGTAAAGTGCCGACTTATAGGGCATTCACCCTACCTACCTATTGCAGCACCAGCTATGCGCCGTATCCCGTACAGTCTTCCCGACATAAATTAGGTATTAGGTATTATGAGCCTAGGACCTAGGTACATAGATACTTAGATGTACCTACCTAGTACTAGGGTTTACGGAACCGGTCCTGTTTTTGAGAACCGGGAATTTCGGTTCTTTTACCTAAAGGAACCGGGAATTCCCGGTTCTTTCGGGATTTTCGGTTCTTTATAGTTTTTTTTTATAAAACAAGTTTTACACTTTAAAAGTAAACCACAATGAAATATTAATGTAATTTTTATTGTCATTTAAACTTTCATCCGCTATTTAACCCACTTGGTGATAGAATTTCCAAAAATCCTGATTTTTTTTATCGAAATTTCAAATACCAATTTTCATGGATATCACTTGAAAAATGACCGACTTTCATGCAAACTTTCATCCCCTATTTAACCCCCTTAGGGGTGGAATTTCCAATAATTCTTTCTTAGTGTGCGCCTGCGTTGAAAAAGCTTACGAATTCAATGTACCATTCATTATGTGTTTCATCAACTACAGTAAGGCTTTTGACTGTGTGAACTGGAAGCTCCTATGGATAGTTCTCCAGGAAATAGGAGTCCCAAAACATCTGGTCGGAGTGCTTCAAAGCCTATACTCAGATAGTCAGGGGGTAGTAAGAATTGACATAAGGACATCGACACCTTTCTCGTTTGGCAAAGGAGTTCGTCAAAGATGCATCGTATCCCTTATCCTGTTTAACATCTACGGAGAGAGCATTATTCGCCGGACCTGCGAAGACTGGGATGGTGGAATTACCATCAACGACATTAAAATTCAAAAACCTTCACTACGCCGATGACACCATCCTTTTCGCAGCTAATGAAGCTGAAATATTCCAACTCCTGAACAAAATGGAGCAACACAGGCCATAAATTGGTCTAAAACTAAGATCATGGTGGTGGATCGTGCTTCTAAGCTAGAACTCAATGGAACACTCAATTTAAAACCCGTTGATCACTTCATTTACTTGGGTTCTAGCATCAGCAATAACGGTTCTTGTGAAGCTGAAGTTCGCAGGAGAATCGGAATGGCCAAGGCTGCAATGTCTCAGCTCGATAGAATATGGAATGATCGTAACATCAGTAATAAGACAAAAATTACACTCGTCAACACGTCTTTAGTCTTCTCCATTTTCCTATACGGCGCGGAGACATGGATTTAAAAGCTGGAGACCGCCAGCGCATAGACGTCTTTGAGATGTGGTGCTGGAGGAAAATGCTCAGAATCTCTTGGACTGCATTCAGGACCAACCAATCGATCCGCGAAGAACTCAAAATTGACAAAAAGCCGAGGCTCTCCAACATACACATGCCTGAGGAGGATCTGAGTTCTTCGGCCATATCGCCCGTAAACCCGGCGATAACCTACAAAAACTTATAGTTACCGGGAAAATGAACGGCAAGAGATCGAGAGGTAGGAGTCCAATTCACTGGACTGACCAGATTCGCACCACTCTCAACATGAATGTTACCGAAGCGGTTCACAACGCTGAAAGCCGGAACAGATGGCGCAACATCGTCAGAAACTTTAAATTTTCACATTGTTTTCCTTTATGGTGTAGGCGCACACTAAGAAAGGATTATTGGAAATTCCACCCGTAGGGGATGAAAGTTTGTACGAAAGTCTGTCATTTTTCAAGTTATATCCATGAAAATTGGTATTTGAGTTTTCGAAAAAAAAAAATATATATTTAAAACAGCATTTTTCAAAATTCTATCCCAAGGTGGATTAAATATTGCATTCCGAAAACTGAGTAAGCGAGCGATCGCACACAACAGCGAGAGAGGTAGACTTGTAAGTTACCGTGCGCCATTTATTTTAGCGCTGAATTCACGTTAGTTTTGAACTTTTGAACAGTAGGAAGTATAAAAAAGTAAAGTTAGTATTGTAAAGATTATGTATGTAAGTAGTAGCGTGAATCATGTAATTAAAATAGAATTCCCGAAAGTACCGAAAGAACCGGGAATCAAATTTTATTTCCCGGTTCTTTTTACTGACAAAAGAACCGGGAATTCCCGGTACTTTCGAGACCGGGATTTCCCGGTTCTGAACCCTACCTAGTACCTACCTACCTAGATAGGTAGGATTTCATTGAAAACAATAAAGCTGTGCCTATAGCTGGTGTGCATCTGTCTGTCCCTGTTTCTAAGATATGCGATACTTAGTTAGTAGAAAGTAGAAACCTATCTGCTCTAAACTTGAGTTGAAGTATGTACCTAGTTAGGTACTTAGGTACCTATCTGTCAAACTTTGTCCTCCTAGGCGTGCCGAGTGCCGAGTCATCTATTCTCAGATGTGGGCAAGTTTACTGCGTGACTTGAAACAAAAGGAGATGCGGGAGATAGGTAGCTAGTAGCTACTAGCTAGACTACTCTAGCGGCACGCTATGATGGCCGGTTTGACGTTTGTCCGCTCATGAAGTTCCGTATTAATTGATAACGACTTTGAAGGAAATAATTGTATTACTTTATTGACGATAGTGATGTGCAGAGATTCATAAATTTTATCGAATGTAGTTTTAGGTTTAGGACTCAAAATTTATTTATTAAATTGATTTCTTAAATGTATACAAGTGTAGAAAAATCAGTTTGCACCATTTAAGGGGTGAATGTACTTGTGAATATGAACAATTTTCACTATGTGGACAAACCTCTGAAATCGCAAAAAAATATCAATAAATTTTTAAAAATGGAATCTAATACGATCGTCACATAGGATCGCTGGCTAGCACAACTACTACCTCCGGCAAACTCGCGTCAATGCTCAATGCAAAACAAAGCAGTTTCGAATTGACGTTGCTTCGAAAAGTATAAACTGTCAGTGCAATGCGATTGTGATATAGTTTTGACCTGGCTTTGGATTTCAAATATTGATACTGCATTACTGTTGACCCTTGCTCGTTAATTTGGACTCTGTTCAAGCCCTTTGTTGTGGATTTCGTCGATATGACCGAACGTACGCAGAGAACTGTTCTAAATAGTCAGACACGTGAGTTCGTAATACGCCTTCGTAACTATTTCGATCGTGAAGCTCAAAATGGAGGGCCAATTTTACCTATAACGTCAGTGGTTGAACGCGTAGCTGATGCGCTTAATATTGGACAACGAACTGTTAGACGGATAACTAAAAAAAAATATGGCGAGACTGGCACAGAAGAAAATAAACTTCACACACCAAAAAAGAGAAAACGAGCAAAACCAGTCGTAGGCATCGATAGCTTTGATGCCGATGCTATCCGAAGACATGTTTACGGCTACTATTTACAGAAGGAGTATCCAACAAGAAAAAAGTTGGTGCATTCACTGAAGGAAGCTGGATTATTCTTCGGTGGGGAAAGTTCTTTAACGAAGATTTTGAAGACCATTGG
The DNA here is from genome assembly GCA_920104075.1 of Melanargia galathea. Taxonomy (NCBI): domain Eukaryota; kingdom Metazoa; phylum Arthropoda; class Insecta; order Lepidoptera; family Nymphalidae; genus Melanargia; species Melanargia galathea. The sequence continues at coordinate 12,814,636 of OV049874.1, read as the reverse complement.
ATTTCGATACAAAAAATGTAACAAACGCAAAATATTGATGGAAAGATTTGATATAGCGATGGCAAGGTATACTTTTTTACGGCAAGTGAAAGAAATCAAAAATTGGCAAAATGTTGTGTTCTTGGATGAAACATGGCTTAATGCTAACCATACTGTAGGCCGTTCTTGGAACGATGACACAGCAGCATCTACTTCCAAAGTTCCTGTAGGAAAAGGATCGCGACTTATAATTTGTCACGCCGGAACCATCAACGGGTTTGTCGAAGGTTCTCTCATGGCTTTTGCGTCAAAAACCACTGGAGACTATCATGAAGACATGAATGGAGAAAAGTTTACTGAATGGTTTACCTCAATGTTGTGTAGCCTCCCTGAACCATCTATTATAATTATGGACAACGCCCCATACCACTCGATGCAAATTGACAAGCCACCTGCCCAATCCCAAAAGAAAGCTGATATCGTCGCATGGCTTCGTAAAAATGGCGTAGATGCAAACATGAATATGTTAAAAGCGGAATTAGTACGTCTTTTAAAAGAAAACAAACCAACCAAGATCCGATACGTCATTGACGAAATAGCATTAGAACATGGGCACAGAGTTATACGGTTACCGCCTTACCATTGTGAGTATAATGCGATTGAGTTGGTGTGGGCTCAAATTAAGGGATATGCTGCAAGACACAATACAGAACCCCCATTTACCACAAAAAAAATGCTAAAATTATTAGAAGAAGCTTGTGAACATGTGATTAAAGGAGACTGGGAAAAGGTTGTGAATAGAACTGTTAAATTAATAAGGGAAGATTATGAAAGAGATGTGAAAATAGATAATATTATAGAAAACGAACATATAATTATTAATGTATGTGATGATAGCAGTGACGACAGTGAAAATAGTAGTATGGACGAATCTGATTAATTATGGCCTTTTGTGGCACCTTTTTTGGTATCTTTTGTATTCATATGTTTCTTGTGTGCATATAAAGTATGTATATTCATTTTCGTTCAAATATTCAGTTCGTTCAAATAAATTAAATAAACATATACATTTTTGTTTTATTAAACCTATTTAATCAGGTACAAAAACAAAACTTAATTGTTTTTTGTTCGAGAATAAATTGACATTCCACATCACTATTGTAATGTGTCAAACCGGCCATCATAGCGTGCCGCTAGTGTAGCTCGTAGATACCGAACTCGGTAAGTATCTGGTTTCACGATGACTTTTGCCTAGGTTCTAAAGATAGTGAGTAAGTTTATCAGCTGTCATGTCGACTATCTGCGCAGTTTTATCCGTTCATTCATACCGTTTCTAAACACGAATGTCTTATGTAGGCTGTGAAATAGTTATAACTTACTTATATTTACTTATAAGTAATAAGTAACATTAGATCGGGATCACTCATCCGAACCCTCTAAAAATCCCCAAATAATACGTATCTATTAGAGCGTATATCTCCGATTCGCCTAAGTATTCCTCAAACATAACATAAAAGATAGTCGACGAAAAATTCGAGTTGAGAAAATAATATGTATGGCAGCGGCATGCGAAGGGTGGGCGAGGAGGTGGGGAACCGAGGGGAGACGAGGCGGTCCCCCCGCCCGTGTCAGTTCACTTGCAGTGCTCGTGTCGAGTGGTCGTGTCGCGTCTCGTCGTATTTGGTATCGCGTGTGACTTGCCGCGTGTGTGCTCGTACATAGTGTTGGTAGTGGCGTGAGTGGAGTGTGTTGTGTGGGCTGTCCTTCCCCTGGAGTGTGTTGCGGAGGATGCTGGCGCGCGTCTGACGTGGGGATGTATCCGAGCGCGGGCGCAATGAACGCGGCCGCAGCCGCCGCGGCCGTGGCGGCCGCCAGGCATCCGGTGAGCCGCACTCGCCACACACACTTTACATAAATCATCCTCGAGATAATCAACTTGTCTCCCATTATCGCGGTGCATTGTTTCGATAGATCTAAGATCGCTCGCTTACGGTGTGAATTTGTGAAAGCATGGGGGAAAGTTGTGTCACCTTTTTCGAGTGCGACTTAGTTTCGAGGGCTTTGTGGACTCGAATTCCGAGATAATGGGCTCTTTCGATTACGTACACAATCTCAAAACAGTGTGCTTAGTCTAAAGCGGAGCACTCGAAAACGAACTCGAAAACTATTGATCGATTTCAGAGTAAAATAGACCTAAAATGGCTTGTATTAAGGTTTGAGTTCGCCAATACATTCAGCATTGTTCGAATGCTGAATGTATTGGCGAACTCAAACCTTAATACAAGCCATTTTAGGTCTATTTTACTCTGAAATCGATCAATAGTTTTCGAGTTCGTTTTCGAGTGCTCCGCTTTAGACTAAGCACACAGGTCTAAAATTAATGCATGCACAGAGAATATTTTGACTTGTGAAGTTGTGAATGACAGAGAGAGCATTAATTGTAGACTTGCCAGTTTATTTTAATTAATATAAATTTAGTTAATTTAAAATATTTAATTCCGTACCTAAATAACTGCTAGGTTCTTCAGTTAGGTATTAAATTCTTTTCTCCCTCCTAATGTGTAAAAGTACCGGCTCATTGTTATTACCCACTTTGACAGAATTCACTACCGAGCAAAACAATACGCGTAGTTCCAAAACTTTTTTGTTGTGTTGCTCAAAAGCAATAAAGAAAAAGCAACGGCATACAAATGCGCCCCCCGCTGAGGCGCGCCCCGACGCGCTGTCGGAACGATGTCGGACACACTCAATTACCTGTGAAATTGCTTCTAAAAGTTTTATATAACTTCACATCGACATAGAAGTGTTTAAACAATGTTGTGTAAGTAGGTATAATCTACTTAGTTTAAAAACTATCATATAAATACTTATAACAATTTATTTTGCTAAGCAAACGCTAAGCAAGACATCAATAATTAAGTAAGTATTCAATTGTTACTTTTATGGAGTTTGTGTAAAGTGCATAGGTATTTCTGTTTTTCTATAAATACCTGCCTAACCTAACCGATCATCCTGACATAGCTGGTACCTAAATCAGCTGTCCGCATCACTCCTGACGGCACTTATCTACCTACGCAACAATTTAAAAATCGATTAACATATTAAATTTAATTTCGTTCTTGTAGGTAGGGCCGTAACTATTCGAATCCTAAATACCTACTTATTCGTTGCCAAATTATTATTTGTCTTGTCACTATAAAACACAAACTATTTGTCATTATCTCACTGAATGGATATCGTAGTTTGATTTAAACACAAATAAAAAAAAACTTAAACGAACGTGTTGTAACATTAATAAGTGTTCATAAATTAAACAAAACTCACACCTACCTACCATATTTAATAAAGAAGGTAGGTGTAAACTATTTATCATTCTATTAATTGTAATTTTCGTCATTAAACTTTAGCGTGGGAACTATTTAAAAGTAGGTATCTAGTGTACCTACCTACGGCCTACAAGCTATCTTTCGTTATGTCAATTGGATTCCGCTAATTAAGACACGTGGCCGTGTCACAGAGTAGCCGTGTGTCAAGCCAAGTTCCAATAAGAAAAACTTCTTATATATAGGTATTAGGTAGGGGAGACTGGGTACGGTTGAAACATTTTAGCGTTAATCGTCCATATCATCGGGAATAGTTAAGCGAGCGATGAAAGAAATATATTAAATAAAAGACCACATATCTGTCTACGAATGGGCAATGCTATTTGCGATCTCTGTATTGTATTTTATGTGTAAAATCAAATCTAAAAAAAAATGGAAACTGTTTCAACCGTCCCCATGCCAGGGTCGGTTGAAACAGTGCCTGGGGTCAATTGAAACACATGCAAATAATACAAAATATAATAAATGAACATGTTTTATTTATCGTCTAATAACATTTTACGACTTTCTAGTTATATATCCTTTAGTTTAGCATAGTTTAGTTAGACATCTTTTTAGTTAGGCAAAAATATATGTCTGCACATCTACCTAATTAAATATTTAGATTGTTCACGATCTTGTTCCTGGTTAAACACTCGATTGTGAGCCTTATATCCCATTTCTTGATTTTCATTGCCACCAGTCTTGCCACTTCTTTTGTTTTCTATTGCTGTTAGTGTGCACTTTCTAGTTTCCACTCTTAGCGATTTCTATTTTAAGGCGAAACGAGTAATATTAAATTACTCGGCATATGACTTTTTATGATGACAGGGAATTAAAGTACTTTGGGGTAAAATCGTACTTCGTATCTAGATATTAACCCTGTTCTCCATACAAATAACTCATTTGTAAATGACAATGACAGCTGTCAGAATTCCGCGGAATTAGTAATACGGGTATAATGTTTTTCGAAGTTAAGTACCTACTTAATTATAGCCATTGCGCTGTCTAATAAGAAAACTTATTTAAGAAAACAAAAACAAGCTTTCGTAAACATTTTAATTAATAAACACACCTGGGAAAGGTAAACTGTTAGCGTAAGCATATCTGCTTAAAGCGCAGGTAAGCGTAAATTGTAGTTTTTCTTAAGTAGGTAACTAGATAAAAACATCCATGAAATATGGTAGGTGATTGATACCTAGGTATGCTAGGGTCTGTAGAGGTTTCAGGGAGGTTATAGATAGGTTAGGTACTCAGATCTAAGCAAGATTTAGGTAAAGCGCTCGGAAAATGATATTGTGGTAGGTAGGTACCTACCTACTGTAAACTATAATATCTACGTATGTATTGTAGGTAGATAAATCTAAATTTCTATGCAATGCAAATATTTCTATTCTAATTTCTATGCAAGCTAAGCTTATAAGTACCTACCTACCTACCTAATATCTACCTGCCTATAAGCCATTAATCATTAGTCATTACCTATGTGGGTAACTAGCTATCATACTAATCGAACACCCACTGTAGGTAATATTCATTATGAGGAGGAAAATTGTCTTGAATAGTATTATATACGTAGGTAGGTATAGGTACCTAACTACCTACTTACCATGTGTAGTTAAATCGTAGAAAAATTTACAGCTATATGTTCCTTGACGTGAGTGCTAACTGTTAACCGTATTACGTATGACAGAAGGCTCTTACTGCGCACTTTTACGACCCTTGGCTCTCGCTTTTACGACTCGCATAGTCAGGGTTGCCAACTCCTAAAAAAAGTTTCCCCCTTAACTCGAATCGAAGAACCTCTATAAACCCCAACGTGGATTATTATCTAAACTCCTAAAAGAAAAATACTTCGGAAAATTTTTTTCGGAATATAATAATTAATTATTTCTAAAGAGCCTGATTGTAATTTCTCTCCAAAAAAAAAAAAGAGGAAAAGCCCTAAGTTGAAAACCTTGAGCGTAGTGTTTTGGGGGAAGTGTGAAGAGGACGGAAACCGCAGGGGGAGGGGGGAAGCGGGTGTTAATGTAAATGCCTATTTGTATGTTTGCTCAAAATCCGTGTCGCGTCCTAGGCACTCCGCTCTCGGTCAATATTTGACGGACGGAATTACCGCTAGTCACAGCAAAATGAGATGGCGTCTCAGAGCTCACGTTTCTTCACAAACAAGAACAACAGCGTTTGCGTTTAATTTTTGTGTTTAATTTCCGTGAATAACAGGGTAGGTAGATGAATATTTGTGGAAGCATTTCTAAACAATTTAAATTATACCTATTACAAACCTATGACGTGGCCATTACTGTGTAACGTGTTTAAAAAAAACACGTTACCGTAGTTATTCCTACTCTAACGTTGTTTATAAACATAATAAGAAGATATAGGTACAGGTAGATATTAGATAGATTTATATATCTAGTTTGTAACTTTGTACCTATTAGGTAGGTAGGTAGGTAGGCAAAGACACTAATTTTTATGTCGATGTTTTAAATACCATGTCTAAATTGCAAAAAAGTTAGGTAGGTAGGTACCTACATTTCCATTTTTTGAGTTTGAATTGAATTGTGATCCATTAGCCAACCATACAAAATCTTATTAATTTCTTCTACAGGTCTATAGTGCAGCATATAGGTAGGTAGGTATAAACATTTCACGATGTCTAGATATAGCCACCTAGGTACCTACTTAGTAAGGAAAATATTTAATCCTAAGACTCGATAAGTCATTTTATTTCTACTCACGATTAAACGTGATTAAACTATTATCAACGCGCCAGTAAATAGTAATTCGCAGATAAGAAGCTTTACGAGAGACAGTAGATTAACACTAATAAACAATTAATTATGATTACTGTCTTCAAGAAATAAAACCCTACCTACCTATCTATGTACCTACTCACCTATAAACGGAAATGTATCAAGTGTCCTAGAGATTACGTAGTTAGGTGTCACGGCTGACGCGATTAGAGCGCCTTGAGTCTTGACTCAATGCTCGTCCGAAATAATTCCCCACATTTGTACTGATAGCGTTATCAACGCAAACACAACATTTGGAGTATGCTAACAAGACGCGTTCACTATCAACACGCCATCAATTTGTTCGTCGACACTTGTCTACGTTTCTGGTTTGATGTTAATAAATTTACCTACTGATATGTTATGATTGAACTGGTTTTGAAGTGTTTTTGTATAGATTAGTTTTTTTTAGATTTTGCACCGGATATTATCTATACCTACATATAATAAAATCGTAGAATTGCCGTATCTGTACATTGAAGATTTTTGCAAAATAATAACTGGGGGATGTTAGGGATAAGTAATAGAACGTAAAAAAGGTATTTTTGAAATTTTTGTCTGTTTGTCTGTTTGTCTGTTTATCTGTTTGTCTGTTTATCTGTTTGTCTGTTTGTCTGTATGTTTGTGCGCGCATCACGTAAAAACTACTGAACGGATTGAAATGAAACTCGGCATGATTTAAGTTCATACTATGGAGTAACATATAGGATACTTTTTATCCCGAAATTGAGCACGGTTCCCTTGGGAGAGGGGATGAAAGGCAAAATGTGTACATAGCTGTAATTCGTTAACGGGTGGTCCGATTTCATTCATTCTTTTTTTGTTAGAAAGTAGATACTTTAAAGACTACTGGCTAATCTCTGAAAGGCTGGACCGATTTTGATGGGACTTTCACTGGCGGATGTTTACATTTTGATGTACCTAAACATCCGCCAGTGAACTTTTTACAGTTTTTAGCTCAAAGAAGCTTAGGAAAAACAAAATGATTCACACGGGATTATTAAAATCAATATCCACGCGAACGAAGTCGCGGGTATCCGCTCGTACCTAATAATAATGCCGAATTATTCAAAAGGCACCGAATTATAAGCAAACAAAAGAGCGTGGGCGAAAAAGGATACAAATGAACCGCAATTAAAAAAAAAATTGTTAGACTACGAGTAGATACCTACCTACTTACTTAGATAATAATACATTGGTTAATTTTTAGTACATACCTACCTACCTACTTATCAATCTAATAAGTAACTTACCTGCTAAGTAAAAATTGAAAAATAATATTTAAGAGACAAAGAAAAATAGTGCTCAGGATTATCAAAGTTTAGATTTTTACTATGACATCATTCACAGGCACAGAAAAATAAAGAGTTAGAGAGAACGGTAGAATCCTAATAAAGCAGCACTTTTCTATACTTACCTATCATGTTCTCAGTAGATAGGTATATCATATAGGTATTCTATGCTTCAGTACTACATCAACAAACCTCGCAGCACATTTTCGAATTAGTTAAAATATCCAAACGGTTCACATTGTTCTTGGAACCCTCGATGTCAAAACATTTTAGACTAAGTTACCTTTTATTTGTCATCCGACACGATGGGCGGCGACCCGTCGTCGGCGCTGCTTCTCAGAAAGTAAAATCAGCTTTCCGATCCCTGCGCTACCACATTAGTTTTACTAGCATTTTTATCCTATAACAACAGAGAACCGTAAACCGATTCCCAATAGCCGTTTTTATGAACTCTAAACCCATCAGCGCTGAGCTTAAAATAGCCCGAAGCGAACGTTGCTCTGTGACGTTTCGAGACCGAACCGCGTAATTTAAATATTTGTTGGAGCCTGTTTGGATTGTAAGTGCGAATGGTGTTTAGATGTTTACAGTGCTGCTGAACTTGTGTATACTTTTCGGAGCCAACGTCTAATATCACTAATAAACACTTGACATCGATCTATTTTGACGCTCTTATAAGAATACAGAGACAATTGTGGGCTTCGTGACAAACAAGAAACCGCGGCTCGTCACTCGAAACTGTACATCGCGTGACTCTACAATCAATGAGGATTATGCAAATGCTTAATACGAATTCATGTTTTTAAATAAATAATAATTGACAAAAAAAAAAAAGAAATGAAATTATACCTAAATCACATTTAAATTTCAAATGAAGTTTATGTTGAACAGAGTTGGAACCGAGGTTATAGTAGGTAGTTACGGTCTAGTAGACTTTTTAAAGTTTTTATAGATATTAAAACTGAAATGGCATCGAACAAAATCACTGTTTTGAAAAGTCTCGGGTTTTTAAACATGCTAATAGCCGAGTAGGTAGGTACCTAATTCCTAATCAGGATTTGACGTGAAATAAAAGTGCATGCATATTTATTATCTTAAAATTCTTGAATAGACAAAAAAATGGAAACTCCGCCTCAACAAATTTTTACGTATAAAATTTCGCTTGAATTCATTCAGTTCATTCGAAATTTAAATTCCAACAAAAGAAGTCCTTTCGCCGAGTGAACAGGTAGACGTGGGCAGACAGACGTATTCAATAATTTGGAATAAGAACACGTATTTCTTTTTATATCCGTTTAAACGCATTCTGTTTAGTTTTGTTTTTGTGAGCGGCCGGCTCTGGATGCGGCCTTTCATCCGGGCCCTCCACACAATACTGCCACTCAAAAACTGTTCATTGTATTTTAATTTGACCTTTTCGGCGATAATTTATGGGAATCTTTTTTCTTGAGGGAACGTTTACTCAGTCTATTATTGTCAGATTTTTTGTGATCGATTTAAAAGTTGGGGCTATCGAATTTAGGGACCATTAAAATCATTGTAGGTAGGAAAGTGATTGGGTAACAGTAATTGTGTTTTGTATGTTTTATTCACATTTCACACGCCATAAAAATCTCGAATAGAGTTCAACCTATGTGTTGCCATATAATAAATTGGCAACGTAATTATAAAAACAATAAATAAAATAATGTTAATTTGATTTTAAATTGTCAATTAGTTCGATATTGTGTTTCAGATTGTTTGATATTGGACGGTAGGCATAATTGCGGTTCGCCCGTTGTATTTAATCTAGCGATAATTTTATTTGTATGCACATTCAATCATATGTTATTAAATATACCTACCTACTTAATTGAAGATATAAAACACAAATTGGCAACACAAAAGCTTTGACCTCGAACAAATGAAAGCTATAATTAAGTAACACCACAGAATAATAACTAGTAGGTACCTAAAGGTAACACTCAAGTAAATACCTATCTAGTAGGTACCTACCTACCTACCTACTTGGTAATTTATCGGTGAGCATATCATTAAGACTCATTATTATAGCGTACTATCGCAATGGTCACGGTTTGGACTAAAGGCCGAAAACTGGACGGTTGAAAATTCCAGCCGTTGCGCTAATTGCTGTAGGTACACACTCCTAACACAAACTTTACGCTTAGTTGGATTAAATGGTGAATATTCAACATGTACCTAGTAGTAGGTAATCAACATGGCTAACGACAAGTAAGTAGGTATACCTACCTAAGCTTCTAAAGTGTGCCTACAAAATTTCATAATTAGAACCAATCCTCGTTTGTATGGGGTGCGATCGAGATAGGTATAGCTACCTACCTAAGTACCTACCTGACTATACCTACCTACTCCTCTTAAATTTATAGCAGTCTTTGTCGTTGACAAAACCGCGACTTTATTTAATTTAAATACACTGTAAAAGAGCATTTAAATAATTATAATGACACGCCGTTCTTTAAACACAAAACAATGTAGGTACAAAGAGGAGAGCCGCCATGCATCATGCATGTCGGTCCGACCCGCGTGCCTCTGGAGCGGCTACCGATACTGACAATAGTTTTATTGTACGAAGCACTCAAGCGAATACAGCGGCCATTTGTAACGCGTTATTTTTTGTGAGCTTTGCTAATTTTTTTTTTTCGTTGTTAAGTTACTCGTGACTGTATTCTGATTAAAGTGGGCAGATAGTGCCGATAGGTACCTACACAGTTTTTATTGCAATAACAAAAAATTGCAGTGTTAACGCTTCGAATATTAATGCACGTATAAATTGCTAGAGTTCACGATGTAATAAACTGTGCAGTCGGTGGATTGTTTGCGGTTGCGGTGAGCGTTTAGTTATCGAGTGCGATCCCGCGCTGCAGCGTCGCGGTCGCGGTCGCGGTCGCGGGGCGAACGTCGCGGGAACGTCGCGACCGCAGTCCGTCGCATCTCGTGGTCGCATTCGCTAAATTCTCGGGCACATTTTTCTCGAGCCCGATTGTCCGCAGCTCCGTTTACAACGTCTACACGCCAGTTCCTTTTACGCTTTTATTTACGCTCCTTTTATTATTTTTAAAGTCCGTTTGTTCCTCGCGCGCCGGCGAGCGACGGTTATTTATTTTTTACCGCCTGCCCTCCCGGCGACCGTGTGTTGTCGTGTCCCTCGCTTTATTTTTATTTTCCTGCTTCTTATTATGGAGGTTGTTTTTTATTTTTTACTTTATTATTAGGTGCTCGCGTGTTGTTGCTTTATTTTTATGTTAAGAGGCGCGCAGTCGGCGTTGTTATTTTTTTCATTAATCGAGCCTCACACCGAATTATGGTCATTAAAGGATAATTTGTATTATGGTAATTTGGGATGCGTGTAATTTTTGTTTCGTGATAGTGACCTTTTTGTGCAGAGGTTGTGGGATTGATGAATTGTGTATTCTCTTGAATTTCGTGTTGCAAAAACATTTGCGTTTCAAATGCACACCGAGGAGAAACTTGTTTATTTCTTGATGGGAATTGCTTTTGATACCGATACATAATTTAATTTCTCTGTTGAGACTCTTGAGAGGCTTTGTAGGACGTATATAGGTGTATCTGTCCAAGTATTTTGTGATAAAAGATACCTATATCGCTGATGCAACTACACTAAGCAGTTATTGAAACTTATCTACTTAGATATCTACTGGTAGTTTCAGTAGGTATCTACCTAAGTGTAGTAGATCGGTATATTATGTAAAATGCAGGGATCAAAGCTTAGAATAGGTATCTCTTGTCTCTGTTTATATGTATTAAATCAGTTCCCCCCTTACAGTTAGGTAGTATTATTTCTTGTCTACAATTTGAACTAATTGTTAATTTTTCCAGGGTCCGCCGCAGCCCGGACAACCCATAAAATTCACGGTGGGTGAATCCTGCGACCGGATAAAAGAAGAATTTAATTTTCTTCAGGCACAATATCATAAGTGAGTTCAACTTTATTTAAATTCCTAAACCATATCTAAAGTATTTACCTATAGATACCTACCTAATAGATATACAGTACCTATCAATATCTACCTATATCTAAGGAAAACTTAAAAAAACCGTAAATATCTATAAGTAAAAGAAATCTCCAAACAAAAATACCAAACATTAGTGAGAACTTGAAAAAAAGATATAAAAGTAAATCAGCTAAAAAGAGCTTGATAGATTTTCTTCGTTAGACAGTGGGCTAATATATCGATGACTAATAAAATCTAATTAGGACTAATAAAAGTTATCATCTATCAATTATTTGAAAATGTAGGTAGTTGTAAATTTGTCAGGTAAGATCAAAATATTAAGTAGTTAAAAATCAAGCAAGGCATCTGCTGTGTATTTTTAAGTAGAATAATAATCATCTAAACCGGCTTCTATAATAATTAGAAGCTAATAACCTAATGTTTACTTTTATCTCAATGTATAAAATAATTAGCAAAAGAGGATAGGTTATAAATACACAATTAAAACCAACCAGGTCAAATAATAATTAATCATTTATTGAAAGATCTTTAATACTTTAATCTTTATAGACCTGTATTTTGCTGTATTTCTCAGCATAGGTCTATTTATATTAAAATGATTCTACCACCCGTTTCGCTAAGGTGTTTAGTCGTAGAGAAGAAAGGGCAAATAAACTCTACGACACACATCTTTTAAAAACATTACAACATTACATTATATTTAAAACATATTTGGTACATGGTTATAACAAGTAAACATTAAAAGGCAAGTGATTACATTACATTACAATTACAATAAAATATAAGAATACTTAACTTTTAGGTAACTCGCCGCCCTGTGTTCACTCTGGAGTCAAGAACTTCACCATTAGAATTATATCAGGAGACTGTGTGTCTCTCGTTGGTGTAGGGTGGTTTTATATCCTCTCCATCGTAAAAAGAATCGGCGGGCCACCGTCACATGATATTTTTTTCTTTTATTATTATTATTTAGGTTGGCACAATGGTACCAAAACTACCAACCCCAAAAATTGTTGACCATCTTTAATTTACTTAAATAATATTATTAGTAACTTGGACTGATAGTTCACATATTACTTTACTACATTAATTAATGATAATGACATAATATATTGACGGTTTACATATTATTTTCACATAGTCGTACATCCAAATTCCTTGCATAATACCTATTGACAACTATATATTCAATCCAGCAGTATCATGTCAATCCTAGTATGTTGTCAGTATCTACTTTACAATGAATAATTAGTGATATATGTATTGATAATTTACATAATATTATTTTTCGTATTGTCACATTCCTAGATATTAAATGGGACAACAATAAGAATATAAGGCACTATTAAATCATAATCTTTCGGGTTGCGTAACATTGACGTTGATATCCTGTCGCGGGATACAGATTCTACTTTGATATTACTACATATATTTATTTCAGACTCCAAGTTTATGATTGGGTCAATTTTAGCACGATAATAATTTGGATATAATTTAATATTGATATGACACGGCCATACTGATAAGTACTTCGCTCCCGAAGTACATAGGGAAGAACAGAAGGCAAAGAGAGAGAAGAGAAAAAAAAAAAGAGATCTAGCTAAGAGCTACAAAAAAAAAATATCTGTAAGTTAAAAAAAAAAAAATCTATAAGCTACAGCTAACTAACCAGTTGCTACCCCCTCTCGGTCCTTTCACCTGCTGTGCGTGTAGATCTAGACCGAGAGGGTCAGCAACCCCAGCAGACTTTTTGCCTCCGTCCTTTATTGCAGGGTACCTATTCCCCTGCTGGCGGGACATAACGGCAAAGCAACAGGGCAGGACACCAGCAGCCTAACTCCCTAACTGGCTGCACCCCATAAATGGGGTCTTGTACTAGACTATTGCCTAGTAAAGACTACGCTAGCGCCGTCCGAACAAGTCACCTAACATTACTAAACCAAAAATATATATTTTTTTTTTAGCATTAGTATTAGTAATGATTAGCTTGAGCAGCCCTAACTAACTGGCCTAACCGCTGCCCGCCCATAAATGGGTCTTGTACTAGACTCTTGTCTAGTAAATACTGTACGCTAGCACCGTCCGAACAAACCGTCTAACATTACTAGCCTAATATATATATATTTTTTTTGCGTTAGTACTAGTAATGATTAGCTCCAGGCAGCCTAACTACCCTACCTAACTGTCTGCCCGCCCATAACTGGGTCTTGTACAAGACTCTTGTCTAGTAAATACTGTACGCTAGCACCGTCCGAACAAGGCGTCTAACATTACCAGACCCAAAAAAAAGAAGATAATATATCATTATTTTCCGTTTTCCACATAGTACAAGGTAATGATTAGCTCCAGGCAGACCTAACTAACCTTTACGACAATTTTTTTTTCCTTTCTGCAATTTAACATAAATTACTGTCATTCGGCCATCTTGATAAGTACTTCGTTCCCGAAGTACATAGGAAAATAGAAAACTGCAGCCAGTGAACTTGAATAAACAGCGGCAACAAAAGTACCGACATAAAAAAAATGTAAGATTGTTCCATCCAAAAACGATATTCAATGATTCTACGTCAATGTTACTGTCATAAAACTATAATTATGTGACTCGATGTTTGATCAGAATTGGAATACAATATAATTTGTCTTATTTGTTGATCTAGTACACAAGAAATTCATTATTTACATAATATTAAACTGATAAAGTCAATACCTATTAATTAACTATTATACAAATCATTACAAGATTAATGGATAAACTTTAATAAACTAGGTACTTAATTACACTAGATACACTACTAAATAGAGCATAAGGATTATTTACAACGATTCTTCAAAAGAAGCATTTTGCTCTACCCACTCACCTGGCCAAATTCGAAGTTTTTCTTTTGCAACAATGATATTCCTTAAATTACCTTGACCTCTTAAGGAGAATCTGTCATTTGGTAAAACTTCTGTTATTTGGTACGGGCCCTTATATTTTGCACTAAGTTTATCATTGCGTCGATGATCTTGGCTAACATAAACAGTGTTACCAACTTCGTAATTTTTATTGGTTCGACGGGTAGTATCAAAACGCTCCTTAAACTTATTAGCAATGCTTACAAGGCGCTGCCGAGCAACTTCACGATCAGCTTGTATATCGATAGCTGATTGTATAGATTCATCTACAACGTCAGTCAGTCGAGCCTGCACGGAAGGTAGGTTGCCTTCCCTACCAATTAATAGTCGAATTGGGGAAAACCCTGTGCTTTTTTGAATAGTGGTATTAAGAGATACCTGTACCTTCCAAAGGACGTTCGGCCATTCCTCCTGATTATTAATCGTTGCAGTTAGCATATTTATTACGGTAGCAACATATCTTTCGACTTGGCCATTACTACGAGGTGTGCCGGTAGCAATCATGTGGTGTTCAATTTGTAGTTCTCTAAATAAAGCTTTTACTTGGCTTGAAGAGAAATTCGTACCTCTATCGGTAATAATAAGGTTGGGTGTGCTAAAAAGTGTTATAACTTCTCTTAGATTAGATACCAATTCTGGACCGTTTAAACTTTTGAGTGGTTTTATGATACAGAATTTAGTAAAACCATCTATTACAATGAGGATATATTTGTATCCACTACTAGACTCCCTAAAGGGGCCGGTGCAATCCATATGCAAAGTATCAAAGGGAATAGACTTCGGTATCGGGTGTAAGAACCCTTGCTTAGGTCCGGCATGACTTTTCCGTGATATGCAAATTAAACAATGCGATAGATACTTTTTGACAAATGTAGACATACTGGGAAACCAAAAATATTCTTGAATTTTATGGAGAGTTTTTTCATACCCGACATGGCAGTTATCATCATGATACAATCGCAGTATACTGAGTCTGTAGCCTTTGGGGATATATAGTTTAGGAGTACCTTCTGAACTGGGTTTATAATGCAACAAATTGTTGATAACTAAGTATCGTCTAGTGTCTACTTCATTACTATGGGATTCAAGTTGTGCAATGATAGTTTGGGTTTCATCGTCATTACGTTGAGCAACCTGAAGCCACGATGGCTCAATGTTCTCATTATCATTGATCAAATTAATAACTAAAGGGGTGATTAATTTTGACCTAACCGGATTACGACTGAGGTAGTCCACATGTTCTACATATTTACCCTTTTTATAGCAGATTGTGAATTGAAAATCCTGCATATAGGACCACCATCTTGCTAGACGTGGTGTAAGATCCTTTTTTACCATAGTGGACTTAATGGCATTACAATCTGTCACTATTGTAAAAGGTACTCCCAACAAATATACTCGAAAATGTCTAAGGGCATTGTATATGGCTAATGTTTCTAGATCATATGAACAGTATCTTGATTCGGCGGGGGAGGTTCGCTTACTAAAATATCCTATTATACGGATTTGGTTGTCAGCTTTTTGCATCAGGATGGCACCGTAACCAATTGAACTTGCATCAGTGTGTAATTCGGTGGGCAAGTTGGGATCATATATAGCTAGCAGAGGTTTTGATACTAAATGTTGTATCACATAATTCCTAGCTTCTTCCTGTTCCTGACCCCATTCCCATTTTACATTACTTTTTGTTAGTTTAGTTATAGGAACTGTCCGTGAGGCGAAATCTGGAATAAATTTCCGAAAATAGCTGGCTAATCCCATGAATTGCCGAACTTCTTTAACATTACTAGGAATGGGAGCGTTTGTGAGAGCCGATACCTTATTATCACTGGGCCTAACTCCTTCTTCTGAAATGTGTCTACCTAGATATTCTATTTCTGTTTCAAAAAATTTACATTTGGATAAATTAATAGTAAAACCCGCAGAACTTAAGGCTTCAAGGGTTTGTTCCAAGAAACTTAATCCTTCCGATTCAGTTTTAAAAGGAATTAATAAATCATCCATATATACTAACAGGAACTTTAAATTTTGGACCGCTTTACTAATAGCCCTCTGAAACACGGACGGTCCATTACAAATACCGAAAGGCATTTTTAGGAATTCATAATGACCGTCCGGTGTTACAAAAGCCGTATATTTGATCGAGTCCTGAGCCATAGGGATTTGATGAAAACCATTTTTCATGTCAATAGATATAAAATACTTGGATTTACCCAATTTGTCTATCTGGTCCTCAATGAGAGGGAGAGGGTATCTTTCTTTTTCAATTAATTTGTTTAAAGCTCTAAAATCAATACACATTCGATCACTTCCGTCCTTCTTTTTCACTAAAAGAATTGGACTTGCAAAAGAAGAGTCGCTTTCTCGAATTATATTTTTTTGTAGCAAATCTTTAATTATTTCTTTCACCTTCTCTCTCTCAACGGGGGCTAACCTATAGGGGCGATAATGAACAATTTCGTCCTTTTTAAGGCGTAGACACATTTCACCGGTTGTAACAGAACCTATATTATTTGGCGAAGGTAACACAGATGGGAATTTTTTAAATATATCTGTTATTTTAGTCTGTAAATTGATGTCTAAGTGACTTATTGAGTTACTCAAAATTTGCAAATTATTCTCGGGACAATTTTGGGACACGTGGTTGACTTCGATGCTTGACTGAGATAACGGAATACGTATTAACCTACACCCAGTTGAATCTATCACAATTGCAATATCTGGATACTGAATTATGTTTCTGCCAATAAGACAATCGTAAGAAAAATCTTTATCCCTAACCACATTAAATTCTATCTCCAAATTAACTTCATCAATTTTAACCGGGACTGTTACTTTGGCGACTACGTATAATTTTCCCTTACCTATTCCTTCCAACAGCATAGAACATGAATGTAGATGACAGCCCAACCGTCTTGCAATAGACTCTTTTATAATGCTACAATTGGCACCAGTATCAATAAGGGCTGCTATCGGCATATCTTTAATAACAACTTCAGTTAGTTTTAAAGTATCTTTTGTAATACAATTGACATCATTTGTTTTAGAAGGGTTCCGCATATCATATGCCTTTTTATAGCATGTAGATTCATTATGTTTAGCCCTGTGACAATACGTACACTTCATTAAGTGTGAAGCAGGTAAGTTGGGAATTGGTCGAGGGTTGTCAAGATTCGATGACCTTTGATTATAGAAAAAATTATTTCCCTTTGAAAATCTGCGTTTAGGACAGGTGGACCAAGTATGATTCCAACTTTTACAGTAATTACACCATTTATTGTGAAATTCCTCATTTCTAGGTTTTTTTGTAGGGGTACTAGTAGACGGCTGATCTTTATCGGTGGTTTTATCAAAAGGACGCTTTTTAGGTATCTTGGAATAAGTAGTAAATAAGGAGATTAATTCCGCGGTATTTTCTACACGACTATTATGGGAAGCCATTCGTACATTTACATCGGTTATTCCCCCACATACAAGCTCGACTAACTGTTGTTCAGTAAAGGTTATTTTAGTATTCTTAAATAGTCTTATTTTTTCCCTTGCATATTCACAATAGGAGTCGGCGGTTTCTGACGTTAAGAGTACAGCTTTGGTTAATTTATCCGATAAGTTCTTCTTTTCGGGATACAAGTCTATAATTGTTGATTTAAAATTTTCCCAAGTTCTACCCTCGTCGGGCTCCCATGTCTCGTACCACGATAATGCAGAGCCCTTAAGGGCCTTACCTGCCTTAGCAACAGTAGTTACACTGCCCCAGTTGAGGTCCACAGCAATAGAGTTGACGGCAGTACACCAGCTCTCAGCGCCATTATCGTTCTTATCGGGATCGAAGGGTGGTAGCACCACCTCATCTCCCCGGCGGCTGCCAGATACTGCATCCTTAATAGCCTTGAGTAATTCGACAACGGTCGGATCCATCCTGAAACATTAAAAACAAAATTAGCCTATGCTAGTACTAGCAGGGTTATCTGCCACTTCTGATGATAGATTTTCTTCGTTAGACAGTGGGCTAATATATCGATGACTAATAAAATCTAATTAGGACTAATAAAAGTTATCATCTATCAATTATTTGAAAATGTAGGTAGTTGTAAATTTGTCAGGTAAGATCAAAATATTAAGTAGTTAAAAATCAAGCAAGGCATCTGCTGTGTATTTTTAAGTAGAATAATAATCATCTAAACCGGCTTCTATAATAATTAGAAGCTAATAACCTAATGTTTACTTTTATCTCAATGTATAAAATAATTAGCAAAAGAGGATAGGTTATAAATACACAATTAAAACCAACCAGGTCAAATAATAATTAATCATTTATTGAAAGATCTTTAATACTTTAATCTTTATAGACCTGTATTTTGCTGTATTTCTCAGCATAGGTCTATTTATATTAAAATGATTCTACCACCCGTTTCGCTAAGGTGTTTAGTCGTAGAGAAGAAAGGGCAAATAAACTCTACGACACACATCTTTTAAAAACATTACAACATTACATTATATTTAAAACATATTTGGTACATGGTTATAACAAGTAAACATTAAAAGGCAAGTGATTACATTACATTACAATTACAATAAAATATAAGAATACTTAACTTTTAGGTAACTCGCCGCCCTGTGTTCACTCTGGAGTCAAGAACTTCACCATTAGAATTATATCAGGAGACTGTGTGTCTCTCGTTGGTGTAGGGTGGTTTTATATCCTCTCCATCGTAAAAAGAATCGGCGGGCCACCGTCACATGATATTTTTTTCTTTTATTATTATTATTTAGGTTGGCACAATGGTACCAAAACTACCAACCCCAAAAATTGTTGACCATCTTTAATTTACTTAAATAATATTATTAGTAACTTGGACTGATAGTTCACATATTACTTTACTACATTAATTAATGATAATGACATAATATATTGACGGTTTACATATTATTTTCACATAGTCGTACATCCAAATTCCTTGCATAATACCTATTGACAACTATATATTCAATCCAGCAGTATCATGTCAATCCTAGTATGTTGTCAGTATCTACTTTACAATGAATAATTAGTGATATATGTATTGATAATTTACATAATATTATTTTTCGTATTGTCACATTCCTAGATATTAAATGGGACAACAATAAGAATATAAGGCACTATTAAATCATAATCTTTCGGGTTGCGTAACATTGACGTTGATATCCTGTCGCGGGATACAGATTCTACTTTGATATTACTACATATATTTATTTCAGACTCCAAGTTTATGATTGGGTCAATTTTAGCACGATAATAATTTGGATATAATTTAATATTGATATGACAAGCTCAACCGGGATTCCGCCCGTCACCGAGTATCAGTTGAATCATCCCCTATCCTGGCCCTTTGTCGACTAAGTAGTCCTTTTTTACATCCATTTTGTGACCCTTTGGTGTAGGTATAACTTAAAAAATCTGTCGGGCGCACAGGTAAAAACAAGAATTTACGCTCCCTTTTTTTATCCGCCACATGTTGCGATAAAGATAAAATTCATTCAGCCAAAGTTATTGAGTGTAACGAAGTAATCATTTTTAGATGCTTTTTGCCTGGTTTCTTCTTGTTGCCTCCTTCATGAATATGAAAATACGTTAGGTAGGTAGGTAATATTAGAATTCACATGCATGATCTAATCTGCTTAGTTCCCAGATTTCTATCGATATTATACCGTAGTGCGTATATAGTGTGTGTGTAGTGAATTATTTTCGTAGAAAATTTTTTTTAGAAAGGAACTTTTGGTGGAGCTTATAATTTGTTTAACCAGCAAGCCCGGCTGGTCGATGCCTGGAAGCTAGAGGCTATCATTGTCGTTGCCATGTCAGTTTTGTTCAGTGAGAGTAGAAGGAGCTGAGGTTCTTCCACTGGATGTTGGGTGAGAGTTATTGTATCTGTGCCAGTTTTAGTAGGGTCGATTGTGATGATTGATTGGTCATTGTGTGCCTTATGGTGGCGCTGGTATGACCAAGGGGAGGTCGGAGGCCATATAAGTTGGTAGGGAAAGTTAATTTCATGTTCCATTCGTGCCACGTGTTGGCTAGGTTAGTGAATTATTCACAGTACGTAGCTGTACGTAAGTTAATTTACCTATCATCATCATCATCATCATGATCAACCCATTACCGGCTCACTACAGAGCACGGGTCTCCTCTCAGAGTGAGAAGGGTTTTGTTTGGCCACGCTGGCCAAGTGGATTGGCAGACTTCACACACCTTTGAGAACGCTGTGGAGAACTCTCAGGCATGCAGGTTTCCTCACGATGTTTTCCTTCACCGTTAAAGCAAGTGATATTTAAATACTTAAAACGCACATAGGTAACTCCGAAAAGTTAGAGGTGCGTGCCCGGGATCAAACCCACGACCTCCGATTAGAAGTGGGTCGTCCTAACCACTAGGCTATCACAGCTTTTTGCCTATACCTACCTACCTAAACTAAGTTAAAAATTAAGGTCCACTTTCTGTTCTTGAATTTAATAAGCAGATAATAAGCAGAACAGTAGGTAGCTAGGTACCTACGGTTCATAAAGAAATAATTGATAAACCCATTACAAGTTTGACCCGTTGCCTGCGATATCGGTAATAAAATAAGATAAGCTGCTATTTGTTAATAAACCTTTTATCTTGTTTAAAGAGAGCTCTTTAAATAAAATTGTATATTTATCTTTTATTGTATATCTACTTTAAGTATTAAGTAGTCACTAAAAATCTTTTCTTCTTTCATGAATTGAGACGTTAAAAGAAGGACTAATTTCTGTTTTGCCATAAAACGTGAATGTTAAAAATCCCACAAATCGAGGTCAGAATTCGATACTGAGTAGGTAGGTACCTAGTGAAAATAGGTCGGTATAACCTATCAATTTATTATCATTAAGTGCCTATACAATCAAATAAATTCCTGAAGCTGTCGTGTCAGTTATTAGTTAGAACCTAAGTTTAAAAAATGCTGGAGCATTTACATCATATTAGTAGGGACTTAGATATCTACATCATAAAATTCCCAACTTTAATTGAACAGTTTTTAAACGTTTTAACCTTCGTTTTAGTTTTAAACAATTTGTACCTGCATCTAGATACAGGTAGATAAACTGTATTAAGTGTATTTTAAAAATGTGTTTTAGTTTAACAAAAAATTTTTCAATTTTGTTTTCTATTGTTTCAGTTTAAAATTAGAATGCGAGAAACTGGCTAGTGAAAAAATTGAAATACAAAGGCATTATGTTATGGTAAGTTTTTTTTAAATCTTTTATCATCCAAGCAACCAACGTCCAACATCAACCAAATTTCAACCGTTTCAAACTAACAATCTGATAAAGTTATTTGTAGCTCTATCGATTGTATTGAAAAGCTAGGTTGTAAATAGTAATATTATGTAGGTAAATTAATATGATACAGGGTGCTATAAATTCGAAATGGTATCTATTGAATATAAACCTAAAACCTACATAACTAAAAGGCCTCAAAGTTCTTCTCAAACCATTGTACCACTACCTACCTACTATAAGGAAAATGTACGATTTACATGTTTTCTTTTTATGACTATTATCAATTGATTTTTAAAACCTATGGATAAAACAAGTTAAGTATCCATTGGAACAATCCTGGTTTAAAATACGTAAGGTGGGTATGTCGAGCTGTGCCTGTAAATCTTTAAAACGTTTTGTTGTGGCAAATTAAAAATACTCGTACGTATTTTTAGTTAATATTACTAGACAGACTATATTCAATATTCAGCATAATACCTACCATTACTGAGACACATTTTAAATTTCGCACCCTGTATAACAATTTATCGAATCACCCGAGCCTCGCATTACAGGATAGTGTTGTAGTGTAATAAAAGGTGCTTGTTTCGCCCGGCCGATAGATAGATGATTATTCGTTTAATGTGTTCGTACAATCAATAAAGCGTATCTTTTGTCCGTCGCCCGCATATCAACAATCGCCCATTGAGCAGGCGGACCATTTGCCCCCAGTTATTTATAGATAGGTAATCGTTGACGTGAATGTACCTACGCGTCGAGCGACTCGCCTGCGAGTGGACATAATGGTTTGGGTCATGAATTTAATCTGTGGGGTTTGTAAACAAAAGTATCGCTCGAGTTTGTTAAAAGGCTGCTTAATCATGTTTTATACGCTTTGTACCTATTATAATAATACAATAATCGCGTACTTGGACGAGAAAACGTAGATTATACAATATAGGGTAGGAACACCGGTTTCCGGACACGCACCTGTTATCGTCCACCGAGCGGATCACTCTTAAGAAACGCTTAAAAATAGAAACATTATAAGACTTACATAAAAATAATGCATCTCTATGCCAACTTGAATGTCTTATCAAGACACAGAGAAAGAAAAAAGTCTATTTCACTTAAGTTTCTTTGAAAACAAAGCGATCGAATTTTGAGTATGCAATTAAGGAATGAAAATGAGCCGTGTGGAGCAAAAAAATTAGTGGCATGCTTCAACTATCACGGGAAGTAATTAATCATTTTACTATAAGATTTAGTTTGATTCTTCTTTGTAGCACTTACTTATGTTTCATAAAATACTGTGAACGTGTTTTTTTACTTTTGATTACATTAGAATACAAATAAAAGGGGTGGACGACAACTAGTTCACTATTTTCTTAAGAAAACCTGTTATCGTCCGGGCGGTCAAACACAGGTTTAGCGTCTTAATTTTAGGTAGTCTTGCTATCAGTCGAGGTGTGCACAAAATTGGAATTAAGTTTATTAATTCGAATCCTATACACATACACTAGTTAGTGACTAGTCTTCGTCCACCTTTTTCTCATTGTATATAAAACTATGGGTCTTCAAAATCACGCGTGGACGATATCTAAATTTGCACTGAATAAATATTCTAAGTTTCGACCACCAAGCTATTATTATAAAAAAAAATAGATTTAGTAAAAATATAAATAATTAAACTTGTTTGACAAAAGAATTATCTTATATTTTATGTGTTTCTCCTTGGAACTTTGATATATTTATAAGTTAAGATAGTATTGTCGATCATTATAATTTGTGGACGAAATTTAAAATAGAGAATCTGAAGTGCACCGGTTATCCGTCCACCTATATTTTAAACTGTATGAAAAACACATATTTTTTAATATTATGTTATTATTTAGGCGAATTTTGATTATTACTCATATCTATAATTTATTTTTTATTCATCTACAAGTTAGTCCTTGACTGCGATCTCATCTGATGTTAAGTGACGATGCAGTCTAAGATGGATGCGGGATAACCTGAAAGAGGTACAGCAAAATCCGTACCCTTAAATGCTAAATGACTTGGAAGTAAGGCATACTAGACTAGAGACAATTTTGAAATTATTAAATTGAATTTACCAAATTGGTCTGCCGAGAATCAAGTAGAGGACCTTCCACTAATAAGACTTACCTCTGCGCCATGCCAGGGAGGCTGCAAAATTATATGTACCTACTTTTATATAATGTAAGTGCGATGTGGTAAAAGACGATGCAAGATAGATAGGCGCAAAGTTGGTAAAGATATTATGTCATATTGTAGACTCTATAAACCACGTTAACAAGGCAATAGTTTGTTTATCTGTTTTATTTTAAAACAAGCAGTTGACCGCTATTGCGTATGCGTAGAAAGACCACATCACTTTGTATAAAGTTCTTTATCACCCTGTGAAAGTTCTGTCAAAATAGGTTCAGCCGTTTTGAAAAGTAAGTACATATTACGAATAGACGAAAAACAGAAAACAATTTTTTTATAAACGGTTATGTGGCTTTTTAATAATGTATAAGTAAACATAAGTTCACTAATAAAAACCCATATATTTCGTAAAGACGGACAGGAAGTTAATTTTAATTGGTATTGTTTGTGATTGTTGTGAAATGATGCACACCAAAGTTTTTAAAGATGATTTACTTTTGTAACAGTTTTACGCTGCACTTTTCCACAGGTATTTTCGTATTATAATAGATTTTCGTAATTATAAAGTTCGTAGCAATGTTCAATTTTCGTAATAGAAGTGTAATGTCAAATTGTCACTTGTCACTTGTCACTTGTCTACTTTGGCGGGAGACGCCACAGAGTCACTACAGATGAGGTATTAGTTTTGACGGGAGACGGCCACAGATAAATTGGCCCGAACATCTTCCCCCCCCTCAACGACCTTGGGCTGTTGAGTTTCTTCGTCAGACGCCGAAGGCAGAAGGCACAGATTATGAATGGCACGGCGTATGATGCCTCTTGAGGTCGACACATCGGCTACACGTGCAACACCGTCTTCTCCAGGGTAAAGTTTTGAAATGCGCCCCATTCGCCATTTGAGTGGGGGCAAGTTGGGTTCCTTGATGACCACCATATCGCCATTTGGCTCTCTGTTGCAGCTCAGACAAGAATTCATGTCGCCACCTTTCCCAAAAATGTTGCTTGAATTGCTCAATTTGTTGATATCGGTTTAGGCGGTTTCCATTGACGTCCAATAAGGCCGGAGATGGCAAAGAGGTGAGTGGTCTCCCGATGAGGAAGTGCCCAGGAGTTAAAGGAAGTAAATCGGTTGGATCTGAAGAAAGTGGAGTAAGGGGCCTGGAATTCAAAATTGCCTCGATCTGCACAAATAAAGTCGACAATTCTTCGTACGTGAAGTGATTTTTTCCTAGCATGCGATATAAATGATGTTTTGCAGACTTGATGCCTGCTTCCCAAAGCCCACCGAAGTGGGGGGAGTAAGCTGGTGAGAATCTAAATTTTATGCCCTCATCGGCTGCGAATGAGGTGATGGATTCATTGTTCTCTACGGATTGTAAAAATTGGCAAAGATCATTGTTTGCACCAACAAAATTCCGGCCATTATCGCAGTAAATTTCAGTAGGTTTTCCTTTGCGCGAAATGAATCTTTTTAGACAAAGAAAAAAATATCAGTGCTGAGGTCAGAAGCAAGCTCCAAGTGTACAGCTCTGGTTGACAAGCAAATAAAGAGGCATAAGTAACTTTTAAGTATTTTACAACCGCGTCCAAGACGATCTCTAATTGGAAAAGGTCCTGCAAAATCTACACCAGAAATCTGGAACGGTAAGTTAGGAGTCACCCGAGACGCTGGTAAGTTACCCATTATTGGATTAAGTGTATTAGCTTTCATGATTCTACATAATTTGCAATTATTTACCGTACTTCTAGCTAGTCGTCTGCCTGCAATAGGCCAATATGTTTGTCGTAAATTATTTAATAATGATTGAGGGCCGCTATGCATAAGTTTCTTGTGCTCATGATCAAATAATAATTTTGTAAATTGATGATTTGAATCTAATAAAATTGGATGTTTTTTATTGTAAGTTTCAGGTGAATTTTGAATACGTCCCCCTACGCGGAGGATACCATCTTCGTCTATGAAAGGTCGCAGCGAGAGCAAGGGTGGTCGAGAAGACAAGCATTTTTTATTTTGTAGTGCTTTAAGTTCTATTTCAAAATTTTCCAATTGATGTTGCTTTATTAAATAGTTAAGAGAAGTTTTAATTTCATCAGTAGATAGATGGCCTGTATATTTTGAACTAGGAAACCTAATATTGTGAATGAATCTTAATGCATAGGCTAGACTTCTTTTTAACCTTGAAAAGTTCGAAAATCTTTCACAATTTATTATTTTATTTGCATGTGTAGTTGTAGAATTTGCAATCGTAGTGAAAGCAGCTGTAGTTGTAGTTGATGAATGTTGTTTAGATTTATTAGTAGAAACTTTCCTTTCAGGAAGATCAATTAAAATTTTTATATTACATGGCCACTCACTCTCATCCTTTAATAAAAATTGAGGGCCTTGCCACCATAATGTAGCATTTTGAATATGCTTAGGATCTAGACCACGAGAGGCTAGATCCGCAGGATTATTTATGCCGGGTACATGTCTCCAGACAGCAGAAGAAGTCCTTTGTTGAATCATTGCAACTCGATTTGCAACAAAAGTTTGAAGATCACGAGATTCTGATGATAACCATCCAAGAACTACAGAAGAATCAGTCCAGTAATATATTTTTGGAGCTTCTGGAAGCCGTAGAGCCTTTAAAACAGCCGAAGCTAAACGAGATGAAAGTAAGGCTCCACAGAGCTCTAATCTGGGTATAGTCTGCGATTTTACAGGAGACACTTTTGTCTTAGCACATAGAAGATTAACCGTTACCCTTCCTGATTTATCTGTTGATCTTAGATAGATACATGACGCATATGCTTCAAGGGAAGCATCACAAAATGCATGAAGCTCGATCGTCTCCGGATTGTCACTGAGTGTGTATCTGGGAATTTGAAGTTTAGACAAATTTTCTAAGTTAGAAACGAAATTAGACCATAAATTAGCAATATCAGTTGGTATAGGATCGTCCCAGTCTAATTTGGACAACCACAATTTTTGCAGAATTATTTTTGGTATGATTGTACACGCACTCAGTAAACCGAGAGGATCAAAAAGCTTAGCAGAATTTGATAAAATTGACCGTTTAGTGGCAATAGAAGTAGATTCAATTTTTGTAGGAAATTTCAAGACGTCAGCGACTGGATCCCATTTAAGACCCAATGCACTGGATTGCGAACTTAACTCTAAGTCCGTATCGACATGAACATTAGAAGTACTTTGAAAGATGGAAGGTATGTTGGTACGAAATTTGCGTAAAGGGAAGCATGCTGATTTAAGAGTTTCTGTAACATTATTTATGATGTGAATCAGTTCCTGTAAAGAGTTACTGCCTGACAGAAAATCGTCAACATAAAAGTCATGTTTGATAAGTTGAGCTATTTGTTCATCCTTACATTCTTTTGATAGCTGCAGCAAACATCGCGTACTGAGAAAGGGAGCTGATGCTGTACCGTAAGTTACTGTGTTTAACTGAAATGTTTTTATAGGGAGGTTCTCATTGTCCCGCCACAAAATCATTTGAAGATGACGTTGTTCAGGTTGAATTAGTATTTGTCGATACATTTTTTCGACATCAGCCGACACTACAAATCTGTGTTGTCTGAACCTTAATAATATTGAGAACAGGTCATCCTGGACTACAGGTCCTACAAACTGAATGTCGTTAAGTGAGATGCTGTTTGAGGTTTTAGACGACGCATTGAAAACAACCCTGACCTTCGTCGTTTCGCTACTCTCTTTGATAACCGCATGATGTGGCAAGAAACAACCATGATCTTCATAGCCAGTAACTTCGGACATATGGCCTAGTTTTTCATACTCATTCATGAATTTATTATACTCTATACGCAAATTTGGATTTTTATTTAATTTTGTTTCTATTTGAAATAATCTCTTTTTTGCAATATTATAGGAATCACCTAAAACATCAGCTGAATCACGAAGAGGAATCTGTACACAAAATCTACCATTTTCATCTCGGTAAGTTGTATCATTGAATAGTTTTTCACAATAATGCTCATTGAAAGAAGGATTCTCCGCAGGTACTTCTTCGAGTTCCCAGAATTTGGAAAGTTGTTGCTGTATTTCTTTGCTGAAGTTACAATATATTTTTTCAGATGTATCACAATATTTCCCCCCCATGGGGCCAGAAACTATCCAACCTAGTTGTGTCTCTTGTAGTGTGGGCATATGAGGACCCAGTTTGAATCTAGAAGAACAAAGTAAATCCCAGAAGACATCGGCCCCTAGAAGCATGTCAATTTCTGAAGAGATGTAGAAGTTGGGGTCCGCTAATTGAATGTGGCTCGGTATTTCTAGATTATTGATGTTAATGTTTACTTGAGGCAGCCTGTCAGTAATAAGAGGAATGATGTAGCATTTAACAGGCATGCTGAATGTGGTATAAGAAGACTGTATGATGACATTGCAATGTTCAGTGATTTTAATGATGGAGTTATTTAGACCAAATACTGAACGAAGATGATTTTTTATTTTTGGTAAACCAATTTTAGCATGAGCAGCTTCGGTCAAAAAAGATGATTGACTTCCACTGTCTAATAAAGCCTTTAATGTATATGTTTTGTTGTTATTCACTACCTCTACCAAAGCCGTAGACAGAAGAGCTTGGTTCGAGGACACAGAAGACATACTAACGACGCAAGAAGGATCCTTAACATTAGTAGGTTGAGATGATGAAGAAGGTAAGCTGTTATGTCGAGGAACTGTCATTTTAGATGTACCAAGTGATGTAGCAGTTCCATCACAACTTTGTAATGATGTAGATGACGTAGATGGTTGTGCTTGTGGTTGAATATAATGAAGAGAAGATTGTTTATGCAGAATCGAATTATGTTTCCTTCTGCAATACCTGCAGCCACCCAGTCTACAATGGAAAGGTTTATGGCCTTCGCGAAGGCAATTGCTGCAGATTTGCCACTCAAGCACTTTCGCGATTCTATCGTCTACTGACATTGCTTTGAATTTAGGGCAATTGTATAATTTATGATCTAGCTTACAAGCTAAACAAGTATTATTGTTATTTAAAGAAGACGGAGATGAAGGCGAAGACGGTGATGATATTATGAATGACTTGGATTTAGTAACTTGGTAACGTTTGTCTGATTTGATAGGTTTGCTACTATGCAGTGTCTCTAATACGGTAGCCCGTTGACGCAGAAAATCAAAAAAATCTGATAGCTTTACTGTGTCAAGGGTGCTTCTGAACTCCTCCCATTTTCTGGCTGTAGCCAAGTCGAGGTTTGCAGAAGCCATGTATATTATGAGTGAATCCCAATAATCAGTTGGTTCTCCAAGTGTATTTAATGCACTTAAATTTTTTGTGATAGTATCAACTAAAGCGCGTAGACAAACCTCAGATTCTTTAGCTATCGGCTCAATGGAAAATAAACCTTTGATATGTTCATTTATAAGAAGGCGTTTATTATTGTACCGATCGCAGAGAAGAGTCCACGCAATAGGATAGTTGATAGCCGATACTGTAACTGAATTTATCACAGCATTTGCGGTTTCACTTAAGTAAGATTTTAAATAATGAAATTTATTTATGTCCTCTATGGTGTCATTGTTGTGGATTAAAGAGAGGAACATATCTCGGAACTCTATCCAATTACTGGGATCCCCATTGAAGGTGGGGATTTTAAGCGGTGGTAACTTCACTGGTTTGTGTTTTGACTGGTCGGAACCACTGACAGATGCTGAAGCAGATTCATTTTTAGATGCACTTTCATATAATTGTAATAGCTCTTGAGAACGAGCTATCAAGCTAAAAAAGCGGTTCTCGAAACTTTCCCTCTCTTTCATTTCTTTGTCTTCATCAATATCGAAGGCCTCAATTTTAGATTGCAAGTCGTCATAGCTATATGAGAGATCTTGGAACTTACTTAAGCGCAAACTTAATTCATTGATCTGAGATTTATTTAGTTTACAGTCTAATAGCGGCGTGAGATATTTTTCGAACAAGGTGATACGAGTTTTTACCCGTCCTCTTTGTGCAATAAGGTCTTTTAATTCGGTCATTGTGTAAGTGCAAACAATAATACATACACAATAAAATAAAAATAGAAATTACAAGAAGAACAATGTATCAACCAACCTCAAACTCCCGTACTAACCGGGCGGTGTAAGTTATGTGCTAACGTAGCGGCAAAGTTGACTCGAAGTACGCGGCAAATAGGTAGGTGGGTACGTTGCATCGATTTACTTAATGCTGCTTAAATTCTCACCGCTCGACTCCCGGAAGTCCTGAAATAGTCGGCAAGTATTTGTTTTAATATGTAGTGTATAATTTATCAGTGAAATACAGTGTATGTTAACAATGTGTGGTATTGTGTGCACGTGTCGTGTTAGAATGACGTTCGAACAATTCGGCGTTTACACCATGGTTTACACGTACAAATCGAAGCAAAATTGATAAAGAAGGATTAAAGATGCGTATAGGAAATGGGAATGGGCATTACTTCCCTCGGTTTTGTCCACCTCTGCTTGTGGGATTGAGCAATGCCTTCCGATGAGTAATTGCGCCGGAGTGTCCGTTCTTGATCACGTCGGGGTCACCAAAAAATGTTTGTGATTGTTGTGAAATGATGCACACCAAAGTTTTTAAAGATGATTTACTTTTGTAACAGTTTTACGCTGCACTTTTCCACAGGTATTTTCGTATTATAATAGATTTTCGTAATTATAAAGTTCGTAGCAATGTTCAATTTTCGTAATAGAAGTGTAATGTCAAATTGTCACTTGTCACTTGTCACTTGTCTACTTTGGCGGGAGACGCCACAGAGTCACTACAGATGAGGTATTAGTTTTGACGGGAGACGGCCACAGATAAATTGGCCCGAACAGGTATAGATATTAAATACATATTATAGTGGTGTTATTATTACATATTCAATTACTTACTCATTACATGCATACTTTTTCATAGTAAATTTCTCATAGAAATCAGTGGACGGATAACAGGTACAAGGGTGGACGATAACTAGATTTAGTGGACGATAACCGGTGAAATTGGCATTTTGAGCTTTTTGTTAGGATTAAAAAAAAACTAGTTATCTGACTAAAAAAATACTAACATGCAATGAAAATAGACTATACTAGAAGTATATTTTAACAAGTTTTTGTTTAATTTTTTTTATAGAACATATATTTTCACCCTCTCAAACTCAGTAACTCCACTAAATGGACGATAACCAGTAAGAAAACCCTACCTACGTTTTTATGTATTTATGTAGGTATTCGGATTCTTAACATGAAAATTGTTTAGGAATGGACAGCAAAATTTCGTAATTTAACAACTAAAATTTTAAATTAAAACATGCCAATTCCAGCGACGCTTTGTTTACCTACTTACTTATAAAATCTTCACTGAGATGTCTGATCCCATACAAGCTCTAGATTTTCATATAAGTCTAAATTTTCGTACGCAACTCAGGCATATTTTAGGTACATTTCACATACTAAAAACATAACTCTGAGCGGTGTCATCGAAGTGACGAATCTTCATTTACCCTTTTTTTTTGCCTCAGTGGTCCGGTTATTTGGCGAAGGGAATTTGAGGATTACGTAGATGTAGCCTCTCCCTCAAGCTTTGCTGTATGGAACATACCTACGTATGTTTGTTCGCGTGATAAGTTTACCGGCTGTTTTGATCAATTACACGCCTTGTAGGTATCATTACGCAAACATAAATTGTTGAGATAGGAGTATGTAGTTACAACTTACAAGCAATGATTTACTATGTGAGTATAAGTGATTACGACACACCTGATTGTTCTAGTAAATTAAATCGTTCAATATAATGTTGGTAAATGATAGCTTATCGTCCTTATCTAGATTAAGATTTCGTTGTACACAATCTCTAAACTAAACTAAATTGACAGGTTTAAAAATAGTGCTATCCTTTTCCGCAGGTACCGTTGTGGATGAGATAAGAATATATTTAGCTCTGTCATTTTAGTTTAGAGTTTGTATACAACAGAATTAGCCACAATGTGGCTAATTCTGTTGTACACAATCTCTAAACCTAAACTAAAATGACAGGTCTAAATTTATTCCTATCTCGTTCACAGTGCTCACTGCGGAAAAAGATAGCAATAGATTTAGACCTGTCATTTTATTTTAGTTTAGAGATTTGTGTACAACAGAATTAGCCACAATATCTATTTGAAATTCAATACATTCTGGATTTTATTTGAAAATTGGAATCTACTTAAGCACCAGATTGCCGCGTTTAGTTTTAGGCTGCGTATTCATTCATAGACCACCAGCCAACCGCAAACCTGTACAACAACTACTGTGATAGGTATAAAATTTTCATACAAATTGGATTGAAACAGACCCGTCATAATACGACTGTTATAAACAACCCAATTGCCGTGAAAAATGTTGCTCACATAAAAAAACATTTGTATATAACACGGGAAAATATGCCGGCGTCGTTATTAACCAATTCCGCGCGATGACGTAGCTACCTACAAAAAAAATAAAGTGGCGACATTTTTCAGGCGACCGAATAGATATTTGGCAGTCCCTAAGCCCCCGCGCTCGTTCCGGCCCGATATGAATCACGATTAAGTGTTGCCAAATCGCCACCAATTTATTTTAATACGCTCCAGAGGAAATTTTCGCGAACGGTTTTTATGTCGCTCACATATTGTAAAAGTGTCACAACTCGAAAATAATACATTTTTCTCTAAAAATGTTTATTGTGACCACGGATATCAAGGAATACCTACCTTATTGGGTAGCGTGAAAACGTGCACGTTGTTTCTTTCGATACGTGCGATTAAAAAATACCTACCCATTACTTTGTTATTCATATAATATCTACCTATACCTAATAACATCGCAGTATTATTGTAATGTCTATAATAAGATAGGTATAGCCAATACTCAATAGCCATGCCAATTGCCAAGTAATTGGAACGGCATGTTAAAAAATAAAACGAAAAACTTGAAGACACAACTTCGACTAAGTTGTGCCTTCACGTTTTTAGTTAGATAAGTACGTATTTAAATTTTTTTGACGAAAAATATATTTTTGTGCATATTCGAGTTGTGCCGCTTTAGCAACACGTGTGCGGGTCGTCGGAAACACTTCTGGCTGCGGTCCAGAGCCATTGCGGATGTTTAGTCACTCGCCTCAAATGATTTGAGGAAGCTAATGGCTGCCAAGAGCTTTCTGTGTCGCGTTACATTGTTCCAAACTACTAATGTAATTGATCCCATTAATTTGTACATTTATGTTTCAGTACTATGAAATGTCGTACGGCCTCAACGTGGAAATGCACAAACAGGTATGTAAACTATTTGATGCCTTAATTACCAACTATGTACTTTATCTATTTTAATTGCCTATAAAGTTTGCGACAAGGTATGACCTAGACTTGACGCGAACTGTATCTAGTACATAATAATATGTGTACCTACTACCTACTACACGCACTTTTAAACTTTGCACTAGCGTGTTGGGTCAATGCACTCGCCTTATGGACACTACAATAGTGACATAAGAACACACAACACTCGGGCACACGAGTAGAAAATCTACAGAGAGGAAGCTTCCACAAACAGCCCGCTGTAGGTCACACAAACACACTCACCAACGGTTCACGGAGGCCCACTCGGTCCCCCAACCGGTACAGTTGGGTGACAAACGTGCGCATATGTGTGAGTGTACCTACAGCGGGCCGCTTGTAGAAGCTTCCCCTCTGTACTCTGTGACTCGGGGCTTGTTAACGTCAATAATGCCCTAATTTTGTGTCTGAATTTCTGATGTGCCATTCCGACATCTTATCTCCGCAACCTCTATACAGGAAAATATGTTTTGATATAGGTAGGTAAGATTAGACTTGATATGAAAGAATGATAAGGTACATGCTAATTATAAATTATTTATCTATTGATTGCTGAAAATGTCTGATAGATTCAACTACTTGTGTACCTAACTAATGTAGGTAAGTATTTACTAACTATGTAGGTATCTATTATAATTTGTTATCTACTACCGATCATTGTCTGATTGTTAAACTACTGTTTAAGATCGTTTGACACTGGAATAACGTCCCAAAATACAATCTCTACTACTTACTCTATTAATATATATATAGCTGCTCGTGCTGATTCATTGACTGACTCACTGATTGATCACCCCTCCTGTAAAATTTTGTATGAAAAATTTTTTTTTCACTAATGGTATCGTATAGAGGACAAAAATTCATTCGGAACAAAAATATGGAGAGAGCTGATGATTGAGGATTTCAGAGACAAGCGAATGGCACGCTTAAGGTATTGAAGATAGGTGGGGGGTGCTCGAACAAATGTCACTCGAAACGTCATCCAATTAGCAGTGAGCTGAAAAAAATTCAAAATGGCGAAAAAAAGATGGCCGCCATACAAATTTCGTCGCTCTCCATCTCGGAGGGTATAAAAGATGGAAGAGTGGTTTCTTCGCAAAAGATGATGAGAATCCAAAGGTCTACTTGATGAATTGAAAAAAAATTCAAAATGGCGGAATTTATTTTTCCATAGAAAATGTATGGCGAATATTGAAGAGACTAACAAGTTGTAAACTATGCAAGGCTTTGATGCGGTTCTTTGGAGAACTCTCAAAGAAAAATATGGGAAGACATGATGATTGAGGGTTTGGAAGATGGATGAGGAGCCCGGGCAGGGTATTGTAGATAGATGGGGGCTGCTCAAACAAAAATTACTCAAAACTTCATCCAATTGGCACTGAGCTGAAAAAAAAACAAAATGGCGGATTCAAGATGGCGGCTATACTTTCGTCGGTGTCTATCTCACCAAGCATAAAAGATGGAAAAGTGGTTTATGGGAAAAAGATGATCAAGACCTAAAGATCTACTTGATGAACAGAAAAAAAATCAAGATGGCGGAATTTATTGTTTCACACAAAAAAGTTTTTTTCACTGACGGTTTCGTATAGAAGACAAAAATTTATGCGGAGGAAAAATATGGAGAGAGCTGATGATTGAAGATTTTGGACACAGGTGAGGAGCACGCTCAGAGTATTAAAGATGGGTGAGAGGTGCTCAATCAAAAATTACTCGAAACTTCATACAATTGGCAGTGATCTAAAAAAAAAGGACCAAAATGGCGGATTCAAGATGGCGGCCATAAAAATTTCGTC
The DNA here is from genome assembly GCA_920104075.1 of Melanargia galathea. Taxonomy (NCBI): domain Eukaryota; kingdom Metazoa; phylum Arthropoda; class Insecta; order Lepidoptera; family Nymphalidae; genus Melanargia; species Melanargia galathea. Next base: position 12,779,745 of record OV049874.1, on the reverse strand, counting down.
GGTGTCCATCTCGGAGGGTATAAAAGATGGAAGAGTGGTTTCTTCACAAAAGATGATCAGGATCGGAAGGTCTACTCGATGAATAGAACAAAAATTCAAAATGGCGGAATTTATTTTTCCATAGAAAATGTATGGCGAATATTAAAGAGACTACAAGTTGTGAACTATACAAGGCTTTGATGCGATTCTTTGGAGAAATCTCAAAGAAAAATATGGGAAGACAATACGATGGTTGAGGGTTTGGAAGATGGTTGATGAGCCCGTGCAGGGTATTGTAGATAGACGGGGGCTGCTCAAACAAAAAATACTCAGAACCTCATCCAATTGGCAATGAGCGAAAAAAACCCAAATTGTCGGATTCAAGATGGCGGCTATACAAATTTCGTCGGTGTCTATCGCACCAAGTATAAAAGATGGAAGAATCGTTTCTTGGAAAAAGATGATCAAGACCTAAAAATCTACTTGATGAACAGAAAAAATCAAGAAGGCGGAATTTATTTTTTTCACACAAAATCTTTTCCACTGATGGTTTCGTATAGAAGACAAAATTCCATGCGGAGGAAAAATATGGAAAAAGCTGATGATTGAAGGTTTTGGAGACGTATGAGGAGCACGGTCAGAGTATTAAAGATAGGTGGGAGGTGCTCAAACAAAAATTACTTGAAACCTCATCTAATTGTCAGTGAGTGAGAGAGTCAGCTGAAAAAAAGGCCAAAATGGCGGATTAAAGACGGGGGCCATACAAATTTCGTCGGTGTCTCCAGTTCCTTTTCAAAATTTGTTTTTATTGAAAAACTCTCATTCTGACAAATGATTCGGAGAAAAATATGGAGAGTGATAATTATCGAGGGTTAGGAATATGGGAGAGATAGGTGGAGGCTGCTCTCACCAAAATACCCGAAAGCGAAACCTCGCGGTCCGCTTTAGCGGGCCGCGCACCCACGCGCCATACTAGTTAATATATATATAGCTGTTCGTTCTGATTCACTGACTCATTCATCGCCTCTCCTGTAAAATTTTGTATGAAAAATTTTTTTTTCACAAATGGTTTCGTATAGAGGACAAAAATTCATTAAGAGGAAAAATATGGAGAGAGCTGATGATTGAGGATTTCGGAGACGGTTGAAGAGCACGCTTAAGGTATTGAAGATAGGTGGGGGGTGCTCGAACAAATGTCACTCGAAACGTCATCCAATTGGCAGTGAGCCGAAAAAAAATTCAAAATGGCGAAAAAAAGATGGCCGCCATACAAATTTCGTCGGTGTCCATCTCGAAGGGTATAAAAGATGAAAGAGTTGTTTCTTAGCAAAACATGATCAGGATCCAAAGGTCTACTCGATGAATACAAAAAAAATTCAAAATGGCGGACTTTATTTTTCCATAGAAAATGTATGGCGAATATTGAGAGAGAGTATAAAGTTGTGAACTAGGTATGCAAGGCGATTGATGCGGTTCTTTGGAGAAATCTCAAAGAAAAATATGGGAAGACATGATGATTGAGGGTTTGGAAGATGATTGATGAGCCCGGGCAGAGTTTTGTAGATAGATGGGGGCTGCTCAAACAAAAAATACTCAGAACCTCATCCAATTGGCACTGAGGTGAAAAAAAAAACCAAAATGGCGGATTCAAGATGGCGGCTATACAAATTTCGTCGGTGTCTATCTCACCAAGTATAAAAGATGGAAGAGTGGTTTCTTTGAAAAATATGATCAAGACCTAAAGATCTACTTGATGAACAGAAAAAAAATCAATATGGCGGAATTTATTTTTCCACACAAATAATTTTTTTCATTGATGGTTTCGTATAGAAGACAAAAATTTATGTGGAGAAAAAATATGGAGAGAGCTGATGATTGAGGATTTCAGAGACGAGCGACGGGCACGCTTAAGGTATTAAAGATAGGTGGGGGGTGCTCGAGCAAATGTCATTCGAAACGTCATCCAATTGACAGTTAGCTGAAAAAAAATTCAAAATGGCGAAAAAAACATGGCCGCCATACAAATTTCGTCGGTGTCCATCTCGGAGGGTATAAAAGATGGAAGAGTGGTTTCTTCGCAAAAGATGATCAGGATCCAAAGGTCTACCCGGTGAATATAAAAAAAATTCAAAATGGCGGAATTTATTTTTCCATAGAAAATGTATGGTGAATATTGAAGAGACTACAAGTTGTAAACTATGCAAGGCTTTGATGCGGTTCTTTGGAGAACTCTCAATGAAAAATATGGGAAGACATGATGATTGAGGGTTTGGAAGACGGTTGAGCAGCCCGGGCAGGGTATTGTAGATAGGTGGGAGGTGCTCAAACAAAAATTACTTGAAACCTCATCCAATTGGCACTGAGCTGAAAAACACCCCAAAATGGCGGATTCAAGATGGCGGCTATAAAAATTTCGTCGATGTCTATCTTACCAAGTATACAAGATGGAAGAGTGGTTTCTTGGAAAAATATGATCAAGACCTAAAGATCTACTTGATGAACAGAAAAAAAATCAATATGGCGGAATTTATTTTTCCACACAAATAATTTTTTTCATTGATGGTTTCGTATAGAAGACAAAAATTTATGTGGAGAAAAAATATGGAGAGAGCTGATGATTGAAGATTTCAGAGGCGGGTGACGAGCACAGCCAGGGTATTGAATATAGGTGTAAGGTGCTCAAACAAAAGTCACTCGAAACCTCATCCAATTGGCAGTGAGCTGAAAAAAATCCTAAATGGCGGATTCAAGATAGTGGCCATACAAATTTCGTCGGTGTCTATCTCACTGAGTATAAAAGATGGAAGAGTGGTTTTTTGGCAAAAGATGATCAAGACGTGGTTTACTTGATGAACAGAAAAAAACAAGATGGCGAAATTTATTTTTCCATACAAAATATATGGCGAATGTTGAAGAGAATACAAAATGGGAACTATGCAAGACTTTGATACAGTTCCTTTTCAAAATCTGTTTTTATGGAAGAACTCTCATTCTGACAAATGATTCGGAGAAAAAATATGGAGAGTGATAATGATCGAGGGTTAGGAATATGGGAGAGATAGGTGGAGGCTGTTCAAACCAAAATACCCAAAACCGAAACCTCGCGGTCCGCTTTAGCGGGCCGCGCACCCACGCGCCATACTAGTTTCTATCTATACTTAGTATTCTTTTAAAAATACAAATCCACGCAGACGTAGTCGCAGGTAAAACCTAGTAGTACCTAGTCCTCAATCATAAAAACATTATGCCAATTGCCTAGCTCTACAATATTCTCAACTCAACGGCTGATAGCTGGTATGTTAGGAAAGTTAACTTTATTACCTACTTTAAAGTGTTGATAGCGAACATAAACATGAACAAAATGTTTCCACATTCCATTAGATATTGTAGCTTGTATAGCGGTATTTAGAGCAACGGATATTAATAGGATAATGAAGGTGAAAAATAGCAATATTTTAGTAGCCGTGACGCAAAGTGTTACATGGGAAAAATATGTTGGCGTATAAAAAAAAACAAAGTGTTATTGCGCTTCGCTTGTTTGGTGGGTAAACGGTGTTTGACAGCGCGCCCGCAGCGCTAGGGGAAGGGGGGTGGACAAGGGAGCCCTTCAGAACCTGCGACTATAGTCCAGTCGCGATTTGTTTACACTTCGCTTTTTTAATAATAGCCTTTTAAGAGGGGACTCGAGTGGACCTTTCTCCATACAAACGTATTCTGCTGTTTCCTTCGTGGATAATACCTCTAGAGCAATGTTTTTTTCCCAAAAAATCTATGTCTAATTAATGCGTGCCTCTATCATTTCCTTTTTTCCAAAACATAATCACTACAAGAAATATGACAATCCAAAAACCCGAAAAAAATACCCGTTTTTACTGCCGTGTTCAGACGACTATCAGACAAATTTGATAAGTTTTTAACAAAAAAGAAAATAATAGAGGCATAGATAAACTATTCCTCTAAATTTTAATACCAGAATTTTTGAGATCTGTTCAGTTTTGAAGGAGGAAATAGCAGAATACGAAACGTCTTTTCGCCAACGTTTTTGTAGGTAAAATCAGCCTGAGCTGCAGTTGTCCCTATCATACTTTACGGGGGCAGGTTGGAGGCGAGGGGGGAAGGATTACACGTACACTAATTATAGGGAAGTGGATATTTTCAATATTTACACTATACAATTATTATTTTTATTTATTGTTTACCGACTTTATTCGCCCGCTACCTACTAGGCTGCGGAAAATTAGTAAATCTTTTGTTGGTAATTCTAATAGGTAGGTACTTTCTTATAATCGGTTGCCGGTGGATATTTTGGATTTGTTTCTCAATAGGTAAGTTCAAGGTTCTTATAAAACGCAAATAATTGAAAAATCTTATTATAGCGTACAGATGTTTTTAATGACAAAAAACCATGAACATAGATTGCTCTAAAAGTCAACAGTTCATATTATTTAGAAATTATACATTATTTGAGATGGTTATAATAAAAAAAAAAATAACCCGGCTGAGTTTGTTGAGGGCTCTTCTCAGACCAGGGCGCGTTTGGAATCCTCGTAATTTTAATTATAAGTTTTCGTAGTAATTATCACCATTACCTCATTTTCATGTACTTTATATTATATTGACGTTCAAAAAGTGTATAGTGTACCTACTTTGAATAAATGAAATTTGAATTAAAATTTATTAAATCGTGTGATTGTAAGTAGGATATCGTACCTGTTCTCGGACACCTAGCGAATCACTCAGGAATGCTTACAAAATAAAAGTATTATAAGACTCAGGACCTGTTTCATCACCTTCTGATAAGTGTCTGGTAGCTTTTGTCTTTGTCACTTGACGTAAAGTAAGAAAGTGACAAAACTTACGACTATCCGACACTTATCAGAAGGTGGTGAAAAAGGGTGTGAATTAAATAAAATTCATCTCTGAGCCAATTTGAATATCTTATCAGGACATGAGCAGTAAAAAGTTTATTGCGCTCAAGTTTCTTTGAAAACAAAGCGATCTAATTTTGAGCTTGCACCTAATGAATGAAAACGAGTCGTGTAGAGCAAAAAAAATAGTGGCATGCTGCAATTATCACGGTTAGTTATTAATCAGTTTACTATAAGATTTAGTCAGTTAGTCTTGGTAGCACTTATTTATGTTTCATAAAATACTATGAAAGTGTTTATTTTACTTTTTATTACATAAGAATACAAAAAAGGAGTAGACAAGAACTAGTTCACTATTTTCTTAAGAAATCCTATTATCGTCCGGGTGGTCAAAAACTGGTTTAGAAATTTTATTTTAGGTACTCCTGTTATACAATGAAGTGTGCAAAAAATTTAAATTAGGTTTATTAATTCGAATCCGAAATCTTTTACACTGAATAAATATTTTAGTTTTCGCCCGTCAAGTTCCCACGGGATTTTGAAAAATCCGAAATCTATAGCTATAGGTAGATTACTATAACAAACTTCCTTGAAAGTAGGTATAAAGGTTGGAAAAGGGAGCGGGAACGGGAACCGAAAATCCACGATTCTCTCGGGATTTGTAAAAAACCGAAATTCACGCGAGTGAAGACACGGGCAGAAGCTAGTAATTTCTAAATTATTCCTGGTCTGGTCTGGTCGGAGGCCTCAGTCGTGACTGAATACCACCCTCCGAGCTAAGCCATGCCGCCAAGCGATTTAGCGTTCTAATATGGGTTAAATAAAAACTGCCATATATACCTGTAATATTCGGGATTTAGGTCGCAAGACAATAAAACACTTGTTGCAGTTATTGACGTTTTACTCCGGACTGATTTGTCCGCCTACCCACAACTTGTGACGCTCGATAATAATGTCGTACATTATTCATACATAAGTAGGTACATATACTACAATCCTCCCCTTTATTTTAGTACATACATTCAAGTAGTAAAACTTTGTATCACCTAAGACCTAAGAATTGCTAATATGTAATTCTATATGTTAACCTAATTAAAATCTATTCTTTACAGACAAATACTTAAACTATAACTATACTTAAATATACTTAAATATCAATACTAATTATACTTAACTAAAATTACTTATGGATCTATTTTTTTTTATTTAATCTACAACTACGTATAGGACGTGACTTGGGCCATAACACGTTATCAGGCGACTCAGAGTCTGGGGACCTTTCAGTTGAAGTTATCATGTTTCCCTCGCCCTGACCCGCCTTAGTCTCTAACGTCTCGAGTCCCGTCGTCTGCTCCGACCCATCAGCCTGTCCCTCTTGTGCCCTGAGATCTCTTTTGGAGGGTGAGGAGATCTTTGACTCGTCTCTCGGAGGTGTCTCATTTTGGGTTTTGATATCACCGGGACCTACTAGAGAAAACCGTGATCTCCGCTTTAGCTGATCGACATGTCTGTGAATATCATTTCCGTCTTTATCTTTGACCTTAAAATTGTTACGACCTAACCTATCGACGACAGTTCCCGGGGACCATTTTTCCCCTTTTAAATAATTCCTATACCACACTTCCTCTCCTTCTCGTACCGACCTATCCGCTCCTCCCGCAGCTTCTATTTGTTGTTTTTTTGACTGTCGAGCTTTAGCTTCACGATCTGGTTTTAGAGCATCCAATCTAGTCCGCAACCGTCGGTTTAACATGAGCACGGCTGGGCACTCGCCCGTCGACGCATGCTCCGTGTTACGATAATATAACAAAAATCTTTGGAGGGCCCTATCTACATCGCTTTTCTCAGAGACTGCTTTCTTTATGACTCTTTTTAATGTCCTAACCGCGTTCTCTGCGGCCCCGTTCGAAGACGGATGGTAAGGAGCCGTAAAGATGTGTTCGATACCGTCCGATTTTATGAAGTGTTCGAATTCCTTGCTCGTCAGGGCCGACCCATTATCTGTTACGATCTGTCTCGGCAACCCCCACCTACTCCACAGCTCCGACAATTTGGCTATAGTATTTCCAGCCGTCGGACCTGATACTTGGAAGATTTCCAGCCATTTCGATATAGAATCAATCGCGACCAGGTATGTTTTGCCAAAAATCGGCCCCATAAAATCTAAATGTACCCGTGTCCACGGTTTAGCCGCGTACGGCCACGGCCGAGGGGTCTGGTGCGGCGGCGCGTCACCGTGCGCCGCGCACACTGAGCACGCCCGGCACTTCGCTTCTAATGCCTCGTCTATTCCCGGGAACCAAACATAACTACGCGCCAGGGCCTTGGACTTCTCGATGCCCATGTGAGGTTCGTGTATTAAGTCCAGGACTCTGTCTCGATAAGTCGCGGGTACTACCACTCGGTAACCCCACATGACACATCCGAGCTCCTCATATAGTTCCTGTTTTCTGCTGAAAAATGGACGCATGGCTGTGACTTCGCATTCCGGAGGCCAACCGTCTCGAATATAACTTAGTATCCTCACTAGAATCGCATCCCTTTGAGTGCCCTTTTTTATTTCGTTATAGTCTAGTAACAACGCGTCTTGGGCTAAGTGTAAAAAGGTTTGTTCGGGAATTTTGTTATTATTTACCTTACTATTTATTGCCGGTAGTCGTGACAGACCATCCGCGCTGTTCTCATTTGTTTTTATATACTCAATATTGTAGGTATACGCTGACAGAATGACCGCCCATCGCTGCATGCGACTCGCCGCCATGGCCGGAATACCCTTATGAGGTCCGAAAATCGAAACTAGGGGCTGATGATCAGTACGTAACGTGAATTTCCGACCGTAAATGTACTGATGAAACTTTTTTAGAGAGAAAATGATCGCCAACGCTTCGCGATGTATCTGTGAGTAGTTCTTTTCTGCGTCATTTAAAGTCCGCGATACGTACGCCACCGGGCGGTCTCCGCGCGGCCCCGGCTGCGACAACACGCCCCCCACGCCCCGCGCACTCGCGTCACAAGTCACTATCAGTGGTTTCTTTGGATCGTAATGACAAAGAACCTCCGTACTGGTAAGCATTTTCTTTACGTTCACGAAGGTTTTCTCGCATTCTTTGGACCAGTACCACTCGGTATTTTTCTTTAAAAGGTTATATAACGGTACCAACCTAGCACTAAAATTTTTAATAAACTTCGCAAAGAAATTAAGTAAGCCTAAAAACGAACGTAGCTCGGATACATTTCGTGGCCTTTGCATTTTCTCTATAGCCTCGACTTTTGCGGGATCCGCTTTGATACCCTCCTTTGAGACGATATACCCTAAGTAACTAACTTCTTCTACTAGGAAAACACATTTGCGTCTTTTTAACTTTAACCCGTTCTCTTGCAACCGTTTAAAAACCAATTCTAATGCTAATAAATGTTCCTCTAATGTTTTCCCTCCCACGATTACGTCATCGAGAAAAGTTTGAACATTAGAAATACCCTGGAGTAACGTACACATTATTCTTTGGAAGATTCCTGGGCTCGAAGCGAGACCGAAGACCAAACGTTTATACTTGAATAGACCCCGGTGCGTATTTATGACCGTATACATGCTCGAATCGTCTAATTCAACTTGGTTGTACGCCTGTGAGAGATCAATCTTACTAAAATATTGTGATCCGTTTAAACCCACTAATACGTCATCTATTTTAGGTAGCGGATACCGGTCGATCAGCAAAACGGGGTTCAGGGTAGCCTTGTAGTCCGCGCATATCCTAAGCGTACCGTCAGGTTTGTTAACCGGCACCAGCGGCGAGGCCCATTCGGAGCATTCGACGGGCTCGTCAGCGCGCAGCATCGCGTCGAGCTCGGCGTCCACGCGCTCGCGCAGCGCGTACGGCAGCGGGCGGGCGCGGTGGAACACGGGCACCGCGCCCTCCCGCACGCGCAAGCGAGCCGAGCCGCCCGTGTATCGCCCGAGTCCGTCACTGAACAACTCCTTATACCTGTCGAGTAAACGAACAATTTTATCACTCGACGCCTCGTTATCGGTACCCCCGACATGGTTACACGCCAACATAGGTACGGGTATTTTTAACTCCGTTAACCATTGCCTCCCCAGTAACGTAGTCGTACCTCCTTCGATCACGAATAACTCCAATGAGGCCTGGGTACGTCCGTACCGTACCTTAGGCTTAATGTACCCTAGCGGTTTAATACGAGATCCATCATAAAATCTTAATCTAGTCGTACAATCCTCGATCTCCCTATGTGAGAAATAACAATCGTAGGTACTTTTACTAATACATGAAACAGCGGTCCCGGTATCGACTTCCATTTTTAAATCTATCCCGTCGATGTTTACAGTTACACTTACCGCCTTATAATTATTTAAACTCAGGTGATAAAAATCCTCTTGCCAGTCCGAGTCTTCCGACGAGGTTTCGTCATCGTTTGCCTCACCGTAGTGCACAGTACCGCTCTTACTCGAGGATCTCTGCTTCTCCTTGTTCGCCGTTCCCTTGCCACAGACGCGTCGTATGTGGCCGGTCTCCCGGCACCCGCTGCACACCAGCTTCCGGTAGCGACAATGTGCGTAGTCATGGTTCCTGGCTCCGCACCCGGGGCAGTTGCCGTAAGTAGCCTGCCCGGCGGGCTTCGCTGTCCCCGCTCCGTCCGCTCGCCGGCCGAAACGTTTTCCGCGAGCGCGACGTACATAAGTAGGTACATATACTACAATACCCATCTCTTCCAGGTTAGCCCGCTTCCACCTTAGACTGCATCGTCACATCATCTTCAGGTGAGGTTGCAGTCAAGGGCTAACATGTGATTAATAAAACAAAATACTAGTGTTAATTTTATGTATTTACAAATTAAAATGAAACTGTCTGTCTGTCATTTCGAAATATCATGTACTTAACATAAAATTGTTATATAGAAACTCAACCGCCGAGTTTCTATTTTCCAAAATAACAAAATTTGGAAAAGAGCAACCGCCGAGTTTCTTGCTGGTTCTTCTCGGTTGGAATGACATTCCGAACCAGTGGTAGATTCAATTGACTATCCAAAAGTACTTACTTGTAAAACTTTATTTGAATAAAAAACTTTTCTATTCTATTCTATCTTGCTTTTATTACGTAAAGCCACGTAAACATTTATAAAAAAAAGGTTTTCTTTTGTCCGTCTATTTACACTATCTGTACTCTTGGAAAGAGTTGAACCTATTTTATTCAGAACTTTCACAGACAGGTAGACCTTATAAAAAGTGATGTGGTCTGAAAGTGATGTATACAAAAGTATTACTGACTTAACAAAAGTAATCTACCTATAGCTATAGATTTCAGTTTTTTCAACATCCCGTGAGAACTGTGGATTATTCCAGGATAAAAAGTAGCATATTTGTTAAGTCAGGTAGGGCATAATCTATCTCCATTCAAAATTTCAGCCAAATCGGTTAACACTTTCGCCTTTATAATATTAGTGTGATAATATACCAAATTGCCACTGCCGGGAATCAAACCCGGGACCTCCCACTTATAAGATTATAGTGCTCACAACTGCCATCAGGGAGGTCGTCAATGTCGCACGTTCAATTATACTTGCATACATTTCTAAAGAAAATTTCTCATACAAATCAGTGGTCAATAACAGGTATACAGGTGGATGATAACTGGATTTAAAAGAGTAAGCTGGATTTAAAAAAGTACCTAAGCTTAAAACAACTAATATAAAATACAAATAGACTAGTACATTTTAAAATTTTTTTAATATATATTACCTATATTTTCACCCTCTCAAACTCAGTAACTCCACTAAATGGACGATAACCGGTAACAAAACCCTATTATTTTTTATTGTTGAAGCAGGTTGAGATGATCGCGATTAAAATTTTTTTTTGAGTCGTTGATTTAAATCAATACTTACTTTTTTAATCCAATAAAGTGAAGAAGTGTTTTAACCGAGTTCAAAAAGGAAGAGGTTCTCAATTCGTTGGAATCTTTTTTATTTGTTGTTTTTTTTAACCCCCGAAGCAAAAAGGACAATATCAAATAAAAACACTGAAAAGAGTAAAATAACATAAATTTCGAAATAATATGAATGAATGAATATATTATACGGGCATAGAGGGAGATGCGCGCGCGCGGCGCGCGCGGGCGCGGCGGGCGGCGGCGGCGGGCACACAAATACACTACTCGTGCACACATTGATAGCTCGCTTGGTACTCATGGTGTCGGGGCCAGAGCGATGGCAATAGTTTCTTCAAATACCTATTTTTCAAATTCCTCACGACTCGAGTACCGTCTTAAACCCCCGACGCAAAAAGACGGGGTGTTATAAGTTTGACGTGTCTGTCTGTGTGTGTGTGTGTGTGTGTGAGTGTGTGTGTGTGTGTGTGTGTGTGTGTGTGTGTGTGTGTGCGTGCGTGTGTGTGTGTGTGTGTGTGTGTGTGTGTGTGTGTGTGTGTGTGTCTGTCTGTCTGTCTGTCTGTCTGTCTGTTCCCTCGTAGCGCTCAAACGGGCGGATCGATTTGAATGTGTTTTTTTTGTTTGAAAGGTGAATTAGTCGAGAGTGTCGTTAGCTATGTTTGATGAAAATTGGTCTAACATGGCCGCCGCCACAAAATGGCGGATTAGGTACATATTTTTTTCACAACTCCCTCAATATAGGTATCAAACGAAAGGGCTTGACTAGTAGATAGCACTATGCAAATTCAAGATGGCCGCCACCACAAAATGGCGAAGGTCGGGAGTTTTTTAAATTTTAATTTATAGATAAGTAGGTAGGTAGGTACCTACTTGTTGTTATCGAAGTGTTGGTTTGAAATTGGCTATTCTGTATTTAATTTAGGTAGGCAGGTAGGTACCTACCTACCTAAGCTTTAGAAAACATCAAATCATACCAGGCTTTGAGCCCTGTAGCACAGCTCCGCCGCGCGACTTCGGCTATCTACTCAGCGGTTTCAGTATCGGTATACCTATTCTATTTCTTTATTTTGCAGTGAAGCAATTTATTTTATTCCGAACCAAAACTTTAAGGGAAAATTATCACGCAAAGTGTAAAGTAGATTAAGGCACACGGCCTTGTGTCAAGCCAAGTTCGATTAAGATTTTTTTTTTATTTGTAGGTACAACTCTTTCAACTGGTGGCGTCCAGGGAGAAATATTGTTAGAATATCGAGAGGAAAAAGTGATTGGGTTTGATTCGTGTGTAGTAAGCGCTGTTTGAAGGTGCCCCCGCAACGTGGGGGGCGCAGCGCTGGGCGGCTTGGGGCTGGGGGCTGGGGTCGCGAAGCTATGGTCATTCTGTTTACATTTCGCATTTTAATTTATAGCCTCCTTTGTTTACAGTTATCGTTTCGAAAATTGCGATCACTATCTATAGATATGTCGTCGTCCTATCAGTTCATAAAATATTTGTTCTACCCTCATTTCTTTAAAACCTTCAATTTTGTTTGATGCTAGTCTATTGATTTTTGGAGGCATTATGCTTATTGAATTCTGGTATTTCCCTATATTCTGTTCGAATAGTGTAACGTTGTACGTTAACTTTTGCTAATTATTTGTAAAAGGCGCACAGAGCGACTCTTTAGTAGTACCTAAGTACCTAGAACTCGTTTCGCGGCGGGCGTCGCGGCGCGGGGCGTCGGGACGCGGGGGCGCCGCGACGCGGTGTCGTCACTCACGGACATTGGGACGATCGCTTGAGCCGAACACACACTAACGGTCTCGCTAGTAAAAATTTAAAATCTAATTCTAACGGACACCTTAACTCATACGTACATATTGGCAATTGTAACTCAAAATTGGCTAATCTTAAAACTAGTGCTTCAATCTAAATCGGATACAAAACCCGCTGGGGTAAGTTCCCATATTTTCATACAATTAGGTAGCTTCTAGCGTAATCTATCTTGCGCAGGTCAGCTGTAGTGCTTATCCACGGTCACTTGGCTTGGGAGCAAGTACTGCAGCTGACGCGCAACCATGGGCAATGCCTAACGCTCGCCCTGGGTTGCAGGTTCTGAGGATAGCTTCTGAGGATAGCTTCTGAGGACAGACCTACTCTTAAAAGCCGCCTACAGCTGGGTCCGCCGCCTGAAAGCAGCTGGACGAGACGCTGGGTCAGAGCACCGCCGGTACCGCCGACTTCCTCGCGGCGACCGCTGGGTCGTGCAGGATTCTCACCTGGGCTGGAGACCGTAGCCCTACAGCCAGCAGCGTCCCATTCTCAGGCCGGTGACCATTTCTCCTTCCTATTGTAAACGGTGTGGAGCGGTGGAGAAGACATTAAAGGCTTCGATCCACGACCCTAGCCTTTCATTTCACTACCTACTACCCTACCTGTGACCTTACCAGCTCACAATAGGTAGGTATTTGTAGTTTTAATTCTGCAAAGTCGCAAACTAATACCATATTATTTATGACAACAACTCTACCCTTATTCGCAGCAATATTGAAACCCCGATTGTTTGGGGAGCGTATATTGAACGGTTCCCCTAATGTGTGTGATTGAAACTCTGATAATATATCTAATACTTAGTGACGCTTAGTGACTACGAGTTACGACTATGTGAGCAAGTTAAGGGGTATCAATATGCAATTATAAAGTTATCGAGCATCCTCTCAAAGTCAATAATGAAATGATATGAAAAGAACAGTTATAAAGATCAGACATCATAATTAATGGCACTAGTATCCACCATAGATACAATGGAAAAGAATTAGGCCCTGAGAAAAATCCATAAAGCCTTGAAATAAGTAGGTATCTGCGTATCTAGTAGGAACCTACTATCGTAGGTATCGTAGGTAGTTATCTAGTTAAATATTTCGACTAGGATATAGACTCCCTAAATCTTTCTTATTAGGTTTCACAAATGTAATCTTTATTTTTAATAATGCTCCAAAATTACTTTTTGAGTCTTCACAAAACATTTTAACAACCCTAATGGCTTATACGAATTCCCAATTCACGAATATAATCTTCAATGGTGTACTCGACAACCCTAACCGCAGGGCATCAATAGCTATGGTAACGAATAGTTATTACTTTTGTGCAGGGGTTGCTTGCGAAGGGTTGATGGCAGGGGTTCCGTAGTAATCTGTTGATTTTACGCTCAGACCCCACTGTCAGATGCCATGCACAATCCCCTAGTTTTATTAATAATAGCTTTACCTTGACGCGTACTCTTAACGGAAACAAAATCAATTTAAGACAGGCCACAGTTCCCACGTGTATACCATTACCATTACCAGTCTTAGACAAAAAACCTAAGACAAACAAAGCTTAGAACTTACGATTAAGATTTTATTTGTTTTTAAACATATTTACTTATCCGCCTAGTTAAAAAAAAAACATGTTTTTTAGAATGGTTTTCCACATTTTATATGGTCAAGTCTTGGTCTGCTTAGTTCCCTATTAAAAAACCCTGTAGGAAACTGTGAAGAGTATGTTTACTTTATGTTTCTGTTACAGTGGTTATTTCTAATGTTAAAAATAAATCCGTCTTTGTAAACAGAACAGATAACAAAATGATAAGTTTCTTCATAAATGATTCAAAGTTGGAACGGCACGAAACTATGTTTGTTTAGGGTCTGGCAAACTAGCGACGAGGGTGATTTAGAAGGGTCGTATTGTTTGCCGCTGCGGCGGACAGATGGCTCCGTTGGCTCAACGCTTGAATGCGCTATTTAGCGTACTGCAGCGCTTCATTGTTATGGATTATTACATTAGCACTTAACACGCTCAGTCGAGCGGCAATCGGAATATACCCCTTTGACTATGTTTAGATTTAAATTGCGCGATAGTGTTGGAACAACAAGTAATGTTTTAAAACTTTTTGTGCTTCACGCTCGTTTCCATCGCCGACGCGACGTCGCGTGACGGTTAACCGCTCAATGAGCGAGAGATTAATGTTTTGGAATTTTTCAATTCGAAACATTCAAATGAGTTCTCGATCATGCCTGCATGTATGTAATTCGATTACCGAACGTCCAAGGTCGTCGCATTTCGTTTCATACACTGCTAATAAAATGGAAACAGTTATGTCAATAGGGTCCAAATTGTATGCGGCGCGCCGGCCGGCGCGGCGTGACCGCGCCGCGCCTAACGCGCGTTTTCCGCTCTTTCTGGCGACGACTAATTGCTTAGATTTTCTTTTGTTAGTCGCGGGGCCGGACTGCATTCGGACCGTGCCGAATCACACCTACTTACGTCGTGAATTGATTGTTTCGTCTTTGTGCGGCTGTATCGACACGGAGAGTTCTGTACCTCCGCCCATTATTCACGCTCGAACCGGCTCTGCGTTGTCGATTATTATAATGATTTCCGTATACATATTTAATCGCTGGCTATATCAGGCGCTCGTATTGTATTTAAATAATACATGCTCCTTTGATACTATTGTGCTCTAATAAATAAAACAAGGACGGCCGCCACGATGAGGTTCGAGTGCATACTGCAGAATTAATATATTTCGCTCTGATAGATCGCTTTGAATGGAAGTCAATAGTTGAAGAGCAATAAATTCATAACGCTGGAGTGATTTCATGAAGTGTCACGAGTGTCGACGGCGAAACAATAGGGTTGCGAGCGCAAGCTTCTCGACGCTCGACGGGGTATCGATAAAATACTATGTCGTGTTTTACGAGCGTCGACACCCCTACACTGTGCGCTTCAGTGCACATTCTCCCATCCCCCGGTATACTCGTTTGTTGTGAAATATCTGCGCCGCGTCGCCTCGGCCTCGTGAGCATCCAACCTTCTGTAGTGGAAACAAGCATAGATGTACCTAAGGTTTTATTTTGAAACAATAACATAGTTAGACATAAGTTCCTGTAGCTATAATTTGAAATTGCCATAATTGAATACCTATAGCTACATTAGTGCCGTAACCCAAACAACTCTAGAAATAAATTGATGAATCTGAAAGTCAGAACGCTATAGGTAATATCTAGGTAAATAAGATAGTCGGCGGAGTTTTTTGTTTATGCGAAGATTGGAGTGTAAACCACTGTTTTAATCCTCTTTATGCTTCGCAGAGGATTAACTAAGAAAATAGAACTCTCTAGCTTCAAAAGTTTTTTGTTTCGTCATAATAACATTTCTGGTAGCTGAACCTCAAAATAAAGAAGTTCAGAGCTGCTGGCGACGTGAGTTTTTAATTTGTGGAAACGAGAGCCGGGTGGAAAAAAATTAAAAGAAAAGTACGCCCGTCGGCATAATTTAATAATTTACGGGTTATTGCGATTCCGCCCGGCCGGTCCCCTACACGCGGGAATTATTCATATGCGGGGCGGAGGACTGTTTACCCTTGCATTAGGGTGAGCACACACAGTTGATAAAAACACTGCACGTGCGCGATCCGCTTAGCTACCATTTATAATGAAACGACCCGGGGGCGCTCGCGACGTCCCTAATCCTGTTTGTTTTACAATAGACCTATACACGAACTTGTGATATTAATTTTACATTTTAGACGTGATTGAGAAAGTTCCTGTTACTTGTTCTGGCAAAGCTACTTATCAGAATACGTTAACATTGTATAGGTACCTATCTAACGTTCTACAGCTCTGACTGTTATGGGCTATGGCCGTACCAAAGTAGATGTTTAGTATCTACTATTAGTGAATCGGGTTTGACTTAAGGATTTCATTTAAGATCTATCGTAGTGATTATGATCTATTGATAAAGAAATCCTAGAAATCCTCCTAAAAATTTATCTTACCTCTAATTTTACTTTATCTTCAGTATGTAGGTAGGTAGGTACCTAATAGGTATAGTACAAGTTGTATTTAAGAGCTTTGTCATAGATGCAACTACCAATAGTTAATTTATTAAAGCTAAGTAGGTACCTATATTCCTACCTATTGCGATTAGTGGATTGATAAACAATCTCTTAATTAATACGCTTTTAATCCGAACACAAATTACGGAACCCGTATACTTACATTTCATTTCATCATCATCATTTCAAGTTGTAAAAGACGTTCTTCAAATCTTAATGAAAAGTAAGGTGATGATCCGATACCTAATGGCAAACGAAAACAATCGTATCTATTCCGTAATACCTAAACTCAACGTAGCAGCTAAACGACAGACTTTGCAAGATAATATTAGCTATACCTAAATTAAGTAGGTATACCTATAGAATTTTCCGTACCTACTCGTAGCTTTCTCAAGGATATATTATTTGTTTTACAATTTTGAGAACATGTGATACGCTACAATGGTTTCCCGTGCGCATTGCGTCGTATGGCGTACCGTGTTTATCAAATTATAGTGAGCGTTCACATAATATAAAGGTAGTCGTTAAGGGTCCCGTATAATGCGCGCGCTATCGCAACATGCACAGGCAGCGCTGCCGCGTCGCGCTGTGAATCGTCTAAATGAACGCAACAACTCACGGTGAGCGCTTCGTCGCCCCTCGTCGCTTCAAAGCGAAATTATCTCTCCATCTACCTATTATTGAATGAATCGTTGTTATAATTGTGGTGACCAGGCAGGTAGCATGTTTGAGACTTTAACGGCCGTACCTATACTTACTTAAATTTAACTTAGCACTTAAGTGCGTCCCGGGAGACTAATGGAAAAAATTACAAAATCAGACACATACCTACCTACCTAATATTGTTTTTAAATTGATGTTTTTAAGTTCTTTTAATTGTATTTCTTTGTAAAATCAACAGTAAGCAAACCTACGTCTAGCTGAATTCGGACTCTAAGAGTCTATAGACCGACTCTAAAGTTGGTCTCTCAACTTAGGTCAACTTAGTCGACGTTGCCTACCCAATGCAGTCGCTGCAAAAGGCGCATATCAATGTGCCTTTGCAACTACGTCTCTCACGTCAAGGTGCGTATAGAAGTATATCGTAACTTTATAATTGAGTGTGGAGGTATGAGTTATAATATATACGTATACCAACATTCAACTCAATGTCTATAAAAACCTGTTTAATGCTTGGCAACCCTAACCGTACGGCGCGGCAGATGGCGCTTGCAATAAAACCACTAAACGCGATATCGCTCGCTCGCTGCCCCTCGCTTTATTATTTGATAGGGGAGCCAAATTAAAGGATTTGCTGTAAGGTCCCAACCCCTCGCTGCAACCCTCTGCTCACCCGACAACAATCACCTCTGTATTAAGTCTAATTGTGTTTTCAAAATCGGACCCTATAATGACACCAGGGATGTGTGCCATGTGAAAAAATAGGGCGTACCGGTACTCGTCCCTCGGGATTCATTAAATTCATTAATACAGCATGCTCCCTGTTTAATTGGTAATTGCTACATTTACAAAGTTTGTAAAAGAAATATTAGATAAACAAACAAGAAAAGATTTTTATAAAAAAATCCGGTTTTACGCTATTATGTAAATAGATAGGGAGGTATATGTTTCTGTAGATATTTTTGTTTTTTTTTTAAATTCAAATATTTCTATAGGAATTATCATTAGGTATTTTGTAGAATCATAATGTACCTATAAGATCAGCCCAATAATGTGACATTGAACGGATCCTGTATTAGACAACATTGATTTTTATCACTGACGTCATTAATAATTTAATATAGTACCTATAATGAATAATCCTATTAATTAAACGGAGCCAAGATGCTTGTTTAAAAAAAATGCCTAAATAATAATCTCTTAAAACTGTACCTACCTACGGTTTGGAATTACGAAATAAACGATTATTTACTGCTAATCGCATTAGGTAGATCCTATCATTAATATTACACGCTCAAGTTTTATTATAATACGCAGTTATTAACAAGTAACTAATTCTAATCATGCGCTTGGTGTAAATTTTTTTACGGTTTTGTACAGTAGGAACAAAAGATCCCTAATAATCAGATTAAAGACGCACGTAGGTATCTCATGCTAACTATTTATTCTATTATAAAGAGGTAATTTTAGACCATTAATTATATTATGTTTCGAAACACCCTATAGATATACCTAATTACCAGGATTGTGGATATTATCCAGGGAGCATACGACGTTATACTAGTATTTATTCCCGCTTATTTACCGCCCCCAGCCGGCAGCGACGGCGCGAAACTAATTACACCGAATACGGCTTCCACTCCAAGCCCCGGCCGCCTTAATTGCACTGATTGAGACACGGATATTGATTTGGAAACAGTTCGACTCACGCCAGCTAGCTCCTTCGCCGCGGCCTGTGGTCGGGCGTGAAGCGGCGCTCATGAATAATGGACGCCTCGTTCGCTCCTTGACTCTTCATTTAAAACAGGCGATTTCTATTCCACTCGTAAACCACACGCCTGTGACTCACTTTACCATTCACCGTGATACTTCTTAAAAATGCAGCCCCGAGCTGTGTAAGAATTCCGAGATCGTGCGCATCTATAGCTTTGCATGCATAAACAGAATTTATGCGTAAGACGATGGACTGCTTAAAAATGATCTAGTCCGATGAGATGTCTTTGTCTACCTTTTATTAGACAGTGCAATATTCTTTGAATAGGTCTATAACTCTATATCAATCTGTATCGTGTAGAAGGAAACCAGTTTACACTGGACTGACATCTCACAACAATAACACAGTGTTGTTATTGACTGACGTCAATTTTAAGAAAAGACCTTATGAGTTAAAATGTAATCGTAATATAACAAGTTCAGTTTTTGCTACTTCCAAGCTTAGATCTCTCTTTACCTATATCTTAAGTCATTAGAATGAGCATCGCTCTTTTTCATTACTAAAGAGAGGTAGACCATTTTCTTGGGATAATAATGCGGTTGGTTCCCACACCCTTCCGCATCCAAGTTTAGGTACATAGATACCTAGATACATCTTTGTAGTCATTACACTTTTCTACTCTTGATGGTTGAGGTTTGCTTCTCCGGTAATATGACATCTCCCCGTCCTAGTCACAGAGTCGGTGGACATCAAACGGCATTTACATACAAGTGAGAACGGAGTAACAGTTGTGCGGTGATGGGTCAGGGCGGGCTTTACAAATAGTGAAACAATTCAAAGCGGGGGTATAGAAGGGACGTAGGGTACAAATAAAGAGGGTGGCAGCCATTGACGGCTGGATCCCGCACAATCCAAGCGGTGTACTACAACACGCTTTGACACGGACGGGGGCGAAGTGTAATTACGATGAAAATACAGTTTTAAATTCGATATAACAATGCCTTTATGTTTTTCATTAACTAGGGTGAAACTTAGTAATTATTCTCGTAGTTAGCAAGATTTTATATTGCTATCTCTTTCTTAAAAGAACAGACTGGTCTACAATATAATTTTTTTAATGAAAGGTTCAAATATCCATTTACAAAGCAATTATTTATACAAGACATATACATACATATTATAGACATAATATAGGCAGGTATATATTTATTTAACAGCAATTGCGTGCGAGGCATGAATTATTAATAGCATAAGGATGTGGCTCACGTTAATTGTGCAATTAAAAATACTGTCGGTAGATATAATAACGGTAGGCACTTGAGATAAGTTGAATTGTAAGTGCAAACGACGTGTTCTACATTATATATTAATGAATTCTTATAAAGCGACCGTTGTCGCGTCTATTGAATAAATTAATATCGCATCGAAGTACAAAGTAGTTTGTCATACGTAATGTCGACTGACGGAACATGATAACGTAACAAGAATAACTTTAATACTTATAATACTTTTATCGGGTATATTATGCGGCTTTGAAACTAACTTATGATCATGATTTAAATGAGCTAAGTAGTATACATATATTATGTACATATAACTACTTAGCTCGTTTAAATATTATAATAACGGCATAACGCGTGGCTTACGAGTTTTTTCTTCGAATAGATTAGACATTTTGTATCTACGTATGATATACTTACCTATTTATTTAAAATAACATGAAGGATATTCTTATTAGAATTTTTTCTTATTCGAACTTGGCTTGACACACGGCCGTGTGTCTTGAATACAATATAGGCTCTTGTTGGTTCAATCACAATAATAACAATCACAATATCACAATAATATTATAAAGGTGAAAGTTTGTGTGTGTGTGTGTGTGTGTGTGTGTGTGTGTGTGTGTGTGTTTGTGTGAGTGTATGTTTGTTCCTCTTCTCCGCCGCAACTACTGAACCGATTTGGCTGAAATTTTGAATGGAGATAGATTATGCCCTGGCCGTCTACTGCCGCCGCCTGGCCTGGCCTTATTTATCCCGGAAAAGTATTTCTGTGGGACTAAAATAGATATAAACTTCCAAAAACGCCATAGAGGGCGCTGAGTGTTCTTTATTTCATTATTGCAATAGTTTGCTATGTTGCAAGCATTGGCAACACATAGGCTACTTTTTATCCTGGAAAAATGCACAGTTCCCACGGGATTTTGAAAAACCCGAAATTACTTCCTTGATAGTAGGTATAAAGGTTGGAAAAGGGAGCGGGAACGGAAACCGGAAATCCACGATTCCCTCGGGATTTGTTTAAAACCGAAATTTACGCGGGCGAAGCCGCGGGCAGATGCTAGTGATGAATATTATTATTATTTTGGAGAAAATTCTATTCAAGTATAGTTTACCTACCTATTTTTTTTTAAGATAAAGATAAAATTTATTGGGCTCCACAAATATAACAAATATCTACAACATAAACAAACATATTGACCTATACCTATAGAGTAGCCCAGACGATTAGCAATGAAGAGAAACATGGATTGCTATTTGCTACACATCATCTTCCCTCTTACTTTATAAGTATATCTGTTACAGCCAAAGTAATAAATAAGGATATTATGTATACTATCCAGCTATTATAAATAATATCAACTCAAATTGGATAAAGTAATAATTGACACAGAATTATTAAAATTATCTAGCTATTATAAATAATATCCAGCTATTTTATATAATATCTTGCAAGACTTGGATAAAGTAACAAAACAAGGACTTATGTTTAACTGATCACCAGATATTGCAAAATATAACGTCAAATAAACAGTTTATACCGCCCAAAAGAGCAACCGCCGAGTTTCTTACTGGTTCTTCTCGGCTGGAACAGCATTCCGAACCAGTGGTAGATTCAATTGACGATTCAAAAGTACTTGTAAAAGTTCATTTGAATAAAAAACTTTTCTATTCTATTCTATTCTATTATTCCGTAAATATTTCAAGGTCATCGGTTTTGTAGTTCAGAATCAATCCTCAGTATTCTATATAACTTGGAACCCGGATTGCATAGGAACCTTTAAACGTCTGAATTATCACCTGGGGTGCATTTAAATTTGTGTTTGTCTGTCTCCGAAATGCTGGACCGATTTTGATGGGACTTTCATTGGGAAAACGTTAGGATGGGAAAGAACTATTAAAAAATTAATACTTATTACTGTAGTTCCATTTTAATGCGCCACTTTTAACAGTATGAGCTCAAAGGAGTTTAGAAAAAAACATAGAGTTCCCGCGGATTTTTAAAAACCTAAATCCACCCGGGCGAAGTGGCAAGCATCCACTAGTTAATTAATAATAGGTACTTATTTTCGTGAGGTACTTATCTCCTGAGGTGTCTCCGGAGAAATTACAACAGTTATGCCTATAATGTTTCTATCATCAGCTTTGGCACGGTCTACATGAGAAATTTTAGGCTAGGTTAGGTTAGGTTAGGATAGGGTAGTTTAGATTACGAGATCGTGGTGATCACGCCACACCACAAAGGAATGAAATGCGGGAGGGGAAGCAAGTCGGGCCGTATTTATCATTTTGACCAACGTTCACCTGCTATTATGAATAATGTCTGGTTTGACATGATATTATGAATAATATCTGGACAATTTAGATATTATTTATAATTGCCAGTCATTATGAATAAAAGCTAATTAATTACTTTGGCTGTAACATATCTACTACCCATTCAGCGTTTCCAATCTAGTATAACCTGTTTTCCGGCGAACAAAAATGTTGCGTTACAGTACCTAGCTACCATGTAGGCAGCTACTTCGTTATCGAATGTGTTCCAAACCATTTTTTAAAAAAGTAGGTACATACATACCTACACTAAATTGTTGCTCTGGGCTAGAATTGAAGATTTATTTATTTTTATTTAGGTGTAATTATGTTTAGGTACATGGTATTTTTTTAATAGGTAGTAGGTAGTTATGGGTGGTTATGGGTTGAGTAGAACACTACGTAGATGCAGTTTAATCCGATCTTCACGTGGACGAAACCGTGGGAAAACTTGGCTTAGTTTAATCTGAATAGAGAAGAAAGAGAGAGAAGAGAGAAAAGAAAAAAGAGAGAAAGAGACGCTTTTAACCGCGAGCGTATTGGTAGTTCGATACGTAAGTAGGTATACAAATTGTTTGACCATAGTGCATATTCATCGCTGACGCGGTGCACGGTGTAGCGGGGTGTTGTTCGCGTTTGTATGTTTACACGTAATTACCTCCTATCGAACAAGCTATCAACTAGCGATGCCGTGCCACCTATGTAGATAGGTATAATTAATATTATTTTGTTTGCCGTGGGAGCACGTTATGGATAATTCACATTAATTTTGCATTTAACTAAGCGCGTGAAATAGTGTGAATGTTTTAGAAGCGCGATAAATAAGTTTTATTGTTTTTATTGCGAGTAGATGGGTAGGTAGATAAACTATGTAAGTAGGTAGACTCGATTAGATAAGAAAAATAAACAAATTACGTAATCAAATTTTCACCATGTAAGATCGGTTTGATAACAATTAATAAAGTTATTGTTTTCGTTTTTATCTAGAATCTAGATTATTTATTACTTATCTATCATGTGAACGGAATCATCATGTTCACACAATTCATATTCGTGTAGGTAGATATACCTACCTAAATGATGACAAAAGCTGTTGAAAGGCTGTTTTAGTGGGTATTTTAATTTTAAATATGATCACTACAATGTAAGTAGCCTATGAAATTGGTTCATGCGTGAAAGCACGCGGTTAAATTACCTACGTGAAATTATTACACGCCACGCCCGCGCCACATCAATAAATAATGGTTAATCACAAAAATATTTGCTAGTATTTTGTGTTCTATCTCTAAATAATTTTACACACAGTATAAAGTGTAAGAAAACATTAGTATGTAGCTACACCTTGTTTGAATGAAAATAACTCATAAGGCGTGTCTAATTTGACGTGTACCTACCTAGGTCATACGAATGGAGACATTTTGCATTTTGCTACTGCTATTATGCTATTTTGCTACTGAAATAATTCAGTAATCAAATATAGGGAACTATGGAAACGTTAATTACAAAAACTTTTTCCTAATAGGATAGGTAGGTATGATTGTGCTAAGTTACCTACTATTCAAACTATTTCCTACACTAACATATCGTGTGACATCGCGTATACTTAGCACAATAGTGTAATATTATGCCGTGTCAGATTTTTAATAACTCATTAGCGTGTGGCGCTATAACGATCGCGATTAGGTCACGCGAACGGTATTAGGTACCCATACTTATTCATTTCTGTTACAATTGTTGGTGTACCAGTTAATTATTTTAATTACCAGTGAAAAACGCCCCTTTCGAATTATTTTTGTGTTGTAGACTGTGTGGCGCCATAATATGTATGTCGTATCAGTATATCTTTGATAAATAATTACTAATTATCGTTTTCTTTTTACAATATGGAAAGGACATCTCCCGTTTTTACCTATATTTCCTTTCCAAAATAAGTATCTACTTAATATTATAATGATTTACCTGATTCATATTAATTTTCTTTCGATCTAGTAGTAGGTAGGTAGGTACCTACCTATAGTTAGTAGATTATACTTATTTATAAATCGGTAGGTACCTACCTTTGCTTACAATATTATAAATTTTAGTAGAATGTATATTTACTTATGTGCCTATGTTTTGAACAACATTCTGCTAGATTTAAATCACTGAACATCAATTAGGTAAACGATCAGTTTGATACAGTAATGATAATGAATTAATGACTCAAACGCTAACAAACCAAGTCATGTGAAAAGGATTACAATAATATTATTATCAGACAATATAATATCTAGGTAGGTAGGTTAGTAGGTATGTATTAAAATTATATTTTTTTTAGTAGGTAATCTTTTTAACCTCTCTAGGTCTAAATGGCATGATTATTGTGAAATCGTATGCCATTTACAGCTAGAGAGCATTATAATCCGGGTATCGCTACCGGTTTGATAATAATGATTGATAAAAACTCATCAAGCAATTAACATTGCGTCGTGAGAATTCGTTTCACGCAGTGTTCATATGAAACGGATTATAAATTAATTATTATTGTCGCTGCTACAGATAGGTACCTAATTTCGTGTTCGTACCTATTTGTTATTATCATAATATCTAATGTACCTACCTAGCTCTCAGTATTTAATGCGTTTAATCATCGGGTATTAATTTGGTTAAGAAAATTGGTTTAAACGAACGTAGGTAGGTATTAGATATTAATTTATTGCGCAGTAATTTTTTACCCGACAAAGTTGTGTTGGTCGAGTGGTTATACCTAGACTCAAAGAGTACTTAAGTCGCCTTTAAATAAGCACTTGTATCTTTTTAATTATACAAACAATACCTATGTACCTAATAGCGTTTCCCACCGCGCGCTTTTTTGTGAAGAAAAGAGTCGATCGCCAGTAGCCACGCTTTCATTGCATAAAATGTGGACACACTAGATCCAGACGTAGTTAGTAGACGAAGGCTAAGTTTGTTGGAGGCTCTTCTCTGGCGGCGCGCGTTGGAAGCTGGAGCCCTTTTGGAAGCTTTTGTTTTAAGTTTACCTACACTTAAATTAAATTATTATCACCATTTTGCCTTTGTAGGTAGGTAGGTCTAGGCTATACTAAAATAAACAAGAATCAAATTGCTTAGTTTTTGAGCCATTTGTTGATAGTTAGGTAGGTAGCTATAGTTAAGCTAGGGGGGAGTTAGGGGTATGCGGCCTCGTTGTCCACAACATTGCGGTTGCGGTTACCGTCATCCGTCACCAAACTCAGGGGTCCTCTTATTTGAAATGTGTATACACGTTTTAGCTTTCTATTCTACAAGTACCTACCTACCTATCACTGCTTTATATTATGAAGGCATTAATGTTCTATTTTTTTTGTTCCGATATCACTTGTCTACACCAAACTACTAGGTTTGGTACCTTTGTTAGGTACCTTTTTCATAGATTAAACATAGAAACCTACCTACTCAGATTCAAATTTTGTTGAAAGTTGATAAGTAGGTAGTTTGTCTGGATATTAATTTTGAATGGAAACTAGCATAGTAACGTCATCGAATTTACCTATTTATTCACTTGAATATAATCACTAATTAATTAACTATCACTTTATGTAATTCCACGCCCTTATTACTTTCATATAATATTTAAACTACAATAAACCGACCTAAGTATTTATTTTAAAATGAACTCTGGAGAGAGTTATTTGAGCGTATTTTCACTTGTAGTTTATCATCACGTGAATAAGGCATTCCGTAGTCAGACAGCAAACAAGTCAATTAGGCACGCACTTTAAACATAAAAGGTTTAATGTAAACGAAACAAAAGAAACAGAATGGGAAAATTTTATATGCACCATTTACAAAATACACAGAATACAGAACGGAATACGGGATACATTGGAAACGGCGCGGGTCAGGCGACCGAGACCGCGCTCACCGCAACCACAACGCTGCGGACAGCGGCGCGGTCGCTCCCGCCCCGGCTCTCCCGCGCTAAGCCGACACATCTTTACTTGCTACGTTTATTACTTAAATTATCACACTGTATTTGAGTTATAAAGTACCCAGTTGATAATCATCATCATCATCATGATCAACCCATTACCGGCTCACTACAGAGCACGGGTCTCCTCTCAGAGTGAGAAGGGTTTTGGCCATAGTCTACCACGCTGGCCAAGCGGATTGGCAGACTTCACACACGTTTGAGAACGTTATGGAGAACTCTCAGGCCGAGGCGTTCAGGTTTCCTCACGATGTTTTCCTTCACCGTTAAAGCAAGTGGTATTTAAATACTTAAAACGCACATAACTCCGAAAAGTTAGAGGTGCGTGCCTGGGATCGAACCCACGACCTCCGATTAGAAGTCGGTCGTCCTAACCACTAGGCTATCACAGCTTTTTGTTGTTGTTAATGTTAAAGTTAATAATGTTAAAGTTAAATAACGTGCCAAGTGCCAACGTTTACTTTGGCGTATTTAACACAGAAGTCGTCGTCACGTCTTGTGAACAAATCGCATCTAAAGCTGAAAAACAAATTGAATCGAAGCAAATATTGAGAAATTAATAATTTAAGAAAATAAACCTAGAAAGTATCTAAAAATTATGTGTGGTTTGTGATAACTGACATTTTGTCATAGCGCGGGGAGGCTGGGGTAGAAAAGACCGCGCGGTTGTCTGCAGCGTTTTAGCTGCGGTTGCGATTGGCCAATGCGCAGCGTTTCCAAGGTATCGCGTTTTGTATACTTCAAATGCAAAACATTATGTAAATGAAGTGTTAATTGGTCTTTTGAAAAAAATAAAAAAGAAAAATATCTAAACATGAAAAGTGAAATCGCGTGCCGTCGCCCGCAACGTAGCACAAAGCCTTTCTAGACGTTATAATATTTACCTATCTACGTTAATTAACCGACTTCAAAAAAAGGAGGTTCTGTATTCGACCCGTATGTATGTATGTAAGTATGTATGTAAGTATGTATGTAAGTATGTATGTATGTAAGTATGTTCGCGATTATCTCCGCAACTAATGAACCGATTTTGATGATTGTTTCACTATCGTTATCTACATACTTTCAAGAAGGTTTTAGTATAGGGTAATTCCGGGGGAGATGGCCGTATGGGAGAGATGGCCAATAGAAAAAAGTCGAAGTAATTATTAATAGATGGCACCTACTATAATTTAGTTCGATTCGTTTCGGCACGGGCAACAAGCCGGCATGGAGTTTTTTGCGAAAAAGTTATGGAAAGGTGAGTAATTTGACTTTGTTTTTTAATAACACGTTTAATTTAAACTAAGGGGTTGACATATTAAGTGGTCACAAAAAAGTTTTGAAAGTTTTGTCCGTTTTTGTGATTTCTTTGTAAAGTAAATAACTTTCTCGTCATTCTAACCTAAAAATTAACTACAAAATTGAGAAGTTGCTTTTATTAAGTACTGTGGCCATCTCACCCGGAAAATCGGGAAAGATGGCCAAATTATTTACGGGAGAGATAGCCATAAAATTAAATGTCCTAATTTAAATCTATTTTTAAAATTCAATGTTTCTATAGATGCCTAATCAATACGTACGGAATTCGGCTATTGGACGAGGTGCCTGGAGCGAAGAAGACTTAAAAAATGCTGTGTCAGAAGTACACAGAAGAGGGATGACGGTTTATAGGGCCTCTTTTATTTACCATATTCCAAGAAAAACACTAGAAAGAAGGTTAAAACAAAACAACTACACAAAGGGACCTATGGGACTTTTGTCGGAGCGAAACGATCGTCGAGTTGAATTTGTGGTGAATTTGTGTGGTGTTGTGCCTACAAATTTGTCACTGTTAGCGGATTATAGCAAAGTAATTTTGTGTTCATTGTATAGGACCTATAGGACTATCATCAACCTTTGGTGCAGACAACGAAAAAAGACTGAGCAAGCATATAAAAGACATGCAGTCGAGAGGCTTTCCATTGACTATCGATGATTTGAGAAGAATTACAAGTCAATTTTGAGTCTCAGATTCAGGCCCAAGTAGGTACATCCCTTCAGACGGTAGACCAACCAATACCGACTAGATTACTGGACGAAGTATCTACACTGCCTGTTAAACTAAACGAGGTTTGGAAACGAGCCAAATAAGTAAGCATCATTTTGACATCTGAAGATCATATTGAAAAACGAAAATCGAAAGAAAATGAAAAAGAAAAAAAGGAAGAAAAGTCAAAAAAACCAAAAATTATAAAAACAGATACTATGACTTATAGACCTAAGAAAAAAACTGTTAAGAAACGAAAGGCAATTCGTAGGTTGTCTGATAGCAGTTGCGAAGAAATTCCCATCGTTTTCAATGATACCTCTGAAAGTGAATCTGAAGATAGAGAGAAAGATAACTGCTGAGATTGTGGTGATAATTATTACAGGACACAATTAGTTGAAGATTGGATACAATACAATATTTGCATGTTTTGGGTGCATGAAAACTGCACCGAGTTTGAGGACATGTGTTCTTACTGCGGTAATAAGAAAAAAAGGAGTTAAAAGATCTCAAGAGCAAAGGGAAAGGCAAGAAGAGTATTGGCCATCTCCCCCCGATTACTATGGCCATCACCCCCGGACACTCTGGGAGAGATGGCCAGTCCTAGTTTTTTTTTAAAGTTTAAAATTACATTGTTTGCGTTTTTTAAAGTAATTTATCGTTAATGTTTGATAAGAGTAATAAATAAAGTTTACGTTTTATATTAATTCAATGTTTTATTCATCATAATTCCTTCACTATAGAGTTTTAAAGTTACTAGGGCCATCTACCCCGGACTTACCCTATAACACATCGAGTTATCATTCTTACGTACGAAGTTATAAGCATAAATGTACACATATGTCACTAATATGTTCTCTGAGATTGCCAGACCTATTGGTGAAGTCTGATATAGCTATTCTGCCCAAAGACTTCACTCTGCTACGCCTACGTAACATTGACCTTTTGCAAAAAGTTTTGGGTCGAAGTCAGTACAGTTGCATATAGAGTGATTCCTTGGAGTTTGTGCATGGTTACGTGTATTTCCATTCTATACAAAGCCAAACCGCAAGGGTGTGAAACTAGTCGCGTATAGATTGTAAATTACGGTCTATCCAAATTATACAAGAGTTGTACGCATACAAACTAATCTTGTATAGATCAGAAGTTAGGTTAGGTTGGGTTAGAACATAATAAAACCACTCACCTATAGTATGACACATAAAATGTATATGTCACAGGATATTTAATAATATAATTAATAATATGTAGGTCATAATCTATTTTACATAGTTCTCATTTATATTATTATTATTATTACCTAATATAAAGAAAACAAATCACTAAAAAGCATAAAATAATTTTTTTCAAAGAAAAATGAACCGACTTCAAACGAATCGAACTTAAAAGTTTAAAATAATTTTTTATTCATTTAGATTGACGATTAAACTACCTAACTCAAATGATATATAATTTTTTGAAGTCGGCGCCAAACCACATTCAATTCGTGTAAGTAAAATCAGAATATCCACTTTTGAATGCGAGCGCGGTGAACCTAGTCGCGGAGGATGAGTCTGGGGCCCGGGGGGCACATTTTCGACTTGAAGTGAACTTGAAGTCATTTGGCGCCGACTTCAAAAAATTATATAGGGTAAGTCCGGGGTAGATGGCCCTAGTAACTTTAAAACTCTATAGTGAAGGAATTATGATGAATAAAACATTGAATTAATATAAAACGTAAACTTTATTTATTACTCTTATCAAACATTAACGATAAATTACTTTAAAAAACGCAAACAATGTAATTTTAAACTTTAAAAAAAAACTAGGACTGGCCATCTCTCCCAGAGTGTCCGGGGGTGATGGCCATAGTAATCGGGGGGAGATGGCCAATACTCTTCTTGCCTTTCCCTTTGCTCTTGAGATCTTTTAACTCCTTTTTTCTTATTACCGCAGTAAGAACACATGTCCTCAAACTCGGTGCAGTTTTCATGCACCCAAAACATGCAAATATTGTATTGTATCCAATCTTCAACTAATTGTGTCCTGTAATAATTATCACCACAATCTCAGCAGTTATCTTTCTCTCTATCTTCAGATTCACTTTCAGAGGTATCATTGAAAACGATGGGAATTTCTTCGCAACTGCTATCAGACAACCTACGAATTGCCTTTCGTTTCTTAACAGTTTTTTTTCTTAGTTCTATAAGTCATAGTATCTGTTTTTATAATTTTTGGTTTTTTTGACTTTTCTTCCTTTTTTTCTTTTTCATTTTCTTTCGATTTTCGTTTTTCAATATGATCTTCAAATGTCAAAATGATGCTTACTTATTTGGCTCGTTTCCAAACCTCGTTTAGTTTAACAGGCAGTGTAGATACTTCGTCCAGTAATCTAGTCGGTATTGGTTGGTCTACCGTCTGAAGGGATGTACCTACTTGGGCCTGAATCTGAGACTCAAAATTGACTTGTAATTCTTCTCAAATCATCGATAGTCAATGGAAAGCTTCTCGACTGCATGTCTTTTATATGCTTGCTCAGTATTTTTTCGGTGTCTGCACCAAAGGTTGATGATAGTCCTATAGGTCCTATACAATGAACACAAAATTACTTTGCTATAATCCGCTAACAGTGACAAATTTGTAGGCACAACACCACGCAAATTCACCACAAATTCAACTCGACGATCGTTTCGCTCCGACAAAAGTCCCATAGGTCCCTTTGTGTAGTTGTTTTGTTTTAACCTTCTTTCTAGTGTTTTTCTTGGAATATGGTAAATAAAAGAGGCCCTATAAACCGTCATCCCTCCTCTGTGTACTTCTGACACAGCATTTTTTAAGTCTTCTTCGCTCCAGGCACCTCGTCCAATAGCCGCCTTCCGTACGTATTGATTAGGCATCTATAGAAACATTGAATTTTAAAAATAGATTTAAATTAGGACATTTAATTTTATGGCTATCTCTCCCGTAAATAATTTGGCCATCTTTCCCGATTGTCCGGGTGAGATGGCCACAGTACTTAATAAAAGCAACTTCTCAATTTTGTAGTTAATTTTTAGGTTAGAATGACGAGAAAGTTATTTACTTTACAAAGAAATCACAAAAACGGACAAAACTTTCAAAACTTTTTTGTGACCACTTAATATGTCAACCCCTTAGTTTAATTTAAACGTGTTATTAAAAAACAAAGTCAAATTACTCACCTTTCCATAACTTTTTCGCAAAAAACTCCATGCCGGCTTGTTGCCCGTGCCGAAACGAATCGAACTAAATTATAGTAGGTGCCATCTATTAATAATTACTTCGACTTTTTTCTATTGGCCATCTCTCCCATACGGCCATCTCCCCCGGAATTACCCTATCATTTGAGTTAGGTAGTTTAATCGTCAATCTAAATGAATAAAAAATTATTTTAAACTTTTAAGTTCGATTCGTTTGAAGTCGGTTCATTTTTCTTTGAAAAAAATTATTTATATTACGTGTTGAGCTTCGGGCCTCAGAATTGACCTAGGTGAAGAATTTTAGTCTAAAAAACGAAAAATGCGAGTGAAAAATGCGTAGATAAACTTAAGGGTCATAGAACCCATAGAAAGACATTTATAATTAGCAGCATACCAACCACAGATTATAGTAGGTATATCAAAAAATATTTCTATAATAACAACGCAATCATAGTGGTAAAATCAAACATGAATTTGAAAATAGTTTATGCAAATTAGACCTCTGATAGTGACGAGCAATAATATTAGGTAGGTATATCTAGTAGGTAGGTAATAGGTATGTACTTCGTGTGAAAACACTGGCATTTCCGAATTTACATAATTATTAACATTTAACAGATGCGTTTTCGAGATAATTGGTAGGTATAATCAAAATTAATGTTTTTATTATGAAGAACCAATAAACGGTATTATATCAACACAGTTAATCTGAAACATATTACGTATCATCCTCATTTTAATATTTTAGAAACTTTTATAGCTACTCGGAGGTTTGTAAATATACCTACCTAATTATGCCTAGGGTAAGTCCGGGGTAGATGGCCCTAGTAACTTTAAAACTCTATAGTGAAGGAATTATGATGAATAAAACATTGAATTAATATAAAACGTAAACTTTATTTATTACTCTTATCAAACATTAACGATAAATTACTTTAAAAAACGCAAACAATGTAATTTTAAACTTTAAAAAAAAACTAGGACTGGCCATCTCTCCCAGAGTGTCCGGGGGTGATGGCCATAGTAATCGGGAGGAGATGGCCAGCCTTTCCCTTTGCTCTTGAGATCTTTTAACTCCTTTTTTTCTTATTACCGCAGTAAGAACACATGTCCTCAAACTCGGTGCAGGTTTCATGCACCCAAAACATGCAAATATTGTACTGTATCCAATCTTTAACTAATTGTGTCCTGTAATAATTATCACCACAATCTCAGCAGTTATCTTTCTCTCTATCTTCAGATTCACTTTCAGAGGTATCATTGAAAACGATGGGAATTTCTTCGCAACTGCTATCAGACAACCTACGAATTGCCTTTCGTTTCTTAACAGTTTTTTTGGTTTTTTTGACTTTTCTTCCTTTTTCTCTTTTTCATTTTCTTTCGATTTTCGTTTTTCAATATGATCTTCAGATGTCAAAATGATGCTTACTTATTTGGCTCGTTTCCAAACCTCGTTTAGTTTAACAGGCAGTGTAGATACTTCGTCCAGTAATCTAGTCGGTATTGGTTGGTCTACCGTCTGAAGGGATGTACCTACTTGGGCCTGAATCTGAGACTCAAAATTGACTTGTAATTCTTCTCAAATCATCGATAGTCAATGGAAAGCCTCTCGACTGCATGTCTTTTATGTGCTTGTTCAGTCTTTTTTCGTTGTCTGCACCAAAGGTTGATGATAGTCCTATAGGTCCTTTAAAATGAACACAAAATTACTTTGCTATAATCTGCTAACAGTGACAAATTTGTAGGCACAACACCACACAAATTCACCACAAATTCAACTTGACGATCGTTTCGCTCCGACAAAAGTCCCATAGGTCCCTTTGTGTAGTTGTTTTGTTTTAACCTTCTTTCTAGTGTTTTTCTTGGAATATGGTAAATAAAAGAGGCCGTATAAACCGTCATCCCTCCTCTGTGTACTTCTGACACAGCATTTTTTAAGTCTTCTTCGCTCCAGGCACCTCGTCCAATAGCCGCCTTCCGTACATATTCATTAGGCATCTATAGAAACATTGAATTTTAAAAATAGATTTAAATTAGGACATTTAATTTTATGGCTATCTCTCCCGTAAATAATTTGGCCATCTTTCCCGATTGTCCGGGTGTGATGGCCACAGTACTTAATAAAACCAACTTCTCAATTTTGTAGTTAATTTTTAGGTTAGAATGACGAGAAAGTTATTTACTTTACAAAGAAATCACAAAAACGGACAAAACTTTCAAAACTTTTTTGTGACCACTTAATATGTCAACCCCTTAGTTTAAATTAAACGTGTTATTAAAAAACAAAGTAAAATTACTCACCTTTCCATAACTTTTTCGCAAAAAACTCCATGCCGGCTTGTTGCCCGTGCCGAAACGAATCGAACTAAATTATAGTAGGTGCCATCTATTAATAATAACTTCGACTTTTTTCTATTGGCCATCTCTCCCATAAGGCCATCTCCCCCGGAATTACCCTATATCGTATATCTTCTATGCTATCTAATTTCTATAGAAATAAAGTAGTGAGTAGGTAGGTAACTATACAGCCTGTACCTATCTACTTTCTAGAAAATAGCTATTCCGTTTCAGTTATTTAACTTCTTCAAAATGCCAATATAGATATCTAGAAGCTGTATAAAGGTATACGTGTATCTACATCTTTATTTCATTTCCTTCTTCGCTGTCGAACAGAAGAAATAATATTGAGCGCAGGTCGCGGCACAATAAGCATCACCGGGCGTACAAACAAGCTGCGCAAACACACTGTGCAAACTTGCCCACTCACCCTACTCTCCCCGCTCCACCCTCTTGGCTAGCAATACCATATTTTTCCGAGAATATCAGAATACTTTACCAGTTATAAAGGGCAACGAATAAGTATCTAACTTACCTACTATAAAATATGTAACTAGGTACATTATGTATCTCCTTTAGAAAAAATATGTACCTATACGTAACCGACACGTGCGTTCAGCTTTTGAAATAAAGAATGATAAGTATTTAACTATCAACCGTTAAACCGTTTTTAAGGTTGATTTGGTATCTACGAGGTAGGGAATTACAAAATACATTTGTATAGCAACAAGCCTAGGAAACACAAAGAGTTCCCGCGAAAAATTTAATTTATATTTACCTATCTACGTTAAACCTAAAAACCTAAATCCCCGCGGACGAAGTCGCGGGCATCCTCTAGTACATAGTAATATGAAGCACCAGAAAAACCAGTAAGAAAGGAACTGTCCACTAAACTCTATTTAGGTATAAAACTATAGTTTTCTTGGAGATTTCTGTGCCTTACTTTATACCTATTATAGCAGCTGCTTACCTTGTTGGTCTATGGGAAAAAGCAGTCCCCTGACCTTGCTCTCCTCTCCCAGACGAAAACTTTCTATTTCGATTACCTATATATGTAGGTATATACATACAGAAGATCGACGCTCCCCTATTAAAGTACTACTTAACAAGAGCTGCTCTCGACGCCGCAGACAGTCTCTTGAATGGCTTGCCATTGAACGTTGCGGTAGGGTCAGCGCTCACCAGACGAAAAACAGCTGAGCATTTTATGCGTTTTATTCAATACCAGCTGATCCCGCGACCTGTTATAAATTTTAAAAAACCCGTGCGAACTCTTTGATTACCCGGGATTACCCCAGATAATCAAAGAGTTCCCACTTTCTTTTCTTGTTTGATTATCCCAGGTGTCCTATCGTCTAGACACAGGACTGTTGCGACTCACCGCATTGCATTGCCCGCATTGATTTTCGGGCAATTTTCCGCTCGGCTCGTGCTGCCCCTTATTTTGTGTCCTGATATTTTATGAACGATGGCCCCCCTACATGCTCCGTTATGCTCCACGTATCCCCAATTAAATATTTGTTTCATTTACACCGTTTTATAGCTTTCGCACCTTAATTAAGTAGGTAGATGATATTAAATGTTCCGTAATTGATTTCGTTTAACCTTTTTACAATATCGGTAGGAACGTGTAATTTCGATTCGAAACTGCAATGATCCAAAAATCAAAATAGGTACATAATAATATGTGCAAAGTAAATTTACTCTAGGTTCCCAATAGATAGTCTCAGTTTTATTAACACTGAGTAGGTAAGGTATGGGTAGAGTTCTTTGCTCTAATAATTCAACATAGGTACCTAACCAGTGACACACCAGTATCTTAAATTAACAATTCGTGTTTGTTACGAGGGTCCGTGCAGACGTGTAGTTGTACCTACGGCACAGAGTACCTACAGAGGGGAAGCTTCTACAAGCGGCCCGCTGTAGGTACACTCACACATATGCGCATGTTTGTCACCAACTGTACCGGTTAGTTGAACGAGCGTGCGTCCGTGAACCGTTGGTGAGTGTGTTTGTGTGAGTATACCTACAGCGGGCCGCTTGTGGAAGCTTCCCCTCTGTAGATTTACTACTCGTGTGCCTACGGGCTACGGCTACGGTGTACTGTTTGCGCTTCGTGTACACAAGTACACAACGAGCTAGCAAACAACACTGCAAACTCTCTGTAAATAAACACGCCTCAATCTCTCGCTGCGGACGCTCACCTAGGGTTGCCGATGCAGTGTACCTACCTAGTTGTTTAACTATTTTAATTTGGTGTTGTTTAAGTATCTAAATCTGTACAGTCATGTTATACGAGCTACGAGTATCTACTGTTAACGCAGTCTAACGCGTTGTTCGACCTACATTTGAACAACAAGAACTAAGGTAAAAATTGACCTGAAATCAATCTACAGATGTATCTAACAACATTCGTACTTACATAGATAGTTAGTTAGTTACATTAATTCGACGGCTGAGACAGGCTAATTTACCTCCAGCCTTTTTTCCGTACTCAAAGGGTAAAACGGGACCCTATTAGGTACTAAGGCTCCGCTGTCCGTCTGTCTGTCCGTTTGTCACCAACCTGTATCTCATGAACCGTGATAGCTAGACAGTTGAAATTTTCACAGATGATGTATTTCTATTGCCGCTATAACAATAAATACCTACTAAAAAACAGAATAAAATAAATATTTAAGGGGGCTCCCATACAATAAACGTGACTTTTTTTGCTCATTTTCGCTCGATATTGATAACGACAACAGGTAGGCACTTGAAATATTCAGAGAATATTTAGTTATACTATATACCTACCTACACTTAAAAAATAAATAATTAAAATAAAACAATTATTTAAGGGGTGCTCCCATACAACAGTCATGATTTTTTAACCGTTTTTATAGATAACTAGCTGATCCCCGCGACTTCGTCTGCGTTGATATAGGTTTTTATATAGGATCGGATTGGATCCCACAATCCTTGTTTGTACCTAAACTAAATGTAGCCTAAGATACTCCTTATAACATCACCTATCTATCACTGAAAGTTCCATCAAAATCGATTCAGTTGTTTCGGAGATTAGCTGGAACAAATAGACAGGCTGACAAACATAAATTTAAACGCACGCCAGTTTAAAATAAGCCGTACCTACAAAGATCCTGGGCCCAAGTTATTTGAACCCAATAAATGTCTGTCATTTCTGAACTAAAAAACCTATGACCTTGAAATATTTACGGAATAATACTTAAAGTATTACCTTTCTAACAAAAAAAGAATGAGTAAAATCGAACAACGCGTTAATGAATTACAGCTAAATACTCGTTTTAACTTTCATCCCCTCTCCCAAGGGAACCGTGCTGAATTTCGGGATAAAAAGTATCCTATGTCCTACCTCGGAGTATAAACTCAAATCGTACCAAGTTTCATTCGAATCCGTTCAGTAGTTTCGGCGTGATGCGCGGCCAAGATACAGACAGACAGACAGACAGACAGACAGACAGACAAAAATGAAAAAAATTGCAGTTTTGGCTTCAGTATCGATCATAGAGTGCCCTCCAATAAAAATTTTCAAAATATCTTCAATGTACAGAATTGGATCTGTTACAGTTTTATTATATTATAGATGGTACAAAACCCTTCGTACGCGATTCCGACTCACACTTGGCCGGTTTTTTATGAATGCTGAAGAGTGCTAATGCATATTTACCCGAAAAACACCTTATTGCCACGCTATGGCAAGTTTGTTACCAAGTTGACCGGACTCGTTGCAGACTCAATAGATTTACTTAGGTTGGAATTTACTGCCCAAGTTAGAGTTGAAAGTTGGCATAACTGTAGAAGCTTAATAAACACGCTTCAATCTAGCTTCGGATGCTCAAATAGGGTTGTCGATGCTGTTACTAAGCTATTTGATTACTCGTAATTTGAAATTCACTCCACAGAACTAGTTATGATACGATTACGACTACCAAAACGTATAGATATAGATTCTCACGTATAGATTCTATGCGTACATTTGCGATTTTCATACAAGTTAGCAAACAGCACTGCAAGTTTTTCTTAAACCGTAGGTAATGTAACATGACGTAGGGATGCCAATAGTAAATAATTTAAAAACACATCCAAAAAAACATTCAAAATCTATGTTTATAAAATTTATTATATAAACATAGACCAATTTTAATGAATTTTGATAACAATAGTTTTTTGGGACTTGTTTAACATTTTATAAACATTTAAACATTTGTAAATTGTAATTTTGTAATCATTTTTCTGCGTCCTTAGGTACTGCGGTCACGCGATCCCTGACCTATCACAATTCACATTAGGTATATTATCCATGTTGACAACAGTACCTACCTGTCTAATTGGTATCTACAAAAGAAAATAAATAGTTTACTAAATTCTACAGACTGCATTTTGCATAATGTGATACCTACCTTTTGTGCGTTGTAGTTAAAATACTGGAATACGTAGGTAGTAGGTACTTAATGAGTATGTGAATAAATTCCTCGCAAATCGAATCCACCACTGCTGTGGCAACCCTAAACCACCGGACAAACCACCTATCGTTTAAAATTTAAATCTATCTATATTCTATACCGTAATATCCCTCCAGTTGCAGTTTACTTCAATTGTAAGATAGAACGCTGTTGTTTGCCAAACACATTGTTTGCTTTAGATTTTAAAGAATCAAGTTAACTTTTCTGACTTGCATGGTTATTATAGGTAGGTATATTTTATTTAGGAGGTACTTAAGCAAATTTATTAAGCTACTTAAATTCAGTTGATTATTGAAAACCAAAAGCCCTTTGTTAAAGTTTATTTTAATAAAAACATTTAGCTATTTTGAAAATATGTAGGCCTGACAGTCAATCTGTATGATATGTTAATATGATTTAGCACTTTTCTGCACCGTGTACAAGATAATAACAGGTTCGGTGTATACATATTCGTACCTGCATATTTTTATATTGAGTTTATCGTAAGCCAACACACCGTTATCAAGGCACTTTATCATTTAGGTAGGTATACACAGATCGAATAATACTGTAGATATGTATCATATTTATTTATCACACAAAATTGTAACGATTTAGTGTAATCAATCCAATCAATTTTGGACTGAATCCGCGATAACACCGCTATCTCGACATACGGACAGTGCGGGGAAATCTCAAAAGATAGCGGCTTATGTTCCTATCAAAATAATGTTAATGTGCTACCATGTTACTTTACACCGTTTTTTCCTTAATTATAAGTCTGATAAATAATAAAACCTAACCTGGTATAATATACACTTACTCGCGACTTTCCAAATTCACCAGAATAATTGTTCGACGCGCATAAACATATAATACACACTCATTTGCATAGAAAGCGGCGGAGCGTCGAATGATTGTATAACTTAAACTTCGTATTAACAACACTAATTGCCGGTACAGTACTACCAAAATAGACTTGTAGCTAGTATTGTTGCGCGGCACTATTGTATCTCACAATGTTCTCAGTTCTCACAAGTCGCACTATAGGAGCGAGTCATTAGTCGCGGCGGCTCGTTATTGCCGACAAAAAAGTTCCGCGTATACGTACCTACGATCCAATGATTGATTTGTCTATGTAGCATGTCGTTATCTCTGATGTTAGCAAATTGTTCGATTCTGGAGTGCATTGAAACGAGTTCTTACGTAACCACTATCAACGGGTCGGCCACTGCATAGATACAGCCACTTCGTGTTTTTCTCTGACTTTTACATCGGTTAATGTTTTTATAATTGTTAGGTAGCTTCTTGTGACCAATTAAATCATGTTTATTTTTATGATTGAT
This sequence comes from Melanargia galathea, assembly GCA_920104075.1. Taxonomy (NCBI): domain Eukaryota; kingdom Metazoa; phylum Arthropoda; class Insecta; order Lepidoptera; family Nymphalidae; genus Melanargia; species Melanargia galathea. The sequence goes on along the minus strand of OV049874.1, from coordinate 12,739,855 downwards.
CATCATTCCATATTTATGATTGTTGCGCTTAATTTAAACTTTTTGTACGATTTTATTAATTATCAGTTCAATGAGATTTTTATCCTTATCCGACGTAAAATCGATTCCTATTTAGATTACCTACTATTAAAAATAGAGATCAAATAATTTTTCACACTTAACAATTAATAATTATAATTACACTAAATAGTTGTTGATTTAACTGGAACTTTGTTTTGGAAATAATAACTTATCAAGTGTAAGGAAGATTATGATCAAACAATTAGGCGGATCTTGAGTTCACACGCGGTTATAAGCACTCTCGTAAAAAGTGCCGAGTCAAAAAGGCTTCACGCTTTAGCGGGTAGATACACAAAGGGCAGTAAACGTTCGGCTTGGAGTACGGACCTAAACAAACAAGGGTAGCTAGGAAGCTGGCTCTTTGATTGTCGAGAAACATGCGAGTCAACAAACTGTACCTACACCCTACACCGGCATACACTCCTTGCCTTGTTTTGTGAACGCCGACATATTCCTCTCGAATCGATATGTCAATTATAAACCTTTCGAATGACCCCATTTAACCCATACATGTAGTAATTAAAAACACATAAATAAGTGTAACGCGAATTAGTTAAACGACATTTTAATACAAATCTAAGTTAGATAAATCACTATTTAATTTACTCAGTGTTTTCGTATTAATAGACCGTATTAAAATGCGGTTTAATAACGGCGTGACTGTTAAAAATCTGTGGAAAATTAATTCGAAAATATGACACATGTTTTGCTATTTAGTAGGAAGTAGATAATATATAGGTAGGTACATATTAAAGGGATATTATGTATAATTTTTATTATACTTTTTTAATACCAAGATTAAAGCGTAGGTATTTTAAGTGAATCTACCTAGATGTTATTTTCAGTTGATAGGTAGTTTGTAATATAGGTATTTACTACTAGAAAGACCATACAGACTACTTATTACTACAAGTTCGCGATGCGAGCACTCGATTCCCTCCAGTCTCGATAGATATCCGAGATAACGATCCCGCGTCCGCCGCTCACCCACTCGACGTCCAATCGACTTGTTCTTGCATAATTATAATATTATCCATTTGTTTTTAATGAATATTAATGTCACGACTCGCGCCTCGCCCACTTTCCGATTACTTTTATTAATATCGAATACCGAGAAATTGTAGCTGAATAGACAACCGGCAGGGCTTTATCTCGCTTTATCGAAGCTCTTTAAGTCTTTATTACCTACTTCTTAACTTTACACATTCTCATTTCCCTAAGTTTTTAATAGACATCTATAATATAATAAAACTGTAACAGATCCAATTCTGTACATTGAAGATATTTTGAAATTTTTTATCGGAGGGCACTCTATAATCGATACTGAAGCCAAAACTGCAATTTTTTTCATTTTTGTCTGTCTGTCTGTCTGTCTGTCTGTCTGTCTGTCTGTCTGTCTGTCTGTCTGTATCTTGGCCGCGCATCACGCCGTAACTACTAAATGGATTCGAATGAAACTTGGTACAATTTGAGATTATACTCCGAGGTAGGTTATAGGATACTTTTTATCCCGAAATTCACCACGGTTCCCTTGGGAGAGGGGATGAAAGTTATAACGTGTATTTAGCTGTAATTCGTTAACGCGTTATTCGATTTCACTCATTCTTTTTTTGTTAGAAAGATAGTACTTTAAGTATTGTCCCGTAAATATTTCAAGGTCATAGATTTTTTAGTTTAGAAATGACAGGCATTTATTGGGTTCCAATAACTTGGGGCCCGGATCTTTGTACGTACGGCTTATTTTAAACTGGCGTGCGTTTAAATTTATGTTTGTCGTTCTGTCTATTTGTTCCAGCTAATCTCCAAAACGGCTGGATCGATTTTAATGGAACTTTCAATGTTATAAGGAGTAACAGGCTACATTTAGTTTAGGTACATAAAAGAATTATGGGATCCGATCCGATCCTATATAAAACCTATAAACACGCGAACGAAGTCGCGGGGGTCAGCTAGTAATTTCTAAGAATATAGTTTCTGCTCACACTTAGGTAAGTTAGCTAGCCACTAAAGCTTTCAAAAATAGGTTGCTTATTTCAAAAACACTTCATAAATGTTCTTTAATTCATTTGAGCTGTATTTCGCTTCAATATCTACTACTTTATAAAATAAATATATTACATTATTTATAGTGATTATCTGTGATTAATCATTATCCTTTTAGGTTTCGTTTTCACTGGTCGTCATGGTTATCACGTTTAAAGTTATTTCGGGTAAGAGTCGGGCGTCGCGCGTCGGTGTTCGTGAACGAGGCGGGAGTGAGTCGGGACAGGCGCGGCGCGGTATCACGCGTCGGGGGATTGCATTATCGATGTGCCAGCCACTAATGTTCCACGGCAGCCTATGTTTAAACAATTATTGCTCGACGCGATACGAATCGATGATAATGTTGGCCCCTGTCTGCTGCGATAATAGCCCATTTATCGACTCGGCTGCCATTTCGACGGAGAATTATTTATCGCCTCGCCGCGAATGCTGTCGCTTTCAATGCTTCCAATACAAAGGGACCACCGGTAGAGGATTTTTAGCCAGCGTGAGCATACCTTATTGAAATGTGAACTTCACATTATACCTGAGCATTTATATTTATATGCCAAGTTTCATTTCAATCCATTCAGTAGTTTTTGCGTGATGCGCCCACAAACATACAGACAAACAGATAAACAGACAAAAATTTCAAAAATAGCTTTTTTACGTTCTATTAGATACCTAATATTTATCCCTAACATCCCCCAGTGATTATTTTGCAAAAATCTTTAATGTACCAACCCTACAGATACGGCAAGTCTATACGATTTTATTATAATAGGTATATGTATAGATAGATGATCTATATCTTAAAGCTATAGGTAACCAATATTCGTTTCCAATCTCGCTAAGCTACGCATGGTTAGATAGTAAGTAACACTTGTACGAGTCTGTGATAAACTTTTAACAGCAGTATATTCAGCAGCAGTCCAAGTAGATACAAAGAATGTCTCTCAATGATCTCTCGCGGCCTTTGGCAAAGTTTTGTTAAAAAAGCTGCGAGAAAGCCTTGTCGCACTAATTGTGCTTGGGCTGCTGTTTACGTAACTACCTCTGTCTATAATATGAAGTCCTAAGTATCTACCTATTACATATTGTTAAAACGATTTTAGCTTTTCGTTAAGCTTAAATCTTTATCGACTTGCATATTCTCTTATCTGATTACTTGCATATATCTTTATCGACAGATACCTATATTTACGTACGTTTGAATAGATACGCCATCGAAAAAAAAATCGTCTTTATTTTGCTTAATAAAATGGAAACTTCGCCGCTGGAAGCTATGCTGCGGTGTGCATAAATAATTCATAAAGGAGCTGGCAGCCATTAATGAAGGTCGGAACCGCAGCGGAGTAGGCGTCCGCGTCCGTGTCCGCTTGGTTTATTTCGCGAACAATCGCGGTAAAAGTTCTGCGCTCACGGTGCTTACGAGAGCGTTAAACTTACCTGACACTGCTGACAGTATACCTCATAATACTTAGTTATTTAACAACGTAGTGACTAGTGATAGTATGATCCGTCTGTTGCTTATTTTTTGATTTAGATAAGTTTTAACATTTAGCTATATCTAATTGCTTAAGTTAACTATGAGTTTTTAACCCCCGACGCAAAAACGACGGGGTGTTATAAGTTTGACGTGTCTGTGTGTGTGTGTGTGTGTGTGTGTGTGTGTGTGTGTGTGTGTGTCTGTCTGTTCCCCTGTGGCGCTCAAACGGGTGGACCGATTTGAATGCGGTTTTTTTTGTTTAAAAGGTGATTTAGTCGAGAGTGTTGTTATCTATGTTTCATGAAAATCGGTCCAAGATGGCCGCCGCTACAAAATGGCGGATTACATATTTTTTCACAACTCCCTTAATATGGGTATCAAATGAAAGGGCTTGACTAGTAGAATAGCACTATTACAAATCCAAGATGGCCGCCGCCACAAAATGGCGAATGTCGGGGGTTTTTTAAATTTTCAATTTACACTTGTAATACCAGTAAAGAAATATGAGTGCCTTAATATTTTGTATAGTGTTTTCATACGTATCTACTCGTAGGTATAGGTATCAATGATTGAATGAATCCTTCGGGATCCTGGGTTCTGATTCTGAGTAGGTGTTTATCGATAACGTCGGCGCGCGTTGAGGCCTGTTATCTTATATAGAGCATCATCGTAGACAGCCTAATATCGTGATTTGACAGAAGTATAACGTAACTTCGGTGACGACACCATATACCTACCTACATACCAACTAGTTTACGCTCCGGTGTCATGTTTGTTAACTGGAACTGAATAAAATAATAATTTACCCATAAATTATTGATTTACACCTATCTTCCTATGAAGTATCAAGTTTTCAAATAATTAAAAGCTTATCTACTCATTTCTGTAAAAGGTAAACATTTAATAACTACATCTTAGGTACCTACCAGTAATTGAAAGCAACTTTAAATTATGACTTAAAACGACTTAGGTATGTTAATCCAAGCAAGGTATAGAATTTAAACGGTGCTTTAATTAGTTATTTAGTCTGTAATAACGAATAGGTACTTACCTACCTAATACGCCGAGCGCTTGAAGATTTATTGATCGTAATTGAAAGGTAGCCAAGCTTAAATGGTCATCGTTAATAATTAACAATATCTAATAATAAATTATACGCTGGCAAAGGTAAAAGTGAGAGTTTCTTATAAGTAGGTATATACCCTATACCTACCTACCTATTGAAAAGTCAGTTGGTAAATTAGAAATCGATTAGGCGATTAAATTTCGCAGCAGAATACATACCTATATAGGTACATATAGTTTTATGAATGAGTCTTCGCGCAGAACTAGCGCAAACTTGAGTGTTTTTTCCTCTAAAATTACTCTGAAAAATCTTACTAGGTTTTTAGGATTTTCTTAGTTTTTTCGCAGAAATGTGGTAAGAATGTGTAGGCAGAAATGAGTGTCCCCAATCTTTATTATAATGTATCTAAGTAGTTTTTTTTTACCTATCTACGTATGAAATTCATACTTACTTATTTGCCGACGATCTAAACCAAGGTGCACCATAGATACGGATTTTTGGCCTAATCACATAAGGTCCATTCTTAGCTTGACGTTTTTTTTCTATAACAGCGTCTAGATACTTACTTAAATTAAAAAAAAAAAGCTGCTACTACCCGCTGTCGCCTATCTCACAATGTCCTCATCCCCAGGCGTGAGTGTTCGGAGAGACAATAAATTGCGGCGTGCAACCACGAACGCCAGTCGCGACCCGCATCTAGGTCACCACTGCGCCCTCGCCTTGAGGCTTAGGCAAACACGACGCGCGACGGAAACAAGTCCAACGCGGCAGCGCCTATAAGTTGTTATTAAAAATAACTTATACATATTATTAACTAAAGGAAATAATTAAAAATAGTTCAATTTAAAAATAACTGTATCTAAAGTTCAGTTAAGTTAAGTTCAGTAAGGCTGCGGAGCGCGCGGTGGTGCATCTTGATACCTTGAATGGGTCGCTTGACAATTTTTTTGAATTCAAATGTCGCTCGAGAAAATATAATATAGGTAAATAACAGTGAAAACTAAATTAATATATTTTAAAATTACGAAGTTAGATATAGGAGTTATATATACACCTTAGACAGCAATGGCAGTATAAAATTTTTAGCTACCAACTTGTGCATTGGCGCAACGAGCACATTGCTGACGGGCTGTGCAGCTGACTTCACGCTTCGTGTTTTTCCAGGCCTTTGCAGTATTAACACACTAGTCACGATTCGCCTGCGGAACCCCTGATCATAGAGTCCGACATTCACTTGGCTATTACTTCTGATGAGAGAATTTTCACACTAGTGCTAGAGAGATTTCCTACCTCGGTACTGTAGGTAGGTATAGGTACCTACCTACCAACCTATACCACTAGTTATTTTAATTCATAAACCGCACGGTGATATATTTTTGCTTATGGTCGTCGTCATCAACCGAATGATACACGTCCATTGCTGGACATGCATGATCTCTTGTAGGGATTTCCGCACAAAGCGAGCTTGAACCACCTGTGTCCAGCTATCTTCTGCTATTCGTATGAAGTCGTCTATGCAACTAGTGGGGATTCCACCAACACTACGCCACACGCTTTCCGGTCAGTGAGGCAATAATTGAAACTACAGTTGAACAAAAATCACATTCAAAGATTTCGTTAGATAAAATAAGCGAATTGTTGATCCTGGCGATTCTGTTCAGGATGATGGCACAAACGTATTATGTAAATTATTGTAGGATCAGTCCTTGATAAGTGTGCAAAGTTTCAATTTAATTTGACGTTTCGAAGTGGGTGAAAAAGATCCAAAGACATGTTTCGTATGACAGTGCCTTTACGTGTGTGTTTCGGCCGCAACGGCGCGTTGCACTGTTGACATTGTGCACAAATTGCGCTCCGGATCCGCCTCAGCCCTCTCGTCTCTTTATTGCTTTATTTCACCCCGCAACAATATCAAAATGAAGCGCATAACTTTGGAGATTGCTCGTTATCATTTTCTCTTAAAAAACAATATTGTTAGTCGTAAGAAAAAGTTTGCATCACATACCTAGTTATAGTAATTGTTGAGCTTGAAATACAAAGTGCAAAATAACTCGATCTAAACGGTGCGGTTGTAAGCTGGGTTTTGTTTTTCGTTCGAATTTTTATTTTTTTTACCACAATTATTATGATTGTTATGATTTGGTTTTAGGTCCTCCCCCCGCCATCATAGTTTAAATACTATTATGAAGCTTCGCATAAAACAACTGAATATTGTTAAAGATCAGAACACGAGTTTTCGCATTTACCATGATACAATCACGACAGAATTCCACAATTAATGATAGTTTATACCTAGGTACTGTACTCCACGTAATGCGCAGAAATAGATCGCGAACAAATGGAGCGTCACCGCAAGATGCAACTCGAGATTAAAAGCTCGACCGACTAAACCACGTGAAAATCGTGCAAAAAGAGAAGTCACCGGCGGCATTAGCGGATGAGTGTCGGAGCCATTAGTGCGCCCCCCTAGTTCCCACCCCCCAACCCCCGGTCTCGACGTACCTCTTTTATTTCTCGCGCGGGGATGAACTCCTTAATGACAAACCTTACTATATCTTTTGTGGAGAGCCCGCAAAAGTACGTATTTTGCGGCCCTTTTGTGCGATCTTTTTTTATTCTCGCGCTGTTCACAGCTGTTATACGTTCACGAGGGTAGAACCACAAAGATACGTAGATATACCTACTCGTAGATATACCTATGCTTTCCGCTGAAAAGAAACTGTTTTAATCACACATTGATTTTGCAATGCAGTTACAAATACAATTCGGTATATTGTAGTAGGTATAGATGTTCATATTCTACACAATTATTGTTGAGAGTACCTACCTAGGTAGGTTTAATTATTCTTTAATTATGTTGCTCACGCAATGATGGACGCGTCACAGTGAACGCGCGTGTATATGAATTGTAATACAAAGAACTGTACGAATAGGCATGTCACACTGGAGAGCGCGACCGCAACTGAGTGACTCCTACGCACGCTCTTCGGGGTAAAAGCCTTTATTTCCGACTGCGTGACTTATAGCAAAGATGGCATATGTTTTTCACGCGAAGGACCTAAGTATGTAACTCGTACCTATGTAGTATTTCTTAGATATACCTACCTACCTAGAACATCCCAATGGCTGGATAAACTTTAATCAATGAGATCTCTTTCGATTTGTCTACTCTAAATCATGCGATGATTATTATTAACAGACTATAATTTTGTTTTTCTTTTTAGTTCGCTTTTTACGCAGTCGGGTTTTTATGTTTTTATTTTTTCAACTTCAGAGAGCCGCGTTGGCAGCATTGACTGCTGTACCTATTCAAAACCAGAAAATTTTGCAACATTGCGCTTATGAATGTACCGGTGCCTAATAGCTATGCCTATTGTGTAGTAGGTATAATTAAAACTATGATTAAAAATTTTAATATCATGAAGTGTTGCTAATCCGCTGCGCCACGTAGATGTCGGTAATTAAAGACAATAAAAATTCGTTATCTTTATTTATCTGAGTATTTTTGCATAACGTTATTTATTTAATTATACAATTTTTACACTTTTACGATTCTAATTTTGAACAATTATGTTTAAGTATGTTGAAACAAGGTTTTTTGATTGCAAAATGATGGTATCAAATAAAAAATATGCAAGGAAAGTGTATACATAATAATTTAGAAGTAGATTCCATTTTGTGCATTATTTTATAAATTATTTTAAATACATCCAATTTGGTATGTTAAACATTTTTAATTTTGTAATACTTTCCATTTTATCATCCATGTCAGAGAATAATAATGAAAAACTAAAACGAGCTTTCGAATAATAAATTAAAGTAAAATAAATTTTGTTTCAAACTGCATGTTATACCTATCGAGTTTTTTACATTTTCAGTCAGTTGCCAATAAACCAGTCAGTTAAAAAAAAAAATTTTAATAGGTAGGTAGGTACCAGGAATCATATAGGTAGGTACTTTCTTTCTGGCGCTAACTAGGTATTTCACTGAAAATAAGACAGGTTTTCTACTTTAATAAAAGACTACTTATACAGAAGAGGTAGGTATGAAAAATGTACCTACACTAATTTTTAAACATTACCCCGACCAAAGATATTATGACACACCTGCGACACCACAGTGTGAACGCCTTGCTACAGTTTGGGAGCCGCGTTGGACGCGCTTCGACCCGCGGTGTGTATGTCTCGGTCTTTACTCTTCAGTCGGTAGATAGGTATAATTAGATTTTGTCTGTGTTGATAAAGCTCACAACACCGTTGTGTGCGAGCGGGTGGCTGCGATGTAATTTGCGGTGTTCGGGCGTCGCGGTTTGTTCGCGCCACTTACCACAGAACTCTACAAGTATCTACAACCAATGCCTACTAACAACCTACTTTTTGTTTTATTAATTTAATATATATATATTTTTATCATTTAATTATTTATTTCATTAATTTATTGTCTTATTGAACTTGATCATTTTGTTGCAAATCATCTACCTACTCATCATATTCCTTGCGGAGGGTTGATCTCTTACCTAATAACATGATGGGTTTTCTTCTGATTTCCCATTTCCTTCCGTTTACGACTCGACTAAGTAACTAGGTAGGGAAATCTTAGGTTAAACGATTGTTAGGTAGGTAGGTATACCTAGTACCTACTACATAAGATATTAGCGATATACTGTAACCTAACGTGCTTAACGTGCTCTCCTAGGCACTGAGGATACGACAAGGCTTCATTAAGAAGTCTAAGGTTAACAATCCAGTTTATTGATTTGGGTCAACGTTGGTTTACCAGCGCAATCGACTGATAGATATGCACCGTCGCAAATAGGCTACACGTCTCTCAATCACCTACTGGCTACTACAACCTAAAACAAGATTATAGAGAAAGTAGAAGAAGTTATCTGTACCTACAGACTACAGAAAAGCTCAGTATACTGTATAAACAGGAAGTTCACGATAAACAGTCCATTTAATTTGTAATGAAAGTACAATTAGCGGTGACCGCGGGCTGGCTGCGGTCCCCGCTCGCCGCTCGCCGGCTGCGGGCTGCGGTGGATACTCGTGCACGCTTTATGTGGGCAAAAACCGTATGCAATTACCAATAAACAATACCTGCTGATGTAGCGTGGCGTGACTCGTGATGTTTTAAGCTTGTTAATATTTCCGAGATACAATTATTTTCTACACTAATTAGATTTATAGGTACCTACCTACATATGTAAGGTATAATATTAGGTTTTTTTTAATGAGTGACGACGAACTGTGTGCAAGAGTTGGCTAGAGTTTAGAGTATAAAGAGATTAGGTATTTTTAGTGGTACCTATTACGTAGCTAAGTATAACAGGGTGAAGTGTGGATATACATTAAGGTTTTTTAATGAGTAGGTACCTAGTGAATATATGGTGTGCAAGAGTTGATAGAGTTTAGAATAAAGAGATATGAATTTTGAATGCCTAAAGATAATATTTTACAATCTTCATCTTTTTATGGAAGTAAAAGTTTGTTGTATAATTTAAGGCTTGGTAGGTTAGGTAGGTAGGTTTTTGTATCATTAATCAAGATTTGATTTGCGTGGCCTCAATAAAAAGACAGTTACCGACAAAATATCGGTATAAAATTACACAACATTGCGTTAAACGTTTAATAAAAAATGTAAATACCAACATTAATATAAGGTGTCATGTTGTAAAACCACTTCGGTGAAATCAACACACCGATGTGAGCGCTTGATATTCAAAAGGCTCATTATGTTAATTCGTTCTCGATTCACTGCAAATCTGTGAATAAAATTAATGTGCGTTTAAACGGAAAATACGAACAAAGGCAGATATAAATGCGAGTGGCCCGAACCCGCCCATTTATCATTTCATTTGACCGCGCGCATATTGTTTATCGTGTTAATTTTATTTGTTACTGAACTTATCGACTGCAATTACAAAACGGTATTATTGAATCTGACACGAGTGGCTTCGGGAATTTGTAGTGGCGCCATTTCGCATTATCGCCAAATCGAGATCATGATCAACCCATTACGATCAACCCATTACCGGCTCACTACAGAGCACGGGTCTCCTCTCCGAGTGAGAAGGGGTTTGGCCATAGTCTACCACGCTGGCCAAGCGGATTGGCAGACTTCACACACCTTTGAGAACGTTATGGAGAACTCTCAGGCATGCAGGTTTCCTCACGATGTTTTCCTTCACCGTTAAAGCAAGTGATATTTAAATACTTAAAACGCACATAACTCCGAAAAGTTAGAGGTGCGTGCCCGGGATCGAACCCACGACCTCCGATTAGAAGTCGGTCGTCCTAACCACTAGGCTATCACAGCTTCTCTTCTCACTAGGCTATCAAATCGAGATACCTACGTCGAAAGCCCGAAAAGATATTTTGTTGTATTTTGGCCAAATTACCTGAGCATCATGCCACATACACACTTTTACAGCTTTGTGTTTTACGTAAGTCGTTTTCGTTCGACTTTTGCTTGCTGTGGTCACCTATTGACTAGATGGCATGAGGGAGACACTGTTTGTGAGCAGTTGTTCGATTGATTTTTGTGCGGAGCTGCTTATTCGCCTGAATGGAAGCATTTGAGCATTTCATAGCTGCCGCAGAGACGCTTGAGCTGCTTCTTTAGACGCTATGGCTGCTATGGACTAGACGCTCAGGCCTCAGACGATCTGAAAAAATATTTCTGCTACTGAAAACAGCCTGACTTCGTTTCTATTGCATTGACATTTTATTCACCCCTTTGACACATATACCTAATAGACAACAGGTATTTATTATTCCAAATTCAATCAAATCCGTTCGTTAACATTTTGCAGACATAAAGTATTTCAAATAAAAAATTGAAACATATCCGTGAAATTACAGTTAAATGCTAATCGTAGCGTTGTGGTAAAATTTCGGACAGCTATTTTGTATGTAAAACTCATTCCGCTCGGCGGTTAAGTCAATAAATAATTAATAATTGATTTCACAAGTCTTTATTGAATGGATTATTTAGTCATAGGTACAGAAAATACTTGCCTACCTAATAGAGTTGTTACAAAACACATTATTCGGTTTTTAACGTGTTTTTCTAATTTAGCAGAAACGCACTGCATACCTTGAGAAAAGCAATACTTTAAAACGATAAGAATAGGAGCAGTAGAAATTTTAATACTACCGATTGCATACCCTGGCTTCAAACCCTGTGCACGCCACTGGGTATATACGTATTGCCTTTGGGATACCTACCTATTTATCTTTTGATTTCTATACTCAACTTCTTTACTTTCCCATTTGTGGTAGGTATTCATATTTATCTGCCTTTTGTAGATGGTTAGGTATCTACCCACTTTCTCTTAATTTGTTCATTAGATTATGTACCTACTTTTTATTTTGCTAATGGTTCGTATTCGCCCTTATTGGGTTGCGGAGAAAAGATGCAAAATGGCAATATACTATTTCATTTATACCTATAATTAATTTTCATGATCTTCTAAATAAATGCCATAATCGTATCTAACTTTGATTTTATTTGTAGACGGAGATTGCGAAGAGGTTAAACGCAATAATCGCGCAAATCCTGCCATTCCTATCACAAGAACACCAACAGCAAGTTGCGTCGGCGGTGGAGCGGGCGAAACAGGTCACCATGACTGAACTTAATGCCATTATTGGGGTGAGTAACAACAGACACGATATGCCATGATATGAATAAAACCCGTATTCTCTGCATTTTATTATGTCAAATAAGTAACACCGCTGTAAAGAACATGCCACGCGTTTGCATTTTTGGTCTAGTTTCTAAACTCTACATCCAAAAGATCTTGAACGCGCTGTTTACATTTTTGTTTTTTTGGTTCATTTTGTAACCTATAACAGCATTAGTAAATAACAAATAATTTATAAAAATATTTTGAGTGGTTAATGAATAAAAATGGGGCCTCGACATGTCCTTTGTTTGAAGATCCTGTAAACAAATGAATCTCTTGTCAGCATATAAATTTAAAACTAGGCACCTACCTACATCGTAATTTTATTTAAGCAATAAACTAACTGTAGGTACAATCTTTATTTGCTGACTAAGTAATAAAAGTAATAAAAAAACGCAAACAAATAAAATAAAACCGCGAAAAAGATTCGATAATTTAAAATGTTTACTTAACTCAAATATTTGCACATCGTATTCACACACACAATCCTTTTATCTCCACAAAAAAATTCCATACACATACTTAATTAAATAAGTCAACGCATGTAACCTTGTGTTTAAAAGATTTGCGGCCTTATCTATTTACTTGGGTTTGATACAAAAGAGCCAAAAGTTTTTACGAAGGTAGGTACCTACTTACTGAAATATTATTGTAATATTAAATTGATAGGTCAATAATAATTAAGAGCTCCTTAGGGAAAAATATCCTCCTCCTTCCTCCTCCTTGGAACTTGGCTTGACACACGGCCGTGTGTCTTGAAAAGGATTTTTGTCCACTACGTTTGCGTAGTTAGATAATTTAGTTAAAGATTTGCAAAAAAGTCATGCATCGGACTGGAATTATTTACAAATTATCATGTTTGCAAACCGTTAAAAATTAAAGATGTATAATTCTGTCAGATGTACATATTTCAGTTCAGTGTCTTTTTTACAATAATTTGAAAAATATTATGAAAAAGACACTGAACTGAAATCTCCAAAAATCAATGAATTTTTTATTTTGGCTATTTTCTGTTTTTAACGCTATCCAATGTGGGGCAGCTTTAGTATTAATACTATGTTCAGTATGAAATGGCCCGCGCAATAAAATTTATAACAGTATAATTTCACTCAAATCTGATTACAAGAACACGTGTAATAATATTTTGAACGTTAAAATTATTTGAATCGTGAAATATGTCACGGAATGTTTGGCAATTCTGTCGTGGTCTCCCGAGGTGGGCACCTGTCCAAACTTTCTGTCGTCTATCGTCACTATTGCGCTACTTTTACTTTCGAAACAGGTATCCTATAACCTTCATGATGCCAGAATTGCCGACATCGTAACAGTTGTAACGACCAAAAAAATAGGTTGGTTGGTTGATCAAAGCACTTTCCTAATTCCTAAAAAAAGCAAAGGTATGACGTAGGCTACCTACTTTATTCTCAGTAGGAATGCTCCACAACTTACTTACAAAGATATAGGTACTTACAGATTTTTAATATAGGTAGGTACTGTACCTAGGTATATGCCGCATTTTTTCTGAGGATACCAGTACCTACCTCCGTATTATATACGGTATCTACCTACCTCCTTAACTGTAGGTAGGTACTGTACCTATATGCCGCATTTTTTCTGAGGATACCAGCTCAAAAATTTCTTAAAAATATATCTTTTATAAAATTCGTTAGGTGACATATTTTATAAAGATTTCCATCGTTATGCCTCATTAAAATCTACACATCAACATACCGGAACGTTAAAAACGCTTGGTCGCAACAAGAAACAAAATTGATAGCCAACATTTCGGATAAATCCGCATTAAACATAACACGTGTATCATTTTATACGAGGGCTGTAAATGCTACGGGATGCCGAGTCAGTGAGTTGTTATAACTAAGTAGAGGGCACACAAGTACCTATAAATTAAAAATTTAAAAAACCCCCGACATTCGCCATTTTGTGGTGGCAGCCATCTTGGACTGATTTTCATCAAACATAGCTAAGAAAACTCCCGACTAATTCACCTTTCAAATAAAAAAAAACCACATTCAAATCGGTTCACCCGTTTGAGCGCTACGGTGGAACAGACAGACACACACACACATACACAGACACGTCAAACTTATAACACCCCGTCGTTTTTGCGTAGGAGGTTAAAAATGGATCGCAAATAGAACTGTTAAAAAATTGTCGTACCTATACCTACTTACAGTGAAACTGTGATAGGTAAACTATTTAGAAACTAATCATCATTAGTTTAGGTAGCTTTTAGGTCAGCTAACGAAAAATGTAATATTAGATATACCTACCTAATAGTATGTGGTTGGCCCCTCCACAAATATTACGAGTAGGTTTATCTTGATGACGCGGATGTTTAGCAGCTATCGGTGAGTGATGCAGACCCGGTATGGAAACTGTCCAAACTATGTCACCTTCTGTTACAATACTGCTCACCAACTTCATAACTCTGCTTTGTGATACTGTAAAAAAATACCTACTTCTGTCATAAATATAAATGTAGGAATTTAAAACGGGAGCAGCTGAATCTCAATAAATTTGCTAGTTAACATTTATTTTATTATTTCAAACACTGCTTTCAAACGACTGAGTGTTATAACCTAAAGATTAATTGCTAGCTGTGTTTTTATTACTCAAATAGTTGGCAAGGATAACGATAGATATAGGTAGCATAGATCAAATAAATACATAGAGTATTTGATCTGTGTAAGTTTATTTAGGAATGTTTATACATATATCTATCCGGACTAAGCTGTATTGGATAGGTACCTACAACTAAAAAGTAAATTTAATTTACGCAGCTACAACTTTAGTGCATGCTATAAAACTACGTAGATATTAAAATGTTAATTAATAATTAAAATTCTCAGTCAATTTCCACGAGTCATCTAAATAAGGCCAAACACAGTCATCACAAGTTTGCAAAGTGGAAAGTACACGCGATAAAACTTTATTAGTTGAAGCTTGCAAGTAGGTGTAAAGTAGGTAAGTTCGTTCATTTTGTAAAGGCACGCGGCTCTCAACAGGTCGAAAGTTCGACGCTCGTTAATTAAACGCTCTAAGCCGCGCTACCCGACACACTTGGCTGCTCGCCAACCTCGTACAATTAATAAAATTGCCACCGATTCAAATACAAAATAACTTCACTCCTCAATGCGATCATATAATCAAGACACACGGCCGTGTGTCAAGCCAAGTTCCTAATTATTATCTAATAGTTAGGATACCTATTACCTACCTACTTTTCCTTCCTTCCTACTTCTTCTCTATAGACCGTTATAGACACCAATCACCATACAGGTTTATTCTGTGTACCTATTCGCTTATTACTTCTGAACTTCTTGTTAGATTTCTCGAAGTGTTAATGTATCTAGGTGTATCTTACACATTTATACTCAATCTACCTAAACAATAGGATAGATTGGTCCACCCGTGCGAAGCTGAGTCGAGTCAGCTTGTCAACGTAGGTCAGGTCGGAAGCCCTTACCTAATAATTAATTCACTTAGCAGTTATATTATCTTCATCAAATTATCATTTTGCTAGATACCGTTCCCTAAATATGGGAAAAACCTGCCTACAAGTTCACAAAAATCAAATTTTCTCTACATATTTATAAAGAACATGCAAATTAACGCTATTACGTTATCTTGATAACTTACCTACCTACATAATACTCGTGTGTATTTATTTTAGTAATTTACAAACTTTCAACTGGGGAATTAGAATCTATTCACACCGACTGATTATAGTTGCACAATAGCGTAATAGCGCTTTTATAGTTGCAACGTGCGGCCTTCATTGCCATCTATTATCTCCCAATAGGCATTTTCGCAGCTGGATGCCAAGTCATTAGAGCGACCTAATCCAGCGGCGAGCAGAGGGTTTACGACGCGACGACTTCCAAAATAAATCACTTCAAAGATAATGAGTTCGAAAATAAAGCGGTGAAACTCGCCCGTCTCTCATCAGTGTGCGGACGATAGACTCTTGTTAATCTCGAGTGTCGGGCGCCGAGCCAACTCGATTAGTATCTACCTACTCCACCGCTCGCACAGGCGACACTGTGGAGTGTGGAGCACCTTCCGCGCTGATTTATATATCTATACGTATTATGTATAGGTAGGTATAAGGCTATTTTAAATATTAACGTGCTCATTAAGTCCCGCTACATGTATTATTATTAGTCAAATAGTTGGCAAAAATATGTATAGCTTTTCAAGATTACCAATGTTAGCACCTGAATGTGATTTGTAACTTTTGGCCGTGAATCAACAATCTCATGAATTATTTAACACGCTCTCAAGAACTCCGTCGTGTTTAATAATACACGCTAATTATTGTGTCGTGCGATTTGAAACTTTGTTACAATCGAAATATCATATCGCTAATGTAACGTCTTGTGCACGATATCTATAGAGCTGTAAACATTTGTAATTATTCAAATTAATAGCTATTAGCGAAATGGCAAGAAGAGATTTAAAAGTTCATTGCCCTCCAGGATTAAGAATGTACCTATCCTTTATACCTTTGTATAGATTACCAAACAGCCCCCGAGAAACCGGCAAAACGCAATATAGCTCTCCCCCTATAAAACACTCTAATTTAAATAAAAAAGCGGCGCCACCTTCCGTATGTCGGTCCTTTTTTTATTACGAACCTTTTTTATTTTCGGGTCAGCTAGGGATCAAAGGGGCTCTCCCTGGAGAGCGTCCGCCCGCGCGCCCGCGTCGCCCTCTCCGTCTGATTTGCGACCATTCCGCCGAGCGCCGATTTGTGAAGAGGGAATACTTCTCAAATTGGGGACTGTTTGCTCGCCTATTAAAATCACTTACCGCTCAAGTGCTCCCGCGGATCGGCTCGTTTTTGTCGGTGTGACATTTACGATTGTTTTCATACCAATCGTAACGTCATTTTTGAAGCATGAAAATATCAAATATGGAGTATTAATATACGTACCAACTCTTGCCACCCCATCGAATGATTTCGTGAACCCGAACCGCTACAATAAGATAAGAGTAGCGTCGTATATAACGTTAATATCTGTAAACCTTACTCGCATAACAATGGGGCCGGAAGCGTCTTCGTCGGTACGATTCGGGGTTCATCAATTCTTGTTCCGATTTTTATTCCGCTCTGTGAACTCGAGGGGTGGATGTCGGGCTCCGCGGTAATAGCTTTTCGATACAATCTCCTCATGCTCACCTATGGCACAATTGCTCACATTGAAACAACGTTCACGTAACTCCGACAGATAGGAGGGACGTGCGACCTCGTGCGCTCGTGTCACAGATACGCGTATCGAATCCGATAACTTTCCTTATTAGCGGGCATGTAAACAATCCGCAATGCTTATATTGTTTGTAATTGAAAAGCCGCATCGCATCGTTGACATAAGTAGGTAGGTATATGGAATACTTAAACAAGTGTATTATGCGTGGTTTATGCAATATTATCTGAAGAAGATATGTGAACAAACACGGGCGTCGTTCGTGTAAATAGACCGTATCTGTTTCCCCGTCGATGGCTTTATAAACAAGCGACTCGTGAAAACATTTATATCTAGTTTGCGTCGGGTGCGGGTCTCGCGCTCCCTGATAAAAATTACGTCGGGAATAAATCAGGGTGCGGAAGGCGGGTGAGGAGCGCGAGGGTGGGGGGGCAGGGGGGTTAGGATGGGGAAACATGAATTTGTCATTTTTTCCTAGGCACGTTCGCGGCCGGGTGATAAATATTGCATTGCAACTTTCGGCGTTTCTTGTTGCCATTAACTTTGGCGCTATCGGTCGCTTCAAATTAACTTTGTTACTGGATATTTTGTGAAGTCCTTTAATATTTCACGTGGGCAGTGAATTGTGATAATGTTGTCGTCCCTGTTAATGGAATCACTTTAGTTAATTCACTTTGTTATGGTCTTTGAGCTGCTTCATTACATTCTGTCGTTCTCATATTTATTTAATCATTTTTATTTGAAGTTTTTCATGGTTCGATACTGTTTTTTGTTGTTGGATTATTACGACTGATGAAGCAAGATGAACAGCGCTAATCTACCCAATCTACCAGAGTGTAAATGCAAAACTTTAGTTTACTATGAGCGTTTATACCTACTGTCCTACCTAGTTATATGTATATCTATGGTCCTGAAAAAAAAACCAACCCGCGAGCATTTGCTTAGTCACACAATGTGAATGCGTTTAGTTATTAGTATCGTCGTTTTGTGTGATAAAATGCACCAAATAACTGCTATCGAAACAGTAATAAACACATCTAATTAATTATTATTTGAAGCAAACATTAAACGCTGTTATAGTCACGAATCCATTAACAGCGTTATGAAACGCGATGCTTCTGATTTATTTGATCGTATCGGGTGTATTATTTTATGTGGGTATAATTTGTATATCTAACAATATTATACATAGGTATATTTATTTCAGTTACGGGCAAAGTGTGTATGGTATGCAATGTTGACATTTCCCGGATATACCTATTTGACTTTGCATGATTTTCCAGACTCTGGATCTTATGAGTAGGTACCTACTTAGTATGAATTAGTATCTGTGGTATCTATAAAAGTCATCCGCAACTCTGCCCCGGTGACACCGTAGTTTGACATGCTACACGAAAACACGAAATGACTATCGCAGTCATTTCCGATCTAAGACAAAGTATCTCTCTTCTTCTTCTTTTTCCGATTGACTGACACGCTCTCTTTATTTATTGAGAGAAGAGAGAGAATACATCATCCTAGATTGTGTAGAATACAAAGTTGTTGATGAAAAATATCACAAATTCAGTTAATAACAACAATTGAGATTGTGCTGGAATCTCGTGAATTGTTGTAAATCGAAATGTGATAAGTAATCTCTGCCAAACATTGCGGAAAAATCTTGTTCTCCGCTTTAAACGTTTACAAAGTCAACCAACGATCTCTAAATAATTTCAACGAAGTCAATGTTGGAGCACCCCGCGGACTTTGCCCGTGACGTATCCATGTTATAGAGAGTAGTAGGTGGGTTACATGTACATTGTACCTATGTGATTAGAAGCAATTACGTTGAAAGCTGATGTTGTAACAAGTGTCGGCGTCGCGTGTCGGTGCCCCAGGGCTCTGTGTCTAATGGTGCGTGCTCACCCCGCGTCCCTCTAGCCCGGCTCACCCTGTCTCACCCTATCTTACACTGTCCAACCCTCTTCGTAGCTTACAACGTCCTCTAAGCGAATACAACGCTCTATAATTTGATCACGTCAATACAGTAGATAGGCACCGTAATATTAGTACGAGTTTGCACATCTCGTAAACGTTGATAGATTTCGAGCATCGAAATAAAATGATATCAAAGTAGAAACGGACCTAAAGATCCTTGTTTTAAAATCGTTTATTAAGTAGGTACTAGGTACCTACTTAATAACTATACTTAGAAACTATGCTGAACAAAAATCTAAGTATATACTATATTAGTATATACTATACTTAGATTTTTGTTCAGCAACTTTCCGCATTAAGGGCACTGCCTGCCAAGTAGGTACCTACACCTACTTATAAGAACGAACTTGAGCCATTTTAATGCGACATTAAAATTTTTGAATACTCGAAATAGTCGAAATTTATAAAGGTTGTCGAAATGATAAACTCGTACTAACACCATAGAGTTAGGACTTCTTTAATTCGATTTGTTAAAGTAATGCGATCTTAAATTTGATTTGCTTTCCATCGGCAATAGCAAAATTTAGTTTTTTTTGATTTAACTAATCTTGTAAGTTTTTTACAACTTTGCCTACGCATTGAATATTGAGGATTGTTTATTGACCTTAGATAAGTTTAGTTACTTACTAGGTAGATAACTAGGTGTGTAGGTAATACGCTGTAGGTACCTACTTACCTATTTAAAACATTATTTTATCCTATAGGTAGTTAGATAGTAGTAGGTAGGTCTATATCTAGAAGACTTATTCTGTGGTCGTGATCGCTTTCTAGTAAATATTTAATTCACTAGTGGTACCTATAGAGATTTTCGTGACATAATTTTATTATGCGGTAGACTCCATGATCCTTTCGCTGTCTAGTAGGGTGATCTAAAGTCCTATGTCTAGGTATGTCTACTTAGCTATAGTTATTAGGTATATAATTTCTAACAAATATACCTGCTTACATTTAAACATCTCGTTAAGTATAATGTGCTGCTAACTTTTATCAAACTGCTGTTAATTTATTTAAGCGTGTTAGAGAACTTTCCTCTCAGCGGCTGTCATTAAAACTTATTTAATTGTTGGTTAATCTTAATGATTATTATGAGATAGATACTTGTTCGTCGGTAGCGGTGTAGTAATTACTTGAGTAATTAAGATCCATTTCTCTATTATCTTCTGTCGTCGAGACTATATTCAACGTAGCCTATAGAACAGACTTAAATTAATTATGATCGGATTAGGATATTCATCAGGATTGTTAATCTCAAAACTGTCATAGATATACCTAGGGCCTTAGGTATATTATCTATACTTACCTAAGCGAATTACACACACAAATAGATACCTACATACTTCACATAGTATGCATATTGCACACATTAACACACACACATTAACACACAGTAATTGTCGTGCTTCGTATGGTTTTATACAAGTACCGAAACACGCATTCGATAGGTAGGTAAGTACATGAACGAATGTGATATTAATTTCAATAAAATAATAGGTACCTATACCTAGTCTATGTAGTTATAGGTATAAAATAACATCAAAAAACATGCAATGAATTGATAAACGGGTGTGAAAGTGACCATATGTGACACAGAACAGAACAACACCTAACATTTCCGACAAACATTTGATTACGATATGAATGAAACGGTCAAAATCAAACGAGATACAATACATCGAAATTCGGGTTTCCGATACGGTTACCATGACAACAATATTTATTCCGGGACTTGTTTTAATCAGATACTTAGTTATTATTGACTATGGTGTTAATTACTTATAATTAGTCAATATTTCATTGATGTTATGTTTCAGAAAAATGTAGATATATCTAAGTGCTTCTATTTGAATAAACTCACACGAGGTAACACTACTAATATTATCTACCTAATAGTTAAAATAAAAAAGAAAGTAAAAAAGTGCTAGAGGAAGCTACAGCTAAATGACAGAAATTCGCGGGCAAGTGATGAAAAAATTCAGTCACAATACCAAAAGATCTGGAAACCTTAGTTGAATGTATCAACATACCTACGGGGAATTAAAATGTTTGCCATAAAAAAATTCAGCTGAGGCCGGGGTGATGCGACGGGAAATATTTAGCGTAAAAATCCGCGCTCGGCTCGGCATCCCATTTATAAATGGAGAGTTATCCGTGGGCGTATAGACAGTGGTAAATGTGGCGTGAAAACCCAAATGCGGACGAGCATTTTTCTCGTGACAAAAGCTTTTCCACGCAGTGCGTCTGCCGCACTATATTTTATTATGTTCATATGTTTTTAATACCCTCCCCTTACCTTTAGCCGCAGAGCGGGGAATTTCATGTAGGTTGGTAGGTAGATACCACATAATATCTAATGTGAGAGAGTTTCAGTGAATTATTTAGGAACTCATTTACCTACCCAAAAATATACGTTTTCTTATACATAGATTACATAGATAACAACCAAGCCTGTTTTTGAATAGATATAATAAAACGACAATACCTAAATAATCATTATTTTAAAATTATAGCTCTAGGTACCTACTACATTTATATAGACGCAGAACTACAATAGGTTCAATTAAGATGAGTATTTCATCTGCGGAATAATATCTTAGTGAGAAAAATTAATTCAAAGTTTCTGAACAGATTTCCCAGCGTTTTTTCATTAAAACTTCCATCGCCTCACTTTTTATTAGTAGGTAGGTAGGTACCTACTTACCTTTTCAAATATCATTGGAAAAAAAAAACAACCACGTCTCGCCTCCCCTTGTTGGCGTAACCGAAATTTAAGCAAACTTTAATTTGGCAGATAATATAAACACCGAAAGTTGCGATGATAAGAGCGGATCGCAAAGTCGTTAGGCGTAACGAGATTCGATCCCCGGAGTGCCGCTGGTATTTAATCACTTCTGAAGTAAATGCACTTGGAAAAAATAACGCGGTATGAACGCCACATTATATTGTCATTCATAATAACAAGAGAGGGTGCGCCGGGGTGGCGGGGGCGGGGGGCGCGCGGGGAGGCGAGGCGTGAGTCTCAATAGCCGGGGTCGTGTCATGCCAGCCGTTTCGACGCGCCTCGGCTTTGTTTAGATTCCTCTGGTTTCCCACCCGGCTTTTCAGAAGCAACACCTTTAAACTTGAAGTGGATGCTCGGGCCCGGGTTAAACAGATTACATCGACTTTGTATTTCAGGTGGGCTTATGTATTATAATAAGTTTAAATACCTATAAGTTGGATTGAAAATGTTCACTTTGTATTTAAGGTAAACATCAATTTACCTACTTAAATCCAAGAAATGTTTTTCGGTGATTTTCCTGAGGAACGAAAAGTTCTTCCATTGCTAATTCGATTTCAAATCCCTCTGGTAAAAACGCTCTTGAGCTAAGTGGCGCTCGCCACCTTTTGACACACAATAAATCACAGGCATGAGCGGCCAATAAAAAATATGTTCCACCCTCGGCGAAAAACCAATTAATTTTCGGCGGCTAAATGAAAGATCGTGCCCATTCGAGTGAAAAAAAATTGAGCTCGCTGTAAATGCAAATGAGAGGAAGCGGGCACGTTAGCGTTTTACAAAGGCATTTTTATTTTCACTGAAGAAAAAAAAACAGGGTTTCCGTCTTTTAAATAAAACACTTCGCATCTTACAAGACTTGGATTACGCCGAAGTGAGATAAAAAAAAATATATCACTTTTTTTTCATAGTCTTTTCTATTAATTTTACATGCAATGCTCATTATACTAATTTAAAGTTTACTAATTTACTACTCGCCCATTATCTGATAGGTAAGTTAGGCTGAAAAAATTTTGTACACAATTACCTACTGAAAAAACCTTCTTTGGAAACGTAAGCTACTAGGTAGACACTGCCCGTCTGTCGCCGTTCTTATAAGAATTTGTCTTATTCGAACTTGGCTTTCACACTACCATGTGTCTTTTTACGTCACTGAAAATGCATCAAACTCGATTCGTATTTTTGTTTAAAATATGAGCTTTAAAGTTTGCCTTTCAAGAGTTTCACTAAAAAGCAGACCAGAAGCGACTTACCCTCATCGTATAATAATAATAAAGTTAAACGCGACGAGATAGAAACGGGAAGCGCGGGAAAACGAGGCAAGTGGAAAAAGGGGAATAATGGAGAAGGAGTAATCAATTTCGCACAGTCGTCGGCGTCGGCGGCGGCGGAGCTCTCATTTAAATTTTAAAATGCCGCGGTGCGGGCCCGGCCCCGGGGGCCCGTGGAGGACTTTTTAATTTGCCCCAGCTCTGTTTTAAAAATGCACTCCGTTCTGCGGTGACACATCAATTCACTTTGACCGTCGACACTCGGGGCTAAAATGTAGTAGCACTTTATTCGCCTACCTTTTGAGGCTAAATAAATAATTGCGCCCCGGAAAGCTGCTTTATCGTGAACTGACCGAAACTAAACGGAAGAGAATTGCAAAAGTAGGTACCTATAGGTATGTTTGAGAAAACATTTTATTTAAGTTAATATTTCTCGTGCATTAGAAAAAGGACTAAATGAGCCTGTTGAAGCTGCCGGTTTTACATCGTTATACCACAGTGAATGACCGGGTTGTACCTACTTTGGAAAGCCGGTGACTGTAATTTGCATCGCAGCCCGGTCTTGAGTCGCCCTACGTGATACGTCATACCTACTCATTGGTAGAGCTACATTTGTTATTGAAGACCAATTGGCTCTTTGCAACGATCTGAGCCGACGGCTTCGATGTTTGATTTTTTTCTGTAATTTTCAACCAATAAAATGACAAAAAAGAATACTTTATACAAAATTATGTTCAAACTAAATGAGTTCGGAAATATTGATGGCCATGTTATAAAAAACGACCCGATAAGAACAGGTTCTCTGGATGTTAATACAAAGTTATTTATTGATCTCATTTAAATAAGAATTTGTTATTTTATTCATTCGTATAAAAAATAGTAAATATTTTCTTGATTGCTTAATTATTCAAATTAACATTTGGCCACCTACTTTAAATAATTATTAACTTTATGTTCCACCGCAGAGGAATTGCAATACAATTATTAAAAATCTGTAGGTAGGTATCTATGTGTTAACTGTGGTATTTAGATAAACAAATATAACATGTATTTTTTTCTATAATTTATTCACTATGAATCCTTATAGGTAATTATTATTATTAGACATCTACCTACTGTATTATGAAGTGGATATGATATACCTACCTAGTAATTAATGTCACTTTATCATCAGGGAATTTAAAAGTATAATATACCTACTTTTGAATTTGAATTTTATAAGAGCCACAAGTTGCCTTAGTAATAATATTATGTAAGCCAACTTGTGGCTCTTGAAATGTAAAGAGTAAAGAGTGCAACCGCATGTTCGGAAAGCAGATTGTAGTGAGAAGAGCTGGCAAGAAACTCATATATGAAATAGAAGATATTCTTTTTGGTAGGTAGGTATAGCATTTATCTGAAACCTACAATTTTAAAAATATATGTAAAGAAAATAATATATTTCTTTAGCTGATAGCAATTTAAACTTTTATTGTCAATTCTTGAAGATTTACCTTATATATATTTTCAGTTTAACGCAAATACTACAAATGACAGTAAACGGCCCAATATCCGTGAAGTTCTAAACTTCGCGAACTTTACAGCAACTTTATGTGAAACTGGGTCTATTGCCTACCAGTACCATTAGTCGGTGGAATTGACAAAAATATTCAAAAACTTTTCTTTATTACTGATATAAAACTTGGAAATAAAAAACTGATCAGTTAACGGATACTGGGACACTACCGAAAATAGGGACTTTTACCTTATGAACCTTACAATCCACCAACTATTTTCTTAATTAAAGCTGTCATTGATATCTACCTACTTAAAGGATAGGGTATTTGACTAATTTTTGGAAATTGTTTTAAATTATTCTTTATTACTTATTAAAACACACTACATTGATATTTTTCGCAATATCTACAGTATTAAGAATTAAATCAATGATAAAGTTTAAGTTTTGAAAACCACGCCAAAAACGACATTTCTGATCACATGATACGCGTGATGTCACAAATCGCTATGCAAGTCACTTCTCTCGCTCGCTCGTTTTCGGAACTCGGTGCGTGCGACAGAGACGCTACGCAAGGCGACTGCTGGATCGTAATGTTCTAAATTGTTATACCTACTCATTTTAATATCAATCTTATTCTTTCAAGTATAAAGTTTAGTTTCGGTTGACTTGATAAACTTCAATTATATCAACCAAGTTACGTGCTATCGAGTGAAGTCACAAATCGCTATGCAAGTCACTTCTCTCGCTCGCTCCTTTTCGGAACTCGGTGCGTGCGACAGAGACGCTACGCAAGGCGACTGCTACATCGTAATGTTCTAAATTGTTATACCTACTCATTTTAATATCAATCTTATTCTTTCAAGTGTAAAGTTTAGTTTCGGTTGACTTGATAAACTTCAATTATATCAACCAAGTTACGTGCTATCAAGTGACATCACAAACAATCCCAGAGCGTTCACGTTCCTGATAAAATTTCAAAAATTATTATGTTTTATTTCGTGCAAAATATCGCGTAAAATTACATAGTTTAGTTTGATTGAGTGAAATATGTCTTTTTTAGGCTATTATCTGATAAGATGACCACAATCAATAGTATATTTTGAATGTTGTCAAATACCCTATTGTAACTAACTGTCCCGTTTCCCCGCAGCAACAAAGGCCAGACCTGCCCAGGTTGCTGCAGCAGATGCACGCGGCGCACCTGCCGGCGCACGGCGCGCCGCCGCTGCCGCTCCTGGGCCAGGGGGCGCTCCCGCCGGCGGGCCTGCTGGGCCTCGGCGTGCCCCACCATCCCCTCTCAGTGCTCGCGAAACCTCCCGACATACACCGACCCGATGACAAAGGCAACGGTAAGAAAAACTATCTTAATTAATAAACTTTAAGTAGATAGGTAGGTACCTATTAGGAATCCTAGCTAGAGCTTTCAGCTTACATGTTGTCAGTTGTTAAGTTTCTTGATCTGCAGTGCACCATTTGCAAACCTCTACGTATAGGTACCAACTTATTGAGGTGTTGGTTCGATTCCACCTGAATTCATTTTACCTAACTAACTAGAAAAAGAGGTTGATTTGTAATTGTTGAAGATTTTAATTGAGTAGGTTATTATTTCAATCATCAGTATTATCATCATTTTGATTATTATAATGAAGTTAGAATAAACCTAACTAAAAAAATGTTATTCAAACTATGTACCTAAGTACCTAGGTAGGTAATATTTAAATTCACATCTCGCTATACATACACAGTTACAAAAACCAGTCACATTACTCGTAATTCTCAGAAAAAGAAGAAGTGCCTATTCATAGGTTTCATAACGGATCAATACATAAGATGAATATTTCAAGAGCTGTCGTATGTTTGTGCGCTCGACTTGTTTGCCATGCGCCACTCGCTGGAGACTATTAGAGCCCCCCTCCCTCCCGCACCCCGCACCCTGCACCCCGCAGCCCAGCTACCACGGCAGACGTCTCCGATCCCACTTCTGTTTCAATATTTACCACCTCCGAGAGGCTTTTTGAACCCGCTGTTTGCGTGTTTTCGGATCGCTGACGGCTACGGCTCTCGATATTGCTTTGAGAGTATAAATAAGTCACTTCTACGAACCTATGCCTACCTAGGTAGGTATATGTATGTATGTACGTATGTATGCATGTTTGGATAGGCCGTGTAAACAGACATTGCCAATATAGGTATTGACAAGGTATAAAACGTTCGGTATTGGCAGCCGCGTTCGAACTCGGGCTTCGAATAAATAAAATTGGACAATCGCAAATACTTACCTAAATGGAGAAACTAGGTTCGAACGTTAGAACGAATATTCGCACGAGCCGGCTGCGAGAGCGCGCCACAAATGAAAATGTAACACAGAAATGGATTTGGAAGCCGCCCGTCGCTCCGGTTAATTACAAAAGCAAGCGGTAATCTGCGCTCCGGGATGTTCCGGCTTAGTGCCCCCGAGCCCCCCTGCCACCCGGCCGCGCTTCCCTGGCTAATTTGTGCCATTATCGGTGTACTGATGTAAGAGTTACCGAGTACCGTGCAGATGGCCCCCCCTCGACCCGCGCGCCCTCCCACACCGCACCTTGCCCGCGCCCAATTAATTATTCGTTGCTGGTGTGAGCGTCGCGTGTTTTAGTCAATTAGTAACGTAATTTTGCGGGTGACTTGAGTGTAGTACGCCGCCGGTGCCGCCGATGCCGCCGACCGATCTCGAGCGTTATGTTCCAAGTTCCAGGCTTTCAACACTCAAAGCATACTTAGGTACGTGAGTGCTAAAATGTTGTTAGATTAATTTGCTTATTTACTACCTCTGCTGATACGAATATGCGAGTTATTCTCTAGAAATAGGTCGGTATCTCGGTAAATCCCGTGAGAAATCTTCGATTTGTCAGAATAGATATTCTAGAATCCTTTGTCCATTTGTAACGGGATGTAAAATATCTATCGTGCTTTTCGTGAAGATCGGTTTAGCGGTTTAGCCGTGAGTAGGTATACTTAGGTGTATTATCCTATTAGTTAGTTACTTAGATATGTAACTTTATTGTGCTTTATAGTGTCAGTTTTTATTTTTATGTAGGTAGGTATAGGAATAGGTATATCTTTCCGGGATACAAAGTAACTATAATCCTCTTTCATTGCTGTAAGAATCCCGTCAAAATCTATTTGACTTTTCAGAATATTAGCCCGCGGTTAGGCAGATCGACAGATAGACACAAAAAAATTAAAAACGTGTGTTTGTGTTACACAATTGTTCAAATTATCCTACGAGTTTAATAAGAGGCAATTCTAAGTCGCAGACAGACAGACACTTTAATTTTATTTATTATGTGTACCTACCTACCTACCTATCTAGATCACAATATTAAAATATATATACGAGAACCTACTCGGGCGCTTTGTGTGTCTATTTAGTATTTAATATTCCACAATAACAGAATAATTCTGTGTCAAACGATAAATTCCACATGTAATTATTTGGTCGGCTAATATTGCTGCGGTGTGTTTCAGGGCACATACACATAGTCGGAATTCGTGTGTCCGCAGATAGCGAATATAGTCCGATGTATGCCCAATAATTGAGGCGGATTGCATTTAAATTAATTGAACGCATGCACTGGCGCGCCCTCTGCTATGTATTAATGTAATATGCGCGCAATATACAAACGTAATCACGTACATATTGGAGAGGATATTGCTCAAACTTGGAGAGAATTAATCGATGGATGATAATGCCTTTGATGTTCAATCGATAGACCAATACAGCATCTACTCATCGCTTTATGCTTGTAAATTTAGGCATCTGTATCTATTACTTAGCTTAGATAGTTGCTAAAGCTCTTCATTAATATTGTCAGTCTCTCTCTGAACACAAATTAAAATAGAATATATAAAAGCTTTATTTTTAAATAAACTTTTACAAAAACGACAACACGTGGACCCTGACAGTTGGCCTCGTTCATAAAATAAGTCGTGCGCCCAGCCTAACCTATTTCCTAACCTAGTGCACAGTACACAGATACAACCAGTAGTGAAACTACCTACAAACGTTCGAAACGGCTCACTCACACAAACATGCGCATCGACGAGACCCCTACCGGGTTTTCGCGTGGATGTCAGTAGCGAGTGCCGCTAAATCAAGGGTTCCCAAACTTTTTTTCCTCATAGACCACTTTCAAAATTTAGCTAGTTCCGGTGGACCCCCTGTAGCTACATTTCTACCATATTCCCAAAACTCGACAAAAAATGTGAAGGTTAGATGTTACTATGGAAATTTGCATTGCGGCTGAGTTCCAACCACGAGTCAATAATTTTCGAAAAAAGTGAGAATTGATCGGTTAATTGATTGTACTGTAAGTGGACGTCAAAAAAGTAAAGTTTTGTAAAGTATAAAGTTAAGTAGGTACTGAATATGGAATATGCAAGTTTTTACAAGTAACAGTCGTTAAGCTTCTTAAAATATTATCTGCCTACATTGTTAAGTAGATGAAGTCAAGCCAACATTTTAGGTCTTCACTATCGAAAGCAGATAAATTTTCGTGGACCCCCGCTTACAACTCGTGAACCCCCATTTTTTTGTCACGCCAACGTAGACCCCCGTCGAGTCTCCCGTGGACCCTTGGGGGTCCACCTGGACCACTTTGGAAACTACTGCGCTAAATGGTCTCGTCGATGCGCATGTTTGTGTGAGTGAGCCGTTTCGAACGTTTGTAGGTAGTTTCACTACTGGTTGTATCTGTGTACTGTGCCTAGTGCAATGAAAGAATATTGCCCGTTTTCACTAACAACGAACAAGGCAACGCCTAGTTAAGTAATGCCTAATCTAAGGAGATCCCTAGGCATACATTTACGTTTCACCAATCCATTTTCACTAGGCAATTCCTAAGCTTTGAATTGCCTAAACTTGTCTATGAATTTTTGTTTCGTGCTGTCTATACATACTCTGAGTGTACAAAAACTCGCAGTTTTTCTATTTGACGTTTAACAGATAGTATTTCTCTGTGGCCGGTGTGCTTAGTCTAAAGCGGAGCACTCGAAAACGAACTCGAAAACTATTGATCGATTTCAGAGTAAAATAGACCTAAAATGGCTTGTATTAAGGTTTGAGTTCGCCAATACATTCAGCATTCGAACAATGCTGAATGTATTGGCGAACTCAAACCTTAATACAAGACATTTTAGGTCTATTTTACTCTGAAATCGATCAATAGTTTTCGAGTTCGTTTTCGAGTGCTCCGCTTTAGACTAAGCACACTGTACCTGCATCCTGCATCTTACGCATTTTACGTGACGTATTTTGTGTATAATACTTTGGAATTGAATTAAAAAACAACCGAATATCGTTCCTTTAAGTATTTCGCAATTTTACTTATTAATAACATAATATATAATTTACATTATTTAAAACTCCAAAAATTCTAATATATTTTCTGTACTCATATTAAAAGTTAATTTAATTAAAAAGACAATATATTATACGATAGCAAACACAAATGACCACGAAAATAGAAAACAAATATGAATCTGAGCGGCAGATGTCATACCTAACTGTCATTTTAGGGGTTGCCTAGCATTAAGCACCGCCCAATCGGTGTCGTAACTTTAGTTGGCGCCTAACGTCGTTAGGCATCACCTAAGGGTTGGTGAAACGTTTTTTTCCCCTAGGCATGACCTAAATATCTAAGCATCCGATTTAGGCGTCTCCTAGGTTTAGTGAAAACGGGCATATGGTACTTAGGTATAATAGGTACTAGGTAGGTATATAACAACATTTTTCTTTAATCAACTGGATTATAAAATCGACTCATTAAATAACTGACATGAACACGTATAGCTACATTATATACCTACGACAGGTATTTATTCACTTATGTTTAGTTATAGGTATGTTAGATATGTAAAGGAGTTATTCAATCGTATTTTATATTCTCTTTGGTTTCCTTCATGTAAATTGGAGAATCATGAATATTAATCGCGAATAAAATACTCGTAACTTGGGTGTGCGTGTAGACGTTTTGTCATTGGTATTCGGGTGACAGGGTTAATCTTTTATGCACATCTTACCTACTTGACATAAATTATCTCAATAACATACCCATAATAGTTAAACGCAATCGCCTTAGAAATTACTTTTTATATTCACACTATTCACACTAATATTATACCTAAAGGTGAAAGTTTGTGTGTATGTGTGTATGTTTGTTACTCTATAACGAACGCCGCAACTACTGAACCGATTAGCTGAAATTTTGAATGAAGATAGATTATGCCCTGACTTAACACATAGAACTTTTTACCCTGAAAAAATCCACAGTTCACACGGGATTTTGTCTGAAATCTACAGGTACAGCTATATGTATAGATTACTATATGAAACTTCCTTGAAAGTATAGTAGGTATAAAGGTTGGAAAAGGGAGCGGGAACGGGAACCGGAAATCCACGATTCCCTCAGGAATTCTGAAAAATCGAAATTCACGCGAGCAAAGCCGCGGGCAAAAGCTAGTTTTAAATATAGGCTTTGACATACCTATCTTTTTATGGAGCGAGCTAGATATAAATTTACCTATACTTAGTAATCACATATCTACTTAATAGGTAATCCATAAAAATATTATTGGCTCTTGAAGTTCAAGTTCACTGATGGATTCTAGATTCTAGCTCAATTTTATTTAGAGGTCGATAATTATGTAACCATCAGTAGGTATCGAAAAGATTTATGTATTGGGTGGCTACTTGTTTTAGTGATGGTCTTAATTTGACGTCGAAACGCTCGTTTCAGAAGACAATAAATTAGCGATAGCAGAGACCAAGACTAATTTGCGCAGTGGAGCCGGTGCGGTCGCAATGTATGGCCGGGTTTAGTGCTAAATTATTGTGACGTGCGCTGCATAATCTCACCGTGTGTCCGGGGACAATGTTATCATGAGACGTTGCAATTGCCTTTGTCCGTATTACCATACTGTGCGTTGCATTGCGTCACCAACACGCTGCAGTTCCATTAAAATATAGATCATACGACGAAGTAGTTAAAGTAACCAACCAAGTGTCCAACCAGAGAACCTCTTCTCTTCGCTCATCAGCTAGTTGGTTCAAGTCAAGGAAGGGTTATAGAGTAGGAGAAAATAAATGAAAGAAATACCTAAACATTAAGACCCCTCTCCCAGTTTGACGCTATTGAAGTTTAGGTATCTAACGGCAGGTAGGCTGGCGGCCAGTTACACGGACGACTACTTGGATATAGCGCGACTATGACTATAGTTTTGGTACTTGTATTAAATATTAATTTATAAATTATTTATTTGATATTGTAGTATTATATATTATATATTTACTATAAAATATTTTTAAAATGACTTCGCGTGGGACTTTATCGAATAAGTATTTCATTAATCTACGTTCAACTTACAAAACAAAAGCGACCAGGATAATATGATGTACTTCTCTATAATGACATGTAGGGTTCCGTATTTATATCATAGGTATCACGCATATTTAGCCTTCAACCATTTTTTTCTAAACTAACTAATAAAAGAAACAATCACCTTTTTAATTATTTAATAATTACCAATTATTATTATTATTATACATATTTCAAATCATCTGTCTGAAAATAACATTACAGAGCTGTTGCATTGCACCTGTTGAAGTTCTTGGAGACATTTTCTGATAAGAGTACAATTATTTAAAGTTTACCAATAGAACAATAAAAAGTATGCAATCTTTGTTTACTGCTAAAATGTCGGTTTAGTCAGAAGTGCAAGTGCGACTTTTATTACAGTAATTAGTAATAAACAACAGGTGTTTGTAGTCATTAGGTAGGTACCTAGTATATTTTTTTGGGAGGAGGGGGCGAATTTTGCTATTTCGTATAATTTTTTTTTCTTCTTCTTTTGATTTCTTCCTTAAAAAAATACAACGGCCATTTTGGATTCCAAAATGAACATAATTTTTTATGTTCAGTCCCCCAAAAAACTTCGGAAATGAAATGACACCCATATTATAAACAAGTGGATAAACCCGCGACTTCGTTCGCATGGATATTGGTTTTTAAAAATCCCTCTCATTGAGAACTCTTTGTTTTTCCTAAGCTCCTTTGAGCTTATACCTTGCTAAAAACTGTTGAAATTTCACTGGCGGATGTTTAGCTACATCAAAATGTAAACATCCGCCAGTGAAAGTCCTATCAAAAACGGTCCAGCCTTTCAGAGATTGGCCGGTAATTTATAAAGTATCTCCTTTCTAACAAAAAAAGAATGAATGAAATCGGACCACCCGTTAACGAATTACAGCTAAGTACACATTTTGACTTTCATCCCCTCTCCCAAGGGAACCGTGCTGAATTTTGGGATAAAAAGTATCCTATATATTACTCCGTAGTATGAACTTAAATCATGCCGAGTTTCATTTCAATCCATTTAATAGTTTTTACGTGATGCGCGCACAAACATACAGACAAACAGATAAACAGACAAAAATTTCAAAAATAGCTTTTTTATGTTCTATTACTTATCCCTAACATCCACCAGTTATTATTTTGCACAAATCTTCAATGTACACATATGGCAATTCTACGATTTTATTATATTATGTATAGATATGTATAGAAGATAATTTCTTAAAAAAAATACGACGGCCATCTTGGATTTCAAAATGGAATATTAGTTTATAATATTATATTTCCGTGACTGTCCTAGGTGCTATGCTGTAATTTTACTTATTTAAAAAAATACGCACTATTACTTACTACTCACGCATATTTTTTAGAAAAATATTCATGCTCAAAACTTTGCAGTCGTTGTATAAATTAGTGTTTACACGACTCTCGTACGTGCATCTGGATGGTGGCAAAATTTGCACAGGTCCTTCCCCAACGAGCGCCGGGCGCATACTAAATAAGCTAAGACAATGCGTAGCTATTTATTGTAATTTAGGGTGATGTTTAATAAGTTTTTATGTTTGATCAAATAAATGGATTGTTAATTAAACTACATACATAGATTCGTTAAAGAACATAGTTTATTTCTACATAAAAATTTTATTGAATTTATGCTTTTTTCAATACAAAAAATCGTGTTAAAGTAACCGTATAATTCGGGAAATTTGGCAGAAGTTCTTTTTTTTTTACCCATTAATTTGATAAAAAATCTATATTCTGGTCTGTAATGTGTCAATAGGACTATATGTCTGATATTTAAGTATTTTTTTCAAGTAAATCAGATGACTTTAAAGGACAGATATAGAGCTTCAAAGTTGAGTCTGTTATTTATTTTATTAAAACGAGGTGTGGGAAATTGATCATTACAAAATAAATAAAATAGTTTTTGTAAATATGGTCTGACAAAATATGTCAATATGAAGGATTAGTTTATTTAAAACATGTATTGAAATATGTGAAAGTCTCTCCTACGATGCTAAATTTGGAGCTTGAAATCTCAGATTTTTCAGAGAAAAGGTAAAACTGCTCTTAACTCTTTCTTTTTTACCCGACTAGGTACGGCAAAGCCAAAAGGAAGGGTTGTGATTTTAGCAGTCTATGTATGTACCTATGTTTGTGGCCGATTTTTGTATGAGATTCTGTGTGTACCACTGTAGCGCCTAAACTACTGAACCGATTTTGATGAATGAGGTGTCTGTTGATTCGTTGTTATGGTCCGGGTGACATATAGGCTACATTTTGTTTACGAAAAAATCGAGAAGTCACCTTTGCGCGGCTTTCTAGATTTTAAAATTAGTTTCGTATAGGCATAACAGATGGCGCCACAAGCTGCTTGCCCCGCGATTTTGCCCACTAAATCTATCTATATCTATACATATAATAAAATCGTAGAATTGCCGTATCTGTTGAAGATTTTTGCAAAATAATAACTGGGGGATGTTAGGGATAAGTAATAGAACGTAAAAAAGCTATTTTTGAAATTTTTGTCTGTTTGTCTGTTTATCTGTTTGTCTGTTTATCTGTTTGTCTGTATGTTTGTGCGCGCATCACGTAAAAACTACTGAATGGATTGAAATGAAACTTGGCATGATTTAAGTTAATACTATGGAGTAACATATAGGATACTTTTTATCCCGAAATTCTGCACGGTTCCCTTGGGAGAGGGGATGAAAGGCAAAATGTGTACTTAGCTGTAATTCGTTAACGGGTGGTCCGATTTCATTCATTCTTTTTTTGTTAGAAAGTAGATACTTTAAAGACTACTGGCTAATCTCCGAAAGGCTGGACCGATTTTGATGGGACTTTCACTGGCGGATATGTTTACATTTTGATGTACCTAAACATCCGCCAGTGAACTTTTAACAGTTTTTTAACCCCCGACGCAAAAACGACGGGGTGTTATAAGTTTGACGTGTCTGTGTGTGTGTGTGTGTGTGTGTGTGTGTGTGTGTGTGTCTGTCTGTTCCCCTGTGGCGCTCAAACGGGTGAACCGATTTGAATGCGGTTTTTTTTGTTCGAAAGGTGATTTAGTCGAGAGTGTTCTTAGCTATGTTTGATGAAAATCGGTCCAAGATGGCCGCCGCTACAAAATGGCGGATTACATATTTTTTCACAAATCCCTTAATATGGGTATCAAATGAAAGGGCTTTACTAGTAGAATACTGTATACTATGAAAATTTCAAATCCAAGATGGCCGCCACCACAAAATGGCAAATTACATATCTTTTTCACAACTCCCTCAGTATTGATATTAAATGAAAGGTCTGGACTAGTAGAATATTATACATTCTGAAAAATTTCAAATCCAAGATGGCTGCCACCACAAAATGGCAAATTACATATTATGTTTCACAACTCCCTTTATATGGATATCAAATGAAAGGGCTCGACGAGTAGAATACTGTACACTATGAAAATTTCAAATCCAAGATGGCCGCTACCACAAAATGGCAAATTACATATTTTTTCACAACACCCTCAGTATTGATATCAAATGAAAGGTCTGGACTAGTAGAATATACACATTATGAAAAATTTCAAATCCAAGATGGCTGCCACCACAAAATGGCAAATTACATATTTTGTTTCACAACTCCCTCAATATTGGTATCAAATGAAAGATCTTGACTAGTAGAATACCTACTACGCACTATGATTATAAGTTTGACGTGTCTGTGTGTGTGTGTGTGTGTGTGTGTGTGTGTGTGTGTGTCTGTCTGTCTGTTCCCCTGTGGCGCTCAAACGGGTGGACCGATTTGAATGCGGTTTTTTTTGTTTGAAAAGTGATTTAGTCGAGAGTGTTGTTAGCTATGTTTGATGAAAATCGGTCCAAGATGTCCGCCGCTACAAAATGGCGGATTACTTATTTTTTCACAACTCCCTTAATATGGGTATCAAATGAAAGGGCTTGACTAGTAGAATAGCACTATTGCAAATCCAAGATGGCCGCCGCCACAAAATGGCGAATGTCGGGGGTTTTTTAAATTTTAAATTTACACTTGTAGCAAGGTTTAAGCTCAAAGGAGCATAGGAAAAACAAAATGATTCCCACGGGATTATTAAAATCAATATCCACGCGAACGAAGTCGCGGATATCCGCTCGTTATTACTAAATTATTAAGCGTAGTCGGGTTTTAGTTTACGAACTTTACTTGTTAGTTCATATCAATATCTACCACGTTTTTTTATTTAGGTAGGTACATACGTCCACGCTTAAATTGAAGCCAGGTGGCAAAGATAACATCGGGGATAAATACGGCCGGGTGGAATATACCTACCTATCGGATATTTTAATCAAAGCTTTGGTCCAAATCAAATTACCTCGATGTTGTGTGACACGGACGCGCCGTGGGTTCTTGCAATATTTACTCGTGTGCTCCCCCATCCCCCCTTGTCAATCAGCGGCTGAACAGACGCCTGATTTTATATGGTGGTTTACTATTTGTTTATATTGATACCTATAGTATATCCTAGTCCTACGTAAATTGGTTTACGCAAGAATGCTTTAAATAACCATGAATGGTGTCAATCTCTAATAGCCATATATATAGGTAGTAGGTATAATATTTATCTAGAGGTCAAATGTAGGTAGATATACATATTCAAAAGATATAGGTATATAGCGATATTTGTTAAATAAGGTCTGAGAATCGGATCTGTTTGTTCATATCTCCTTTAAAAAGTCTTATCTATCGATTATTTTTACTATCTATCGACATTAAAGAGCTTAGCAATATCTTAACAGTGGCACTTATCATTTAAATCTTTACATACCTATAGATTGCTCTAGATCTATATAGATCTATACCTATAGACGTTAACGTTATCCACAAAAATATATCTGAAGTGAAGATCATAAAAAATATTATAACAATACCTAAAAAATAAACAGCACGTTGTTCTCCCTTCACCGTTTTACCACCGCACCGCAAGACAGGATGGGTTGTCATCCTTATTGTGGTTGCTGTTCCACCTACGCGCACACTACTACAACTAGGGTATGGAATACCCTTCCGAGATCCGAGGGAACACATTTCCCGACACCTACAACTTGGGCATCTTTAAGAAAAGAGTAAATAGGCATCTTCTAGGTAAACGCGTACCATCTTAGGCCACATCATCACTTTCTACTTAGGTGTGATTGTGGTCAAGCGTATGCCTGTTAAGAATTTAAAAAAAACTTTCTGAAAAGCTCAACTTTCAGCTTTCAAAAATGAATCAACTAAGTAGGTACTATACAAAGTTTTGTTTTAAAGTAAAAAGTAGGTTACCATTCTTCACGTAACTCTTTTCACAAATTATGTAGATATTATGTCTATCACCTCCAGGAGGCATAGTCTAAAGTGAAACATTTGCATTGACACAACGTTCCTTGTTCGCAGGTATCAGCTCGGCAGAGGAGCGACATGTGAGTACCAACAGAATTCCAATTTCGCAAAGTTGGAGTTGTTAAAATTTCCAACGACAAAATTCCGCTTTGAAAAATTCGAGGTATACCTACTCTCGTACCTAACCTAACCTACCGAGTACCTACCGACTGCTCCAACGTTCTGCTTTTTCCATTTGGGAATGCGAACGTGGAGTGTTGTGCTCGAACGCGTTGATTTCATAACACGGCCCCGGCTGAAACAAGTGGGTGGCGCAAGTGGCGCACCCCGCTCAGGGTTGACACTCGCTCTCTACACTTTAACATTTTTGTGGGTTTCTAATTTAATTTTTTATGTTTTGGTGTGATACGAAAGAATTGTAGACATTCTAGAACGACGCACGTGTTGGCTAGGAAAAGGTTTGGTAGCAATTATGGAATGGTACATAACAGTGCTAAATCAAATATTATGGAAGTGACAATATTATTATGTCAATATCGTATAAAGTGGCGACTCTCCATTTGTTAATACCTACTATCAATGTAAAAGTTTTGATCCGGCGCGTCTGTAAGCACGGGCGCTAGTGTTTAATTCTAAAATCTTCAATAAATCCATGCCGCTTACAGTTGGCAAAGTGTACAACCCTACATTAAAGTGAGCTCACGACCGAGTGCGTCGTTCGCGAGGTGTTGCGAATGTCGGCTATCGTGCTAGCGCGGTGGCTGCGGCGAGGGTGGCGGGTGCCCGTTTAGGGTTGAAACTTTTTAACACGATAGCTAAACCTTTTATTTTGTAGGTATGTAGCTCTTCATTAAAATAGTAGGTACCAGGTAGACTAGGAATAATAATATCTACCTATCGCGAATCTTGTTTTCCTTCCGTCTTTTTTTTGTTGACAACAATAATTATTGGTTTACCTAAATTTTAAACTAATAAACATTGCAAACTTAGGTACCTATATTAATAAAAAAATATTAGGTATATGATTAAGGTAGGTACCTATTGAAGGTGTTAAAGTAATGATTTATACGAGCCGTGGTTATTTACCTATCTATTATAACTCAATTCTCCCATTTTATTAAATTATGCCTTTTATTTAAGATGGTTGTTCACAACCGACAGCCCTATTGTTCTCTGCGAGCGCTCGCTGAAGGCGGCGCACCGCACAGATGTGCATTCAGTTTCAGTGGCATTGCCACCACCATTCACTATTGCATGCTAGGGTTGGCAAGACTGTGAAACTGTTTTAATACCTAAGTGCAGTTTCACACACTTTTTATCTAGATACACAAACCAACAACAAGACAGTACCTAAATAATTAATTAGTTAATAATTTATGCCATTCATTTTGACTTTATAATGAAGGTACCTATATCGTCATTCGTCTTTCATTAAAGCTATGTTTGAAAGACTGTATAGGTATAGATAGGTAGGTACCTAGCTATGTTCTAGCTTTCTGCTTTTCCGACCGAACCGATTCTAATTTCTAATGATTATTTTTTATAAAACAATAGTTTAATAGGATTTAATAATAGTTTCAAAGGTGGTCCAATATTTTTGGAGAAATTATTTCTCCTCTTAAGAAAATTTGGAAAAGAATCTCGTTTATTGAATTTCAGGCGTTTGAAGGTTTAAGAAATATTTTTTTAAATATCTGCATATTTATAATGTTACTATTGTTCCGCTTCATTGGATTCTGCTATTGCATAAATCCCTGTTGTTGACAACCTTAACACACGCTGCAAGCGAAATGCACGCGAATCGATACCGAGCCCCCGCTTCACAACATTGTCTTTGTTGCCTGTACCTAACCCACTTCCCTTCTGTTTCACGTATTCCGCTCTGACGTTTCAATTTATTACTATTCCACTCCGCCTCCACTGAAACGTGATAGCTGCAAATCTTTTGTTACATTAACGTACAAAGGGACTTTAATTTTCTGTACGTAGATACCTACCTAGGTACCTAGTAGGTACTTAACTAGAGTTGGACTAGGAACCCACCATCAATGCTTATATAGGATTGCCTAGGATTGTAGTCAGAGATTAAAAATGGGTTTTAAATTTTTTTATCTGTTTACTGGTTATTAATAAATTTAGTCAATAATAATAGGTGCGACTAGCAAAGTTTGTGATAAAATCAGATAAGTTATAGCTAGTCACTGTGTCTACCTATACCTATTAGAAATATCCGATAAGATCATATCCATATTTGATAGAAAACATGTTAAGCCTCTTATCTTATAAATAAGGAATTGTAAAATAATAATAATATAAAAGACTCACTTCGGTAAAGTCGATAGCGATATGGGAATTGGGATAGATACGGCAGAGGGCAGGTGCACCCTTAGTACGACGTTGCGCATTTCGAGAACCTTATAGATAGGTACACCTTAGATCGTTAATCTTCTCGTTAGTAGATTTCGTGAATTGAAATACAATAAATAGACCGAAAAATCCTATAGATTTACGGCCTGTTTCACCACCTTCTGATAAGTGTTGGATAGCCTAAACGTAAGTTTTGTCACTTTCTTACTTTATGTCAAGTGACAAAGACAAAAGTTGTAGATAGCTATCTAATAGGTACATATCAGAAGGTGGTCAGAAGTATTTACTGCCAAAATTTCGAAGATTCGTTAGGGTTCTGGCTCTAGATTTAAGTTTCATTCTACTTGACGTTAAATTGTTCCCATACTCGTATTCTATATTAACACTGGATAAACTCTTAGATAACCCTACGGAGAGGCAGTGTTAGCAGTCTGTTCACGGAGCCGTCGATCTGTGCAAACACGCGGCGGCCTGAGTAATGCACTGACGCGTCTTACAGCCCGAGCGAGGGAGCCCGAGAGCCCGGGGGGTGCCGGGGGGTCGTGGGGAGATGCACGCCTTAATAAAGTTTACATAAACCGTGTTGCCGCGGCGCAGCGAGGGGGCGCGCGCCGCGTCGGGACTCGGGTTACACTCCTTGTTCGTGACCGCCAGTTTGTCCGCCGAATGTTTTCACTGCAAATCACGGAGGCGCTACACTGTTGCAACACTTGCAACCGACTCGTACCTATTTATTTGCAAACATATTCGCACACCCACCGCGCTCGCCGCCTCGAGCGCACAACACTTCGCAATTTATTTAAAAATATTGAAAATTATTTCTTTGAACCGAACGCGCTCGAGTGCTCACTTCGTAAGGTTGCAAAATTAAAATTTCTCTCGAAGACGCCGCGTTTCGTATTTGCATATTTAAACCCGCACTAATTACGGCGGCCTCCGAGAAGGTCGCTTAAATTTTGTCGAAATAACCGGGATTATGACTGCCAATTTACACCGACATGAAATTGAACGGCGGCCGCTCTCTCGAACGGGCCTTTTCACGATCTCATTTAGGTAACATAATAACCCCGGATTTATTTCTGCCGCTCGCTCGTTCTCCGTCGGATCGCGCCTAATATTCAATTTAGCGCACAAACCACACAAAAACTGCTCGGAGCCGGTTCATTACGCCGCGCATCTCGCCTCTTCATCCTCCTCACCGTATCTGAGCCACTCCGAACGACACCCCGTGACCCCCGGCAGCCCTCCCGGCTCCGAGTGGAAAACTCGCAGGACGAGGGCCGCTCAACCTTGTTTAGCATTCTCCTCCGCTTCTTTATTTAATAGATGCCCGAAAAAATTCCGATCGGAATAAATTTACGTTTTCTCGCCGATACGCCTCGGTTTCTCGCTTTATAGCTATATAGCATCTCCGTTTCTAATTAAGCGGTGTGTGCGAACGCGGCTTATTTACAGCGGGAGGGTGCGAGCACTTCATTACACCATTAAAACGAAATTATGTAGAGGTGTTTTTTTGCCTTGCCGGTGTGCGGTGGCAA
The DNA here is from genome assembly GCA_920104075.1 of Melanargia galathea. Classification (NCBI taxonomy): domain Eukaryota; kingdom Metazoa; phylum Arthropoda; class Insecta; order Lepidoptera; family Nymphalidae; genus Melanargia; species Melanargia galathea. The sequence continues at coordinate 12,698,112 of OV049874.1, read as the reverse complement.
CCTTAGCGCGGCGTGTTTACGCGCGGCACTTGCTCTCAGCCTCGCAGCGCGCCGCCCGTGACACTGACAACCCTCGCAATTTATAGCTCGAGACTTTTCTTAATTGGAAAGAATGGCCACTTGTAATTATTAAGACGCCCTAAAGTGAAACAGATTGCGCGATAGTCTCCGTCGTGTTTTTGTTTCCCCTCCGAGGAATAAAAATAAAGAGCGTAAGCGGCCTTTTATGTCTTCTTAAATGTAAATTATCTTATTCTAGTCTACGCTGTAAAGGGAATAGGTATATCTAGGTACCTACACCTACTTAAAAATAGAGGTTTTAGTTTGATACGTCTTTTATATGCTGTAATATTTTTGAATTGATGTTAACAACGCCCTATACTTAAATAGGTAGATATTATTTATGTCAATCACTAATAGATCGTTAGCTTCTTCTATTGAGGGTTATCTGGATATGTTTGTACCAGGCGCGTGCGCTCCATATAAGCACGGAAGCTCAGCTTACCCTGAGCCTGAGTTTTCGTAAATAAAAAAAAATTAACCACAAAGAAAAAAAAATAAAAAAAAATGAATTATCAGTAAGTAAATACCAAATTATTACTAACTAATTTTTTTTTAAATTTTACTAAGTAATAAATAATAGTAAAAATATCACAGGAATATCAATTAATTTCAAATTTAAAACAGTAGGTAAAAATCTTCATAAAAAGAAAATTATGTATTTTCAATAAACGTAATCTATTTTATAATCTTCTATTTCTTCAAAATATCTAAATAATACGCCATATTCTATTATTTCTTGAGGTAATTCAGAACAATAAACATCGCTTGTCGCATACCGCGCATAATAGGTAAGCTTCGAGTTCCGAAGCTTCCATATCGAGTCACACTTACACATTTTTCGTAACACATACGCGTCTGGAGCTAACACGAACAGTATAATTACAGAAACACACACAGCTACAATGTTCTCAGTCATTGGAGAATTGGTTTCTGAGAAGCAGAGCTTTAGCCAATCAGAGAGTAGGGAAATAAACTGTCCAAACGACAAATGTCAAAACTGTCACTTGACACTTGGCATATATTGTCACTTGTCAGTGTCAGACGTCTACGGTGTCAGATCAATTTGTATTATTCGTATTATTTTTGTAATTGTTTTTTTGTTTTCGTAAAATCTAAACATTTTTAGCTAAACACATGCTAAACAACAAACAGTTTTTACAGTTTTCATAGAAAAGAGATAGGTAATTGTGATTGTGAGAGGTTTATTGGTTTTAAATGGAAATATGAAATATCAATTAGTTATTTATGTGCGGTTTGATGAGGTACTTTATTGTGTGTTTACAAAATTTAATGAAATGAGATCGTATCAACATCAGTTCTATATTTTTTCGCAAAAACTAAATAAAGTCCATAATCTGTAAAGTTAAAAATATCTCGCAATGCAAGTTGTTGTTTTACCGGTTGCCTGGTAAGTAGGTAAGTAAACAATTTATTAGAAAATACGGCGTGTTATGTACCTATCTAGTTTGTTAAAATCTATCATGTTTTTCCAGATTCAGAGTTGAGGAATATTACTCATTTTTATTTCATACCTACACTAACGTTTGTCCTGTGAGTTTTTAACCGACTTCAAAAAAGGAGGAGGTTTCTCAATGCGACCGTATATACTATATGCTTTTTTTATGAGTGTTCGCGGATAACTTCGTCGTTTATGAACCGATTTTGATGATTCTTTTTTTGTTGGAAAGAAGATATTTCAAAGGTGGTCCCATGATAAGGAAATTATGGTTTGATGATAGAAGACCAGAGAAACCGAGGGAAACTTCCGAAAATTGTAGGGGCGACTAGTGCGGTTGTAAGTTTATTAGCTTACATTTACTTCAACATAGAGAACAGTGAAAGTTTCATCAAAATCGGCTTACTAGTTTTCGAGATATGGACTTTTAAGTGCGTGGTGAAGATCTTTTAGATTATCACTTGTTTATTTTTTATTTTTGTGTATCTACTCAAAACATGTTTATAGCATACCCTGGCTTAAAACCCTCTGCACGCCACTGGTTTGTACGATCTTGCACTGCCAATCTAGTCTATCGGAACGCGCGAGAGGTTGCTTGATATTGGAATTTAGATCTCAAATGACGGTAACGGACATTCCATTTGCGTTAATAAGTAGGTAGGTACGTAATAAATGATACACCCACGCGATTGCGAATGTAGTCATTGATGGAACTTATAGCTAATTTAAGATAAGTAGATAGGTAGGAGTTACATTGTGATAAAATCTGTGGTTTATCTATTTGCTTATTATAACACACTAGGTATGTACGTATACTACGTACTTAATGACTATAATGCATCCTTATAGGTATTTGCAAAAGTGTGTCGGTCTGCCTGTTTATATTAGGTATATAAGTACTACCTAGGTATATCTAAACGCTGATATCCTAGGTATACCTATTATAGATACCTAGGTAGGACTATAAATACATCCATGATACTTTTTATCCCAGAAAACCAGAGTTCCCATAGGATTTTTGAAAAACGAAATCCACGCGGAGTGCGGACGAAGTGTTGCGCATTTCCTAAAATTGTAAGTCCAATGGGAATAGAACACAATATGGGCAATGGGCATACCAGATACCAACTTTTGTTCAGCAATCGGCGTATTATTCGCGATGGAGCCACATTTGTTTTATTGGAAATTCAAGAGGTTTCAAAGAGAGTTCGAGCATTGCAATACCTGCAGAACGGGTAGAGGTAGCGCGGCGGGCGATGGAGGTATTGCTCGACTGCGGCTTTGTTCTGATCCGCCGTATCGCATCGATTTATGCAAGCCCGATGGATGTAGGATAGCAGTGTTTGATTTTATACTTTAGGGATGAATTTAATATTTACTAGGTAGGTAACTATAGATACAATTATTATTTGCCTATTCAATACCTAATTGTAACGAGTGTCATGCAAAGAGTTGTAGTCGGATATACAATGTTGAAACTTGAATAAAATTCGCTTTTCCTTCCAGGATTGTAGATTTCGAATAAGGCTGTACAAAAGTAAAATAATGAAAAGGGGTCACGATTAAGGGGTTATCCTAAATAACGAGAGATACGATAGATTGGTAGGTACCTACCTACAGGGATAGTTAATCTTCTTTATTTATCGCTCTATCAGTTTATATACCAAAACTCTTTGGTATTTTTTCTTTATATCCTTACAAAGAATAGGAAATTGATTTTATTATTTATCTGGTTATCATAATTTCTTTTAATAAAGATACGAGACTACCCTAAAAATGTAAAGGATCTGGTAACCCCAACCGGCACCCACCGCCGCCCGCTCTTATAACAATAGGTACCTACCTGCCTGCACTTACGTGACAAAATTGAATATTGCATTCCCGTGCACCTTCGTTACTTACACGCGGATAAATAACGATTTATTTCAATATATTTTATACCAGATGGGGGTGATTATTTCTTGCCGTAAATCGGAACAAGAGAATGCTTATCATTTCATCATTTCGTTATTATATACCTATATCAATGACTTTTATCTCGGTAGCTAGGTAGGTAGGTAAGTATCTATCGCTACCCTTTAGATTCCTATGCCTTGTATCAAATGAAGGATTACCAACTTCATATCCTTAAACCATCGTAAAGTAATGTAATTTTTTATATAGGTAGGTATAGTAGGTACAAATATTTCAACTGTACCTACGTTTGGTATTGCAAAAATTTTAATCGCTTTAAAGAACGAAAATCAATGCAATCCCGTATAAATGGAACACGTGTAATTGAATGCGCGCTACAGCTGACCTTTCGCGCTAAATTCCCATTTGTGAATGCAATCATGGCTTATCAATTCATTGTTTCGCGAATGCCGGACCGAATCCCACGTACTGACACCCGCTCACACCTCGCATCACACCCACCTGGCTACACATAAATACACAGGTACCTATACCTATATAGTGTTCGCTGGAACATTCAATATCCAACCTATTGCGTTCATTGATATAAATTGAAAGTGCAAGCCGTGTTGCAGAACAACGAACAACTGTATATTTTGTTTTGGTTTTACGAATATGTAACCTACAAGTAGTCATTAGGTACCTATATTGTAGTTAGGTTAGGTACGATATGTTTGATTTGAGATTTTTTGACGTTGAAAGCTCTACTTAAGCTTTACTTATTAAAAATACTATACTAAGTAGTTACTTTTAACTATTCCAAAACCAAACATACCTATAGGTAGCTAACAAACTACTTTGCTCTACACGACCAAACTCTATACTTTACTCTAATTGTAGGTACGACTTATTTTATTCATTAAATACGGGAATCGTTGAGACGAAGAATTAATGAAGAGGCTTTAGTATGAGCTTTAGTAACACCTATTACCTATAAATCAAATCAAATCAAATCAAACAAACTTTATTCAAAATTGGTACACTGTACACTTTTTGAACGTCAATTTAGGTACAGGCAATGGTGATAATTATTTACGGAAACTTAAAACCTATACCTATCTACAATCTATTTACCTCACTCTAGTTATATCTGCTAATACTTAGGTAAACTCCGAAATAATTGACGTGTCTATTCAACGAGAGGAAAATATTATCTGACAGACATTAACAATAATATTATTATTTATCTCGATAAGTTAACTAGAACGTAAAGTTAAATTGAAATGTAACTTGAGAAATGCTCAAAAATATCGGCGTACAAAGACCTGTCCGAGGCAGTGTAGTGTAGATAGCGGGCGACCGCAAGCGTAATGAGCGTAGGTACACGATCTGTAGGTACTCCGTGTTGCGGACTTGCGGTTGTGGCCTGTGCAGTGTGCACTACAGTGTACCTATACGTACTCGTACACAGCTACGTGTGAGGTCCTACTAGACGCCCGACCGCCACAATACCCACATAACGATACCCCCTGGCTATTCTAGTCGCCGATCTACGCCTGGCGTTCACTTGCGTGCCATATTATGTTCCAGTATTGCTAATCAAATTGATCTAAAGCTAATTGGACTAGCTGGTGTTATACGGCGAATTATAGGTACTTATCCGTGTCTAGAGTAAGAAGAACATCTAATTGTTGGGGTATAGGCTGCGAAATGCAGTCGCAATCAGCTGGCCTACCCGCTTGTTTTGACAGTTAGAGTGTGAAGATACCATCTTTACACTCTAACTGTCAAAACATGCGGGTAGGTCAGCTGATGGGAATCGCTATTAATGATTAGGTGTTACTGGATCACTCTCTATTGAATTAAAAACAATAATTCCAATTGTAACAATGAGATTTGAATTAGAGGGTTGAATTGATAATAAAAGTTTAAAATGTAATTTTATATTTCTAACCCCTTTTAAACTCATCGAATTAATGTGTACCTACCTACTCATCTAATTTTCCGTACAGGATACAATTTTATAGATATCAAAAGGCATACGGAAAGTTGAGTCCGCAAACTTCGCGATGCCCAGCGGACTTCGACTGGTCGGAGCGACTGCTTGAATTCCCGTCAATTTACGTCAATGGGCTTTCGAAGGCCCTCGTATAAATAACCCTCCGGGCATACGACTCGCTCCATTACAGGCGCTCGCAATAACCCGTATTCCACCCACAAATAAACACGACGGAGACAGATAATTGAAATCGCTGCAAGTAATTAGCAGTTAGGCGGCGCGATAGCCGCGCGCTCGGCTCACGTCTTCATAATTTATCTCAATTAGTTGCCGGCGTAATGGGCGGAAGGGCGGCCGCTCCCGTGCTTGCAGTTTATGCATTGCTGCTCCACGCACCTATACCTACTTGTAGCTATATACATTTATTTACCGCTCGTAATATGATTGCGACTGGCCAGTAGTTTATCCTACTTATGTTTATTTTTAACCCCCGGCGCAAAAACGACGGGGTGTTATAAGTTTGACGTGTCTGTGTGTGTGTGTGTGTGTGTGTGTGTGTGTCTGTCTGTTCCCCTGTGGCGCTCAAACGGGTGGACCGATTTGAATGCGGTTTTTTTTGTTTGAAAGGTGATTTAGTCGAGAGTGTTGTTAGCTATGTTTGAAGAAAATCGATCCAAGATGGCCGCCGCTACAAAATGGCGGATTGCATATTTTTTCACAACTCCCTTAATATGGGTATCAAATGAAAGGGCTTGACTAGTAGAATAGCACTATTGCAAATCCAAGATGGCCGCTGTCACAAAATGGCGAATGTCGGGGGTTTTTTAAATTTTCAATTTATACTTGTTAAAACAATGATATCAGATGATACAGCCCTATAACGTCCCACTGTTGTGCATAGGCTCTTTTATAGGAAAGAGTGATAGTAATATCTATGTTAAAGACGTACCTAGAGCAATAATAGTGCCTAACCACACGAGTAGATAAGTACAGAGGGAAAGCTTCTGCAAGCGGCCCGCTGTAGGTACACTCACACATATGCGCATGTTTGTCACTCAACTGTACGTACCGGTTGGTAGACCGAGCGCGCGTCCGTGAACCGTTGGTGAGTGTGTTTGTGTGAGTGTACCTACAGCGGGCCGTTTGAATGAAGCTTGCTCTCTGTACCTATCTACTCGTGTGGCCTAACTATAGCAATACTATCAGTGTAATCAGAACACGGCAAAGCTCCATTGCACTTCGGCATTCGATATTAGGTAGGTACATAGTACATACCTAGTTCTCATTCTCGCTACAACAAGGGCGATAGAGGCTTAATACGTAGGTATAGAATAGTGTGCAAGTGAGCAGTGCCGCGGTCGACAGCGGCATGTTTAACAATGCGGCGAGCGTGCGGGTGCGGCGCGGACGGCGTGCGTGCGGCGGGCGTGCGGCGGCGTGCGGCGTGCGGCTTGTCCCCATATCGCCCGACACGCCTCGCTCGTGTACCGCCAACACGCTCGCACCGCTCTCCTCCTATGCACGCCGCGTCCTTCCCTTTGTGCTTATCACACATTTACATACGCTTCGCCTGCTCGCCGCCGTGTTCGAGCATTGAAAATGTTTCATGAATAAATTTGTAATCCAATTCCGGGCTTAACTTTTTAACCGATCGACACGAAACGCCGAACGAAAGCTAACGAATACGGACTTTAAACTAGGTAGACCGAATCGAAAGTCGAAACAAACAATCTCCGGTTTTGTGATTTGTCATAAAGAGAGCGAGTGCGAGTCGCAGCCCTTTTTCGAGTTTCCTCGTTACGGGCTAAGACGAGAATCATTAGGAATTAAATTTCCCCTTTCATTAGTCCCTCAACCCTCGTATAATTCCGGACGCGGAGCAATAACAATATAAATCCCCCGTCGCGCCGAGCGGGGGATTAAGGCTTGTCTCGACCCTAATTTAGGGCTGCCCCCGCCCCGGATTAACGAAGTGGCGGAATCCGCTAGGGTTGTCGCTGCGCATAAACTTGTTACGTGTTTAATGTTTTATTGACGGGTAGCGAGGGAGCCCTCATTTAAATAACAGAGAGGCACACGCGTCCTTCCAACGATCACCTCGCCGCTCGAGCCTGACCTCTCGCGCCCTCTGCGTTCACAACACAGGTTCACAATCACACGGATTGTTGGTGCTTTAGCGCCTCTTAATAACATTATTATTACAATATTCTAATCGAGCATTGCAAGGTTCAGCTTCCCACAAATATCGAATTCCTTTCCTGCTCCATGACGTGCATGAAGTTGCGGTTAGATAATACTATACCTACCTAAGTATAGGAATATTATTTAGGTATTCACTAAACTAATTGAATCTTGGAATAAACCCGCCTCGTAAAAACAACATAATGGAGTAGTAATAGCTAGCAATATATTACTTATATATTATGTAGTAAATATCCGGAACAACATAAAAAAACATTCATCCATAAAATATCTAAACTACCTACCTACCTACTTTAAATAAATGATTAACATTTACAATTTATATGGCTATTGAAAAGTGAGATAGTAAAACGTCGAAAAACATGTCCTAAATCGAATGTGAAATAGCTAGATACGGTTGCTCATAATATTATCTAGCTCGTTATGTTACGTATTTAAAGCGGCCGTTCACCCTGACAAATTAATTTCTCGATCTATTACTTCGTGAAGGCGAATCGTTGTGAGGTGGAACGAATTGCTTATCCCCGGTATTAAGTCGTCGACGCACATATTGCAGACGAAGAAACCTCAGAGGGCTTAACGCGCCCTCCCCTCACGGCGTCACGGTTAAATGAGCCGGCATTTGTCAACACACCTCGCCCCAATATGCTGACAGATTATTAGATTTTATACAAAAAATGAACTCTCTAGCTCTCTTGTTTTTTTTAGCTCTTTGGTTTTTTTTTCGTCCGATCGTCGCGTCTGTTCTATTTAGTTCACATTTAAACTTTCAAGAGCCATTGTTGGCTTAGATAGAATTATCTACTTCATCATTTTCAAGAATACCTACCTACTGATCATTTGAACCGAAGAGCGAATTTTTTTTTCTAGAGCTCATTCACGATCATTGTGTCAACTTTAAGTGTGTATGAATTGTTTATGTGTTCCTTCGTAGTGACACCATATATTTTTTTCTGTCGATACTATTTTTCGTACATAAAACGTCGAACTCTCTCCACCACTCTATTACCTACTCTATGCGTCAAACGCTCAAAGGCCACTCCATCAAGAGCGATTAACGATTTGAACATTAATTTTCTTAGTTTTAAAATTGTTTATCTTTAATTTCATTTTCATTTCATTGTAACGTCTACTCCAGCGAAAGTCCTCCAGTGAAACGAAAGTTTATTAAGCCATATTTAGATGATTTATTTCTGTAGTGCCAATTTTCCAAACCAGTTAGCTCGACGTAACTCGATTCGGTGTAATTCATTTAAGTTATTTCAACAGAGCAGAACCCGCGTACCTACACCGTATTAAAATTTGCGCCGCGACCGCAAAGTAGACGCTAACACAAAATTAAAGTCGTCGACACTTAAGGGCTTCGTAGTTTGGAGGGGACCGAGGGGAGTTCAGTGAAACTCCTCTCGGAATTTCGAAATGGCGGATGAGTTTCGCGAGTCAACTCAATTATCGTTTTAATTAAGGCGCCGCTTCCCACGTGGTGTTTGTTCGCGTGCGTGAAAGCGATCGCTCCCCGCCGCGCCGCCTCCTACCCTCCCGTTAATTGTGCTAATTACTTCTGAAATGGTGTAAGGGTAACGCGAGATTACTTATCGACGGCTTCCACCGAATTTATTTCGTACCATGTTAGGTACACCTACTGGCGGTCCTACCTACATTTATTATTAAGTGCTCAACGAAGCCTACTTGAAGGGAATTATTCAATAAACCAAGAGACTTAAAGGAGTTGCTTTCAAACGAGTTCGGTTGGTTCCTTTTTGCCACTCGTCCCCTTTTCGAGCCCTATTCATTTTTAAAACGATAAAAACAATGTTCTTTCTTTATTTCATAGTTACCTACCTACAAGTACCTAGGTATTTATTTATATATATTTTCATCACTTCCCAAATAAAATTCAGTAAAATAGTTAAAAAGATAGTTAACGTTTAGCCCGTTAACCCGCATTGGAGCAGCGTGGCGGGTCTATGCTCTAAATCCATCTCTCCTATGAGAGAGGAGAACTGTGCCCAGCAGTGGGTAAAAGCTGTAGTGGTGGTAACGTTTTTAAACGATAGTTGGTACATTTATAGTGGGTAAGTAAGTAGGTAGGTATAAGTATGTAAAGCAAACTCTGTGAAATCGCAATAAATCGGAAATAATTTCGTGTTACTAAACAAACAGTAGCTGAGCAATGAACATATAGTTTTATTTGGCAAGTTTCCAAGCGCTGCACTCGGCGTCGTCGGTATGAGTCGGAGCAATCAGCGAGCACAAAGAGCGCGAGTGTGGAGTCGGCAGAGCGGACGTAATGGCACACGAGTAGATAAGTATAGACTATAGAGTGCTTAGAGTCAGTTTGGAGCGCACCAAAACTTTTTAGTATACTATAAGTATACTATTGATCGAATCACCATGACTTCAGAGTATAATGGACCTAAAATAAGAGTTCATTCATCATTCGAGATTCGAGTCAGAGTTCATTCAGTAAAGGTTCATTTTGCTCTGAAGGCATTTGTGATTCAATCAATATATACCTACCTACTTCTAGTGTATACTTCAGATCAGTGTATACTTCTAGTATACTTTTAGTTTTGGAGCGCTTCAAACTTAGACTAAGCACTCTGAGAGGAAGCTTCTACAAGCGGCCCGCTGTAGGTACACTCACACATATGCGCACGTTTGTCACCCAACTGTACCGGTTGGGGGACAGAGCGGGCGTCCGTGAACCGTTGGTGAGTGTGTTTGTGTGAGTGTACCTACAGCGGGCCGTTTGTATGAAGCTTCCTCTCTGTACTTATCTACTCGTGTGGTAAGTAATGGCGCGCACTCGTCGCTAACCGCCCGCGCCGCGCGACTAGTGCAACAGACGCTCGTACAATTACTTATGCGGATGCAGCCTCATGCCTGCAACATACACTACGCGTGACGACGCAGGATTGACACTGAATGCGCGCGTCAGTGTGTATGAATTGTAAGGTGTGCTGGCCTTCACACAGTTACTTGTATTGTAAATTGTCGGTACACGCTTATAGCTAGGGAGAGATAAGTGTCGGATAGCCTAAACGTAAGTTTTGTCACTTTCTTACATTATATCAAGTCACGACAAAGACAAAACTTGTGAATAAGTTATCCGACACTTATCAGAAAGTGGTGAAACAGGCCCTTAGTATTTTAAATTTTTTGTTTGATGTCTTATTTACGCAGGAACCCTTAATTATCATGTATAAAAGGTAGCCTAGATCAGTCCTTGTACTTAAGTATAATCGTCTACTAGAATTCTACTCCTATCTACTCCTAAGTGAAAGACCCGTCAAAAACAGCTCAGCCGTTCCGCAAATTAGCCGGAGTAACAGACCGAAAAAAATTAAAAACGTGTGTTTGGTTATGCTATGGCGATACTTATATTTGCATAGATTTTAGAATATTGATTAATGGCAACACATAGATATTGTTTTGATGTTGTTATTCGAATCTGCAGATGTTGTGTCATGTGTGACAGAGCGGCGCTGGTCGCGTGGCGCGATGCACGTCAGTTGGCCGACGGCCGACGGCAACGTGCTTCAGGCAATTCGGTTATTTGGGGTCGGCCGTAAACCGACGGCGAGCAGTAAACGCAATCCACCACTCGCGACTATAAACTTTACGAGTCACGTAAAAACACGCTCGAAATGCCGACTCGCTACCATAAATTTATGCTAATGTATTCTTTATAGGAGTTTAATGTGTATTCAGGAATTCCTTCATTATTTATGTATTCGAATGAACCGGTAAAGTTAATTTTAAAGTCTCGCAGCGCCCCACGGTTAACGCGATTCTAGCGATTAATTTTTTTTTTGTTTTATGTTTTTGTGAATCACGCTTCCGACTCACTCGGCACTGCTTTACTAATAATACCTACCTAATTATGCGAGCCGCAGGTAGCTAGCTGGTTAATGAAAGCATTATGGACGATTGTAGAACAACCTGTGTAGATATAGGTATGTGAAAATTGTGAGCGAACGGACTTTCTGTTCGGAGACTCAACAGTTAGGTACGACTCAATTCTTGTAGTTTATGATCTCGAAAGCGTTGTAGCGTATGTCATACATTACATACTACACACTCACACCCACAGAAAAACATTAAAGTTAATAGGACACGATAAAAGTTTCGATGACGGCGACATAAAACCGAATAGTATGGATTCGGAGGCCGCGATAAAAGTAGAAAGCGTGTCGTGTAAATCACGTAACTTTTCAAAACTATTATTCCTGAAATATAGTCCGAACTCAATCCGTACATTTCCGAGCGGCGGGCGGTCTATTTATCTATTTCCCCCGCTTCCGCCCCCCGAGCGTCCGGTTAACCGCCCCCCTTCCGGTTAACCGGGCGGCGGCGCGGCGTGCGCGGCTAAACGGCTCGTCGCGTGACCGCAGACAATAAGCCCGGGCGGCGTTAACAGCGCGCCTGTGTGTTGCCACTTTATACGTTACGTCAGAGCGCCTCACACCTCGCCCTCGTCACCCCGCGCCTCGCTCGCTGCCGCATGAGTACTACAAGCGGCTGCGACTACAGGCAGTACACAGGCACTGCGACGGGCGACTCTGCGAGGCGAGCAGCAGCCGATAAGTCGTGTTGTCGAAGCTCGTACACTGTGAGGCTTGTTTAGGCCGCAGTACCGCGCCCGCGTCGCGTCGCCCCCGCCTTCCAAACTCCCAGCCATTGTACCGGCTCGATTGCCTTTTTCTTGAGGTCGACCCACGTAATAGGATAAAGTACAGATTAGCTCTATTCGCTTTACTGAGGAAGATGAGAAAGGTTTTCACGTATACCTACTACTGCCTACAACCCTACAATGTAGGTAGTCGTGGACATACCTATACCCACTTATGTATTTGGATATCAAAGCTTTGATCTTTGCGGTATTGTTAACATAAGTAAGTAGGTATATTATCCAATTGCGTATGTGGGATGTAATCACCACAGATACATTATTACCTATTTCTTTGAAAAGGGAATATTTGAATAGGCACCGCCTATACTTAGGTATACCTACATATACAGTCATAGGTACGTAGTATAGATATAAAAATATCTACTTATACTAATGAGACCGAGCTTTGTTTAGTGGGTAAGTACCTAGGTAGATAATAATATTAATAAGAATTAAGAGGACATACCTATTTTTATTTTTAACTAGCTTCTGCCCGCGGCTTCGCCCGCGTGAATTTCGGTTTTGAACAAATCCCGAGGGAATCGTGGAGTTCCGGTTCCCGTTCCCGCTCCCTTTTCCTACCTTTATACTTAAAATATCAAGCAAGGTCGCTATAGTAATCTACCTATAGCTGTAGATATAGATTTCGGGTTTTTCAAAATCCCGTGGGAACTGTGCATTTTTCCAGGATAAAAAGTAGCCTATGTGTTGCCAATGCATGCTACACAGCAAAGTATTGCAATAATGGGTTATGTGAGCGTGATTTACCTAAGAACAGTCAGCGCCCTCTGTGGCGTTTTGGAGGTATATATCTATTTTAGTCCTACAGGAATACTTTTCTGGGATAAAAAGTTACTTTATGTGTTAAGTCAGGGCATAAGCTATCTCCATTTAAAATTTCAGCCAAATCGGTTCAGTAGTTGCGGCGGAGAAGAGGAACAAACATACACACAAACTTAATAACTTAATAACGCCTTTATAATATTAGTGTGATTGTTATTTTCCTCGCTAGAAAGCTCCGATACTCGATAGCATACGCGTCCGATCGCTGCTAAATTCAAAATGCTATAGGAGAACTTTACGCATCGCCGCCCCGGCCGGCTGGAACCGCGCGCCGCGCGCAAAGTCTATGTCCCGCAATTTTTAAATCTGTAATATCTTCGAAAATATTCATTTAAATCATATGCTGTAAAAGGCCATATAGATCTATAATAAATCAACAATGTACTTAAGGTATTTAATTAGATAAGGATTTATGCTGTATTGGTTAAAATCGCTTCTAAAATTAGCCATTATTTGTCGTAAAAAAGTAAATGACAAAAAATGTTATTGTGGGATATCCATAAGAGATAGACATATACCATCGCGGAGTTTTCTATAGACCTTTTCAATGTGTACAATACTTAGTACATTATATTGATAAATCTCGTAGGGTTCAGCCTGCGTTTGCAATGTAAGCGGAAAAAATGTAATTATTTACGACATCACATTAGAAACCTCAAAAATAACAGTATTTCTCCACTATTTAATGGATGTTATCATACATATAAACCTTCCTCTTGAATCACTCTATCTATTAAAAAAAACCGCATCAAAATCCGTTGCGTAGTTTTAAAGATTTAAGCGTACAAAGGGATATAGGGACAGAGAAAACGACTTTGTTTTATACTATGTAGTGATATCTACGACGAACTGCAGCGCCTCCTGAAGGCCAATAACCTTATAATATCTATAGCTATCTATCTTAAAAAGGAAAACCTGTATCAATATCGTCTCAGTAGTTTTTTAGGAAAATAATTCCAAAATAATGCACAAAATATTTAACACAGCCTCTGAATCCAAACGCGCATAAGTAGGTATAGGTAGGTTTTCCGTTCCATTGATGCTGGGTTATTATGATTGATGGTATAATTGATACTTAAACCAACACTTTAATATAAACAGCACGTTATTATACATTTTGACCGTATCATATTAAAATATTAAAATAAGGACATAGGTAACCACAAGACACTACCAAAGCCCCTCGACTCGACTCGGCAACATAAAATACGTTCAATCGGATCGAATGCGTCACTTTACGACGCGCACCGTGGGTGATGGGTGATGGCTCTCTCGAAATAGCACTACTTGAAATTCGATATCCAATGCCGTGGAGCTCGGGTGCTCGTAAAATTAGGGTTCGTCGGGTTTAGGCGTACATACTAATAAACGCCAACCGTGAATCTACGTTCTCCCCGTTTTATTTCCATCCAGGAACAATCTTTATAAGTATACGACTATCTACGTGCCCTTATCTTATCAAATAACCAATAATACTGCCTCTATAAACTACGTCCTATAAACTTATGAAGACAACCGTATTCTCCTCGCTATCGTAAAAGGGGTTTCTTGTGTAGTAATGAAATGCCTCGGCTGAAATTGTTTAAGCTGCTATAAAACGGGCTCGATTCGTGACGTGATTCGTACCCATTACCGAGGCATGGCCGCAAATAAACTTGAATCCGAACATAAAATGATATTGTCTGTGTGCGAGAGGGCGGGCCGTAAGTCACAGCGGGCGGCGACAGGTCGACGGCGTGCCGAGCAAATTAACAGCTCGCCACTAGCCTCTGACTTAGTGCCTCGTAAAATTAGGCCCCGCTAGGCCCCTCGAGGCCGAAACGAGCCCTGCCTCCTGCGAGCCGCTCGGAGACAGTCGGATTAACCCCGAGCCATTTCTCATTCGAGATCAGTTACCACATGAGCGACTTAGTTGCTGCACCGCGCTTGAGGGCTGGCGATAAATTAACGACATTAATACCATGTGGTTACTTACATTAGTGCGTATAAAAAAAAAATTGGTTGTCTGTAAAGTCGGTTTACGGACGATAATTTTACATTATAACGTCATAGGAAAACATCCTCTCTATCGCTTGTTCCGCGCTCTCGCTTGCACGCGGTACGTGACAATGAGTCATGCTTTTTCGTGCGTGCGGCCGGCGTTCATCGATTTATAAGACGTCAAATATTAAGCAACATTATTTAATTCCTCTCACAGCTGTACGTATCTAGATACACAAACATTACCTACCTATCCGTGTACACAAATCGCCATGAGCTCTCGACTGAATATTGATAATCCGAATAATTGAATGCGCGAAACCATACTGAGAGGTTGATGTGCGCTGTGCACATCCGCGAATATATTTCATATCGCAGTGTCAACACGGACGGAATCAGCAACGCGCGCCCGTTCCACACGTATATGATTATTTCATTAGTTGGTATTTGCGCGCTCATTCGAATGTAGCATCCGCCGTCCCTCCCGCCGGCCGCGGCCGGGAGGGCGATGACCACTCCCGCAGCTAATCATGCGGTCAGTTTGTTCTGCCTCAGCGTGTTCTGATATTGATATTGACTGTAGCGCTCGCATCGCTGCGCGTCGATTTATTTGCGAACAATGATCGATTGATAGCTCGCTGTACGTATATAAGCCTGTAAACGTTTTGATTATGTTTACACACTCTTATTTGCTAAACCGACAGGCCGGATGCCGCGTGCATATTAAACGAAACGTGTTGCAGTTCACGCTGAACGGTGATTGTTTCTTGTTGCAGAGAAATTCAATATCCCCGGGCGAGAGGGAAAAGTATCGGACGAGAAGTCCAGCAGAACCAGACCATAAGAAACTTAAAAAAGAAGAAAAGGACATGGGTCATGTAAGTTTCACTTGCCACAATAATAATAAAAAATATTAAAATTTGAGTCTTGACATAGATCTCTACATTCTTGTAAGTATCCTAAGTAGGTATGTGATATAAAATTTCTTACCAAAATTCTTTCAAGTTCAGTATAAACAGCTCTTGACCATCAGCGTAGACCGAAAAGTTTTTCTCTTTTAGAGAGCACTCAACGCTTGATAACATATTTAAACATAGATGTCTTCAAGAAGTTGTGCGCAAATATTGTAAACAAAAATGTACCACTGACAAACGAAAGCATGAAAAGATTGTTTCAAAAATAATGTCAAATTAACTATAGGTAGGTTCCTCGTTTCTTTGAAAAATAATCTCATGGTGCTAATTTGTTTTTTCACAGGAGTTGGTAGTAGATGACGCCAGTGAAGAGCCCACGTCGCCGCACAACGGGGCGCCTTCGCCGCGTGAGAACGGCCTGGACAAACTACAGCCTAAGAAAGAACACCCACCACATAGCCCTAGGTAACACTCATTTACTTCACTAATCGTAGGTCTAACTACACGTAGGTCACAGATAACAATTCTAAAACAGCCGTTCAAATTATAACTTTGGTTCTCCTCCGGTAGGCAATATGACTGATTGTTAATTACGTTTGTTAATTACCTAGTATATTACTTTCAGAGTCAGTGCATCCTATAATTTTTATTGTTAAAGTTGCTTCGTCCCTCTGTTATAAACAATATGGGATTACCTATTGAAAATGTTCATAAAAACATCATCTCGTATCGTCAATTCCCCCCGGGTGCAATAGACGCGAGCGACTGCGTATAGGTATACCTACGCTTGTAAAAACAAAAACCTAGTTGGGAAAACGACACGTAACATTTTGAGGGTGTCAGATAATCTGTGTAACATGTATCGGGGCCACTCGCGCCTCGGTACAATGTTGTAGATACGCGATAAATTCACGATAATCGCTCCATCCATTTAAGGGAAGCCGTAGTCTGTAAACTATCCGTTACATTCGCTGGAAGGTCAACGTACGTACAGCCGAAAGTTAATCTAGTTCTTCGAATCAATTACGAGCGTCAGTCCTGTTACGACAATGAGATTAGACGCGGCTCGATGGATAAAACCGATGATAATCTTCACGCAAACTTATGGTTACGCTTAGGTACCGTCTAACCTCGTGGGAGCGGTCCGACGCTGCCCCAATTACTGCGGCTTATACAAACAGTTTAATGAACTAATCCAACAGAAGCAGCTCATTTGTAATGTTGCTCAACCAAATTGTGAAGGTTGTTTTCGTTATCGCTTTTCCTCATGTTTGGACATCTGTGCAGAGAAGTTTGTTTGTTTCTCGATGCTGGATTGTTGCTAAACTCCTATAATAATAACATTGTTTGAGAGCTTAATCGTATTTTTTAAGAGCGATATAGTCACTATATCTACAAGTTGTGCGTTAGATCATGCTACTTCAATCGACATTTATGGGACATACCTACCTATACCTACTCGTAACTACTCAGCAACAAGTTGAACGATGTTTTAATGACGCAAAAGTTATACTTTAATTTATACACAATTAATTGATGTTAGTATGCAATCAAAAACATTTGAAATTATTATTATTAGGTACCTAATATAATTTATTTACGCACGCAGTTTACTTATTTTCTCTAAATTTTTTCTATTTTGTTTACGGTAACGCAAGGATAATGAAGAGACAAATTAATATCAATATAGCTTAGATTTAGAACAATATCTGTAAATATGGATAGAGCATTGACTCATCCTCTGTAGAAAATAGACTATAATATAATTGCTGATAGCTTAATACATTGAAGAGAGGTGAAGAATTTAACATTTTCCGTAGGTATTCTGAGTTTTTATAATTTCATTCACAATAATTTCTGTATTATACAAAGTTTAATGTTACTCACCTACTTTAGCAATTAACTTACTTATACTTATTGTGTTAATTAAGGTAGAAATACTGAGCAAAGAATGCTGTATGTTCCTATAATTATCTGCAAGTATGAATAAAATAATTAACTCGATTCGAAATACCTACAACGCATAGCACGAATAGCGACCTGAATACATCGTTAATTCATTGTAATTACCATTTACGATACGTATATGTATCTATATACCTACATATAACATAGAAACATAAGCCCTTTTAACCTTATTATAGCTAAGCAAAGGTGCATTGCACATATAAGCTTAACCTCGTTACATGTAAATTAGTGCATGTAACTGAAATAAAATGAATATTAGATTGTTTATTTTATGCGTCAAACATGAAAAACGTTATGCTCGTAAGAACAAGTGTGCTAACTACGTTTTGCTAAAATTAAACTAATGTATGTATGTTTTCAGTTTTTACCTTTATAGGCTTTCCATTCAGCTGCCCACAAGTTATAATAATTATATAGGTAGATATGTACAGATGTATGTACCTACTACCTAAATATAACTCCTAACTTGTGTTTTGATAACATCAAGTTTCTTTCCGGCTGTAGATAGTGTTAGAGAGTGCCGGACGCCGGTGGTAGTCGAGGGGAATAGCGTAACTCTATATAAAATAATTTAGAATTCGAATTTATATAAAACGACACATACTTAGAATATAAACAAAAATACTACACTTTTATTGTGACCTCTAACTAAGCTCAACCCGTTCGTTCCAGGTCAGGTACATCGAGTAACGCGTCAACACCCTCAGCAAAAAAGTTGGACGAGAAACCGAGCACGCCGATCTCCAAGCCGGTGACGCCGACGTCCGGCGCGAGCGGCGTCGGGCAGGCGGGCGCGCCGCTCAAGGCCGCGGTGAAGCCGCCAGCGCTGCAGTATCCCTACCTGGGGAACGGCGCTCACGACGCGTACGGGCTCGCGGGGTACTCGGCGAGAGCTGCGTTGGCGTACGAGCCTCTGCGCCCGCCGATCGGACCGGCTGCGCTGGCGCCGATACCGGGCGGCAAGCCGTAAGTTTTCTTTAAAAGTTGTGTTGCGTCATTGTCCTCGAAAAAAATATCGCGAGTCGAATGAACGTCGCTGTTTGCCGATCGTCAGCCGATGCGCACTTCAAACATTACGCCTAAGGTGACGCCCGCAAAGCTCGCGGGCGACCGCGGTCCGCTGGTTCTGCGGGACCCGCGACCAACCGCCAACTCTGCGGGAGTAAATCGCGTCGTGAGTTTTGCTCTCGACATTTCAATGTATTTCGCGATCGTACGAGTGTTGCGGGCCTGCAACCGCGGCGGGAGCGGGTGCTAACCGCTCCATGAGTTCTCTCTCTAAGCTTGCAGAATTTTAAAATAATTTTGAACAAAATATAATACGATATAAAAATGGTTGGATTCGATTCTGTTACTGATTCTGAACAAACTGCTTTCATGTTTTGCTCAAGGTAAAACTAACATTGTACCTACCTATACACTATACAATAAAAAGCAAGTAATTGTTGGTCCGCAGAGCGTACTCGTTCCACGTGTCGGCGGAGGGGCAGATGCAGCCGGTGCCGTTTCCGCCCGACGCGCTGATGGGGCCGGGCATCCCCCGTCACGCGCGTCAGGTGTCCGCGCTTGCCCACGGCGAGGTGGTGTGCGCCGTCACCGTCTCCTCGCCCACCAAATACGTGTACACCGGCGGCAAGGGCTGCGTCAAGGTGTGGGACATCAGCCAGCCCAGCAAGGCGCCCGTCAGCCAGCTGGACTGCCTGGTGAGTGGGTAACTGTCGCCGACCACCTACTTGTAGTGTGCTGCCTTACATACCCGCTTCTAGCTGTCTCTCTGCCGTCTACCTACAGTGGCAAGTCCGGTATGAGCACGATAACTTTCGGTAAGCTCGTAGAAATTGGTCTTTTACGACAAGAGTAAAGGTTGAGTGACACTGAAAATTATGCTAAGGTATGAGCCAAATTCTTAGCAGTAGATATTATTTATATGAAAACCAAATTATTCTTAGTAGTGCAAGTTTCAGTGTCCACAATTTTTTTAATCGAAAATAATTAATATTGGTTTAATTTATACCTATTTTCGTATAAAGCGTTAAAAATCTTTCTATAAGCCTCAGATTTTTTTGACTCAGTCCATCGTCTTCATGATTAAAATTAAGAACTATTATAGGTTCTATAGATTGTAGAAAATATGCCTACCTACCTATCTATCTGGTACTGGGGTTCTCAATTTGAACATTAACACTAATATTATTTTTACTACCCTCAATATTTAATTGTATATTTTATATTTAATCAGAGTCGAGTTTCATTCGATCTCGTTCGGTTTCCAGCAAAGGGACAACTATATAAGATCAGTGAAGCTGTTGCCGGACGGGCGCACGCTGATCGTGGGCGGCGAGGCGTCCAACCTCTCCATCTGGGACCTCGCGTCGCCCACGCCCAGGATCAAGGCGGAGCTCACCTCCTCGGCTCCCGCCTGCTACGCCTTGGCCATCAGCCCCGACTCAAAGGTATCTAAAACTTGCTTTAGACACAACATCAAAACTATAATTTATAGATAAGCTCACGTTTCTATAATGGATTTTACTATCCAAGTCTTCACAGTCACAATCGTATTTTGTTCATAAACCTTGTCTACAAAATGTCATGAAAAACCAAAACTATAAAATTTTATCAAAATCAACATTGACAGCATTCTTCTTATTTATTCATTTAGAAAAAATAGCAACAGCACTCTATCAGAAATGGTCTATCAGAACTCTGTTTCGTGCATCTGGCGAGCGTCTGAGGGGTACATTCGATCCGGCAAAATTCTGATCTGGTTTGCGAAGCCTACTTATTACAAAATGCACAGGATCACAGACAAAATGTATTAGGCAGAGTGCCTTCCGGCACTCGCCAGCATTTTTTAATACACAATTTCTGATAATAATCTACGATCGGCCTTAACGAAGAGGCCAACCAATTAATACGTTAATCGAATTCCGAATCATCAAATCAAGCCATGGACTGATATTGAGTTGCCGATTCATAACAACTTGTGAAATTTTGTTTAGATGGGGTTTCAGACTTTTCTCTTATTTTTCTTCTTTGTCAAGCGATATAGGTATATCCACAGATGTTTTCTTGTAGGGATTTCCACACGTCTCGGACTTACGTCTTCTTAAGGCCGCTCTCTTCACGCGCTTCTCCATACAAACGTATTACGCCTATTATTCTAATATTTGTCGCAATAGGTCTAAAGTTAAGCCAGATATCAATTTATATCTCCATTATCTATGCCATAAAATAAAAATATTAGTAAAATTATATTTATTTTGAAAGTTATGACGCTTGAAAAATCACTATTTTTGGGCAAATTTTGGGGCAACTTCGTGCGTAAATAAACCTATATAAGAAACTAGAAAATTGAAAACCGACCGAAGTCTTATCATAGGTTAGGTACTTCATAATAATTACAAATGTCTTTAGTTCATGTAAAAAATTGCCAAATATTTGCTAAATTAGGCGAAATACCAAACCTAGATTTGCATCTTTTTACTTTGCCGTTTTTCACTAAAAATCATGATATCTCAAGCAAAATTTATTTATTTAATTAATTTATTATTTATTTAGGTATGTATATATTTTTAGTACTCTTCTTTACTGAAGACGTCTCGCTCTCTAAATGCAGAAATCACTGTTTTAGACTCCACCTACCAACGATTTGTCGATGCCATGGAGAGGGCTCTTAATGTCATCCGTCAACTTAATGAGGTGTCTGTTAACTCCGTCATCTGTTATTCGTACCACGTCTATTGTCAATTCAGCTGCGCGATTCTTTTCTCTACTTGCGAGTTGTATATTTTTAGATCCTTCATAATTTTAATTCCTGTAAGAGACCTATGTTCAATCCATGGAGCTGCATAGGTTCATTTGACGACAGCGACGAGTAGTTAACTATTTAACTATCTATACCTACTTAATATTATAAAGCTGAAGAGTTTGTTTGTTTGAACGCGCTAATCTCAGGAACTACTGGACCGATTTCAAAAATTCTTTCACCGTTGGATATTCACGTGATCCCTGAGTGCTATAGCCTATATAATATGTACCACGGGCGAAGCCGGGGCGGACCGCTAGTAATATAATAAAGCGGAAGAGTTTGTTTGTTTGAACGCGCTAATCTCAGGAACTACTGGACCGATTTCAAAAATTCTTTCACCGTTGGATATCTAAGTGATCCTTGATTGCTATAGGCTATATATGTATCACGGGCGAAGCCGGGGCGGACCGCTAGTAATATAATAAAGCGGAAGAGTTTGTTTGTTTGAACGCGCTAATCCCAGGAACTACTGGACCGATTTCAAAAATTCTTTCACCGTTGGATATCTAAGTGATCCTTGATTGCTATAGGCTATATATGTATCACGGGCGAAGCCGGGGCGGACCGCTAGTAAGATTATAAAGCTGAAGAGTTTGTTTGTTTGAACGCGCTAATCTCAGGAACTACTGGACCGATTTCAAAAATTCTTTCACCGTTGAATATCTAAGTGATCCTTGATTGCTATAGGCTATATATGTATCACGGGCGAAGCCGGGGCGGACCGCTAGTAATATAATAAAGCGGAAGAGTTTGTTTGTTTGAACGCGCTAATCCCAGGAACTACTGGACCGATTTCAAAAATTCTTTCACCGTTGGATATCTAAGTGATCCTTGATTGCTATAGACTATATATGTATCACGGGCGAAGCCGGGGCGGACCGCTAGTATTTTATATTATACATCTACCTATAGTTCTATTTAAACAATTCCTGCAGGGCGATTCAGAACACTTCGATTCGGTTTCGGTTTCGACAACTACCCAGTCGATACGGTTATTCTGAATTAAAAATACATCTTATCGTACGGTAAATAATTCAGAACACTTCGATAACGTAACTATCGATCGATTCGGTAAGTTATCGTACGATAAGATGTATTTTCAATTCAGAATAACCGTATCGACAGGATAGTTGTCGAAAGCGAAACCGAATCGAAGTGTTCTGAATCGCCCCCCAGGTGTGCTTCAGCTGTTGTTCAGACGGCAACATCGCCGTGTGGGACCTGCACAACCAGACCCTGGTGCGGCAGTTCCAGGGGCACACGGACGGCGCCTCCTGCATCGACATCTCCGCTGACGGCACCAAGCTGTGGACCGGCGGACTCGACAACACAGTCAGGTGATATGCCCTTACAACTTTCTTACAAAGAATTTTACCAGACAATTACCTACTTAGTAAGAATTTTGCGAGCAAGAAACAGCAAATAAAATTCGTGTCAAACATTGTTAGTGTAATTAACGTAGAACGTAGAAACTGAAAGTAGGATCTTTGCTAGACTAGTAAAGGCCACTGCTTTAACCAGTCTAGTAAATTAGCTTGTTTGAGACGACCAATGCGGGAGTCAAATTATGACGTGATATGACAGCAAAGCAATCATGAACTGACACACACATGCACTGCACATTCAAGACCATTGATGAATGGTGGGAATATGATTCTTTATAGATACATATCTATAATATAATAAGACTGTAACAGATCCAATTCTGTACATTGAAGATATTTTGAAATTTTTTATTGGAGGGCACTATATAATCGATACTGAAGCCAAAACTGCAATTTTTTTCATTTTTGTCTGTCTGTCTGTCTGTCTGTCTGTCTGTCTGTCTGTCTGTCTGTCTGTCTGTCTGTCTGTATCTTGGCCGCGCATCACGCCGAAACTACTGAATGGATTCGAATGAAACTTGGTACGATATGAGTTTATACTCCGAGGTAGGACATAGGATACTTTTTATCCCGAAATTCAGTACGGTTCCTTTGGGAGAGGGGAAGAAAGTTAAAACGTGTATTTAGCTCTAATTCAATAACGGGTACTTCGATTTAACTCATTCTTTTTTTGTTAGAAAGGTAGTACTTTAAGTATTGTCCCGAAAATATTTCAAGGTCATAGGTTTTTTAGTTCAGAAATGACAGACATTTATTGGGTTCAAATAACTTGGGACCCGGATCTTTGAACGTAGGGGCTTATTTTAAACTGGTGTGCATTTAGAGTTATGTTTGTCGATCTGTCTATTTGTTCCAGCTAATTTCCGAAACAGCTGGATCGATTTTGATGGAACTTTCAATGGCAGATAGGTGATGTTATATGGAATAACTAGGCTACATTGAGTTTAGGTACAAAAAAGGATTATGGGATCCAATCCGATCTCTATCTATATAAAAACCTATATAACCACGCGGACGAAGTCGCGGGGGTCAGCTAGTTAGTATATATGCGTGAAAGAAATGCCAAAGAGAGCTTCGTTTCGATGTTATTTTTTTAGATTTGCCCTTGTCGTTAGTCTAACTCCAGAGTTGCTTTTTGTTTTGTTAACTGTGTATTGGGTAATATAGTTTCATTTAATTATTATTGCTTAGAGTTAGCTCTGGTCATCTGGTCATTATTGTATCTAATTAAATTGTCTTCACATATCTGTATCCAACTGTTTTATGTAATCAAATTAGTTCTTAACTTTAGTTAATCTCTATGTGTATTATTGTTACAGATCTTGGGATTTAAGAGAAGGCAGACAGTTACAACAACACGACTTCAGTTCACAAATATTTTCGTTAGGTTACTGTCCCACAGGTAAAAAAGTTTTCATTTTTACTACAAGTAAAATAGTAGTGCCAGCTACAAAATCGTACAAATAAATAAAGTAGAAGTGCCTGTCTATGCTTTCAAAATAACTGCCGCTTATTATGATCATATTATTATAACCCAACCTGTCTATGTCTATAGATATGTCTGTGTCTTAGTCCGGATTCGAACGGCTGAACCGATTTCGACGGGACTTTCACAGGGAGGTAGAGGATTTTACAAGGAGTAATCAAGGCTTACGGTATTCCATTGCCCCAGAAAATCAAAGATTTCCACGAGATTTTTAAAAAACCTAAATCAAAGAGGAAGTCTAGGCTTTTAGGGCAGCTGTTTTTATTCTATATTATAGTGAAGGTCTTAAAGTAATTACACATTTTATACATATATTAAAAAAAAACTTTATTCCAAAACCAACAATAATAATCAATAAAGGACAGGGACCTTCTTTTAAGTGAGTAAGACGCCTGTATTAGAAAACTCCAGTCATCATAACAACATCGATGAAATAAACATAAAATCATTAGTTTTTAGTTCCCATGTTAAGTTAACATTTCCAAGACAAGTTAAATGATTCTGTCGATACTTTGTTTCAAGGCCAACGCGATTCGAAACACCATTTCATTAACATAATTAAAGTTGTTAGCATTTTTAACTAAATGAAAAGATTCTTAAATTATTGCCTGATTACCATGAAATTAACAATTTTGATTTTTATTGCTCTAATTTTACGACTGTTCTTAATGGTTTTATTAGTGGCAGGTAACACATAACTGGATGTGTAAATTACGACCTCTACACGGAACGGTTCCTATGGCGTGTGAATCTTTACATGTATCAAATAAAACTTTTGGTAAAATTTATGTAGGTAGAGTGTGTTACTTCTGTTACATCCATTATATTTTATTAGTTGGCCTGTGTTAGATCGTCTGACCACTTCTCGTTTCCATTTTGTGTTCATTAAGATTTTTTTTTTCGCTGAAATTAATCTTCCAAAGTATTCGACATACCTATCTACTTCAGAGTAGGCCGCTGGCCAATGTATCAAATCGCAGAAGCCAGCGGTCTCCAGATGCTTCTGAGATATTAACCTTGCATATAGCTTTTATATTATAATGTATTGTGTTTACCTACTTATTTAAGTGAAACAATTTAAATAAAGGAAAAAAAAAAAAACTTCAGAGTAGGTACCTATAGTAACCAAACGCACTACCGGTGGGGCTCCGCAAACATCGCTGTTTGGGGAGACTAAGGGCCTGTTTCACCGCCTTCTGATAAGTGTCGGATAGCTTATGTACAAGTTTTGTCTTTATCACTTGACATAAAGTAAACGTTTACGGCCTGTTTCACCACCTTCTGATAAGTGTTGGATAGCCTAAACGTAAGTTTTGTCACTTTCTTACTTTATGTCAAGTGACAAAGACAAAAGTTGTAGATAGCTATCTAATACATATCAGAAGGTGGTGAAACAGGCACTTAGGCTCAGACACTTATCAGATGGTGGTGAAACAGGCCGTTAATGCTCGGGAGAGATCGTGTTTTGTTGACCTACGACCTCTTTAGATGATGTGAGAGGCTCTGGGAATTTAGAGTCTGTCAGTCTGTCTGTCTCTTTTTGCGTTACTTCTCTTGGACTCAACTCCGGGGCTCGCACAGCAATCTACCGCTTTTTCTGGATCCCGCTGTAACCGTCCATCATCACCACATCACTGCTTGACATAGGCCTTCATGCTCGCCACTGTATCTGGTTCTTAGTTTTCCTCATCCGCCTTTTCCCGACACCCTCTTTATATGATCGTTCCTATAGTTCCAAAGTGCTGAAGGCACAACTTGCAGTCGAACATGCATGACCGCTCGCGATCTTAAAATGTCACGGCGAATCAGTCTTTTGATTCAGTCCATGGACTGTACCATGGTCCACGAGCTCTAAAGTCGTAATACGGTCAGCGAGTGGAACATGCCAAAGAGCGATGCCTTACAGCCACAATAACTGTCTCATTAATGTAGTGTCGGACTGCGAGTCATAAGGTCATAGGTTCTTGCTTTTTCTGTCAAGAAATTCTCAGTAGCATCCCCGAGTTGGGATGTTGCGTAGAGAGGTCCGTGCCTTGAAGAGCACGCAAAGCCGTTGCTCCTGCGCTTGATCTCTCTCAAGTCTGGTCGCATCGTTCCATCGGACTATCAGAGGGAGGAAATAGACAGTGCACCTCGCGCCCTGTACAATATACCCAGTAGCAGCATCAGCTAACCGAAGCTATTGTTCGTCCGCAGGTGAATGGCTGGCAGTGGGCATGGAGAACAGCAACGTGGAAGTGCTGCACGCGGTGAAGCCGGACAAGTACCAGCTGCACCTGCACGAGTCGTGCGTGCTGTCGCTGCGCTTCGCGTCGTGCGGCAAGTGGTTCGTGTCCACCGGCAAGGACAACCTGCTCAACGCCTGGCGCACGCCCTACGGCGCCAGCATCTTCCAGGTGTGTACTCTACTCCTGCTGCAGCTGCACCTGCACGAGTCGTGCGTGCTGTCGCTGCGCTTCGCGTCGTGCGGCAAGTGGTTCGTGTCCACCGGCAAGGACAACCTGCTCAACGCCTGGCGCACGCCCTACGGCGCCAGCATCTTCCAGGTGTGTACTCTACTCCTGCTGCAGCTGCACCTGCACGAGTCGTGCGTGCTGTCGCTGCGCTTCGCGTCGTGCGGCAAGTGGTTCGTGTCCACCGGCAAGGACAACCTGCTCAACGCCTGGCGCACGCCCTACGGCGCCAGCATCTTCCAGGTGTGTACTCTACTCCTGCTGCAGCTGCACCTGCACGAGTCGTGCGTGCTGTCGCTGCGCTTCGCGTCGTGCGGCAAGTGGTTCGTGTCCACCGGCAAGGACAACCTGCTCAACGCCTGGCGCACGCCCTACGGCGCCAGCATCTTCCAGGTGTGTACTCTACTCCTGCTGCAGCTGCACCTGCACGAGTCGTGCGTGCTGTCGCTGCGCTTCGCGTCGTGCGGCAAGTGGTTCGTGTCCACCGGCAAGGACAACCTGCTCAACGCCTGGCGCACGCCCTACGGCGCCAGCATCTTCCAGGTGTGTACTCTACTCCTGCTGCAGCTGCACCTGCACGAGTCGTGCGTGCTGTCGCTGCGCTTCGCGTCGTGCGGCAAGTGGTTCGTGTCCACCGGCAAGGACAACCTGCTCAACGCCTGGCGCACGCCCTACGGCGCCAGCATCTTCCAGGTGTGTACTCTACTCCTGCTGCAGCTGCACCTGCACGAGTCGTGCGTGCTGTCGCTGCGCTTCGCGTCGTGCGGCAAGTGGTTCGTGTCCACCGGCAAGGACAACCTGCTCAACGCCTGGCGCACGCCCTACGGCGCCAGCATCTTCCAGGTGTGTACTCTACTCCTGCTGCAGCTGCACCTGCACGAGTCGTGCGTGCTGTCGCTGCGCTTCGCGTCGTGCGGCAAGTGGTTCGTGTCCACCGGCAAGGACAACCTGCTCAACGCCTGGCGCACGCCCTACGGCGCCAGCATCTTCCAGGTGTGTACTCTACTCCTGCTGCAGCTGCACCTGCACGAGTCGTGCGTGCTGTCGCTGCGCTTCGCGTCGTGCGGCAAGTGGTTCGTGTCCACCGGCAAGGACAACCTGCTCAACGCCTGGCGCACGCCCTACGGCGCCAGCATCTTCCAGGTGTGTACTCTACTCCTGCTGCAGCTGCACCTGCACGAGTCGTGCGTGCTGTCGCTGCGCTTCGCGTCGTGCGGCAAGTGGTTCGTGTCCACCGGCAAGGACAACCTGCTCAACGCCTGGCGCACGCCCTACGGCGCCAGCATCTTCCAGGTGTGTACTCTACTCCTGCTGCAGCTGCACCTGCACGAGTCGTGCGTGCTGTCGCTGCGCTTCGCGTCGTGCGGCAAGTGGTTCGTGTCCACCGGCAAGGACAACCTGCTCAACGCCTGGCGCACGCCCTACGGCGCCAGCATCTTCCAGGTGTGTACTCTACTCCTGCTGCAGCTGCACCTGCACGAGTCGTGCGTGCTGTCGCTGCGCTTCGCGTCGTGCGGCAAGTGGTTCGTGTCCACCGGCAAGGACAACCTGCTCAACGCCTGGCGCACGCCCTACGGCGCCAGCATCTTCCAGGTGTGTACTCTACTCCTGCTGCAGCTGCACCTGCACGAGTCGTGCGTGCTGTCGCTGCGCTTCGCGTCGTGCGGCAAGTGGTTCGTGTCCACCGGCAAGGACAACCTGCTCAACGCCTGGCGCACGCCCTACGGCGCCAGCATCTTCCAGGTGTGTACTCTACTCCTGCTGCAGCTGCACCTGCACGAGTCGTGCGTGCTGTCGCTGCGCTTCGCGTCGTGCGGCAAGTGGTTCGTGTCCACCGGCAAGGACAACCTGCTCAACGCCTGGCGCACGCCCTACGGCGCCAGCATCTTCCAGGTGTGTACTCTACTCCTGCTGCAGCTGCACCTGCACGAGTCGTGCGTGCTGTCGCTGCGCTTCGCGTCGTGCGGCAAGTGGTTCGTGTCCACCGGCAAGGACAACCTGCTCAACGCCTGGCGCACGCCCTACGGCGCCAGCATCTTCCAGGTGTGTACTCTACTCCTGCTGCAGCTGCACCTGCACGAGTCGTGCGTGCTGTCGCTGCGCTTCGCGTCGTGCGGCAAGTGGTTCGTGTCCACCGGCAAGGACAACCTGCTCAACGCCTGGCGCACGCCCTACGGCGCCAGCATCTTCCAGGTGTGTACTCTACTCCTGCTGCAGCTGCACCTGCACGAGTCGTGCGTGCTGTCGCTGCGCTTCGCGTCGTGCGGCAAGTGGTTCGTGTCCACCGGCAAGGACAACCTGCTCAACGCCTGGCGCACGCCCTACGGCGCCAGCATCTTCCAGGTGTGTACTCTACTCCTGCTGCAGCTGCACCTGCACGAGTCGTGCGTGCTGTCGCTGCGCTTCGCGTCGTGCGGCAAGTGGTTCGTGTCCACCGGCAAGGACAACCTGCTCAACGCCTGGCGCACGCCCTACGGCGCCAGCATCTTCCAGGTGTGTACTCTACTCCTGCTGCAGCTGCACCTGCACGAGTCGTGCGTGCTGTCGCTGCGCTTCGCGTCGTGCGGCAAGTGGTTCGTGTCCACCGGCAAGGACAACCTGCTCAACGCCTGGCGCACGCCCTACGGCGCCAGCATCTTCCAGGTGTGTACTCTACTCCTGCTGCAGCTGCACCTGCACGAGTCGTGCGTGCTGTCGCTGCGCTTCGCGTCGTGCGGCAAGTGGTTCGTGTCCACCGGCAAGGACAACCTGCTCAACGCCTGGCGCACGCCCTACGGCGCCAGCATCTTCCAGGTGTGTACTCTACTCCTGCTGCAGCTGCACCTGCACGAGTCGTGCGTGCTGTCGCTGCGCTTCGCGTCGTGCGGCAAGTGGTTCGTGTCCACCGGCAAGGACAACCTGCTCAACGCCTGGCGCACGCCCTACGGCGCCAGCATCTTCCAGGTGTGTACTCTACTCCTGCTGCAGCTGCACCTGCACGAGTCGTGCGTGCTGTCGCTGCGCTTCGCGTCGTGCGGCAAGTGGTTCGTGTCCACCGGCAAGGACAACCTGCTCAACGCCTGGCGCACGCCCTACGGCGCCAGCATCTTCCAGGTGTGTACTCTACTCCTGCTGCAGCTGCACCTGCACGAGTCGTGCGTGCTGTCGCTGCGCTTCGCGTCGTGCGGCAAGTGGTTCGTGTCCACCGGCAAGGACAACCTGCTCAACGCCTGGCGCACGCCCTACGGCGCCAGCATCTTCCAGGTGTGTACTCTACTCCTGCTGCAGCTGCACCTGCACGAGTCGTGCGTGCTGTCGCTGCGCTTCGCGTCGTGCGGCAAGTGGTTCGTGTCCACCGGCAAGGACAACCTGCTCAACGCCTGGCGCACGCCCTACGGCGCCAGCATCTTCCAGGTGTGTACTCTACTCCTGCTGCAGCTGCACCTGCACGAGTCGTGCGTGCTGTCGCTGCGCTTCGCGTCGTGCGGCAAGTGGTTCGTGTCCACCGGCAAGGACAACCTGCTCAACGCCTGGCGCACGCCCTACGGCGCCAGCATCTTCCAGGTGTGTACTCTACTCCTGCTGCAGCTGCACCTGCACGAGTCGTGCGTGCTGTCGCTGCGCTTCGCGTCGTGCGGCAAGTGGTTCGTGTCAGCCAGCAGCCGCCAGTATCTTCCAGGTGTATACCTACTCTACTCCTGCTGCTGGGACGAGTCACAAGTATCTGCTGCACCAGCACAAATGGCTGTAACATGCAGTAAGTAGCAGAGTCACCATTCCAACATCTTGTTACAATAATTCACACCTGGCTGAAAATTGGTAGGATTGTTCAAAACACTATTATAAATGAAATGTGAAAAGTCCTCATCGATCCGACACCTGGAAAAAAATTTACTCCTGGTCACGCACAGTTTATTAACACTTGGCTGAAAATTAGTAGGATTGTTCGAAACACTATTATAAATGAAATGTAAAAAGTCCTCATCGATCCGACACCTGGAAAAAAAATTTTTCGGGGTCAAAGTTTTCACGGGAAGTTTTAAGCAAAACGGTAAGTCTTAAAAAGTCGGTAGGAAAAAAAGTATTCAGACATTTTTTATAGATAATTATCTGATCTACAATTTTGTCTAAGATAATTTTATGATAAGACTTAATTAAACCCTTCAAAATTTCAGGCAAAATACACACGACACAAACTTTCGCCTTTATAATATTTACGGCCTGCTTCACCACCTTCTGATAAGTGTTGGATAGCCTAAACGTAAGTTTTGTCACTTTCTTACTTTATGTCAAGTGACAAAGACAAAAGTTGTAGATAGCTATCTAATACATATCAGAAGGTGGTGAAACAGGCACTTAGTGTTATGTGATCGTTACGCTAATGTGGAACGTTTGTTGCAGTCAAAGGAATCATCGTCGGTGCTCAGCTGCGACATATCGTCGGACGACAAGTACATAGTGACGGGCTCGGGCGACAAGAAGGCCACAGTGTACGAAGTGATCTATTAGTGTGCGCGGGACGCTCGGACTACGAACTGACAGTGTGCGCGGGACGTTCCGCGAGCGTGGCGCCGCGCGCCGGCCGCGGCAAGTGGTGATATAGCTTTAGTGTATAGACTATATTGGGAAGCCTGTATGTACTTATGCGACTTGTTTATATAGATTAGTGTGCGCGGTTTATGTTTATTTGTTGAGCGCCCGTAGTGTATGTTGGCAGCAGATCTCAAAATGATGATTTCGTTTCAATATTGTTGTAAAATGCTCATATTAAAGAAAAAATATGCGCAAATTATATTTGGCTCGTTTCATTTCTTCTTATTACCTTTTTTACTACCGAGAGAATTATTAAAAATTAATATAGGTATCTAATAGCAATGTATTTATTATGTAGGTCGGCCTACACGGTTTACTATAAACTAAAAAAATATGTCTGACTTTTGAACGTGATAGCAAAATTACCCTACACTATGTTCAATGAAAAATTAGAATAGTAGATATGTATGGCTTTATGCATAACAGGTGTAAGCTGTTGAAGGCGCAGTTGTGGCGCTATTAGGACCATTGGATGTGTAAGTAAAGGCTGGAAGGTCCCAAAATCCAAAGTCCGATTCCCATGCGGGGTAGCATCATTATCAACCCACTAGCGGTCCGTCCCGGCTTCGCCCGGGGTACATAATATATAGCCTATAGCACTCAGGGATCACGTACATACATATCCAACGGTGAAAGAATTTTTGAAATCGGTCCAGTAGTTCCTGAGATTAGCGCGTTCAAACAAACAAACTCTTCAGCTTTATAATATTAGTATAGATTACCGGCCCACTACAGGGCATACCTAGGTCTCCTCTCAGAATGAGAACGGTTTAAGCCCTAGTCCACGACGCTGGCCGAGTGCGGATTGGTAGACTTCACACGTCTTTTTGAACATTATGGAGACCTCTTGCAGTTTTGCGTGCAGATTTGGTGGGTAGCAAGCCGATCTTAATTTCTAAAACTTCAAGGTCTGGGCAGATGATAGGATTTGGGTCGTGGCTAGTTATTATACCTACTACCGGGAAAGCCTTAACGGCTAACTCCTCTACCATCCCTGCCTCTAGCGCCCTCAAGCATCGGCTATACCTACTCGCGATAAATCTAAGTGTGGAAAGGCAAATATCGACATGTATTGTTATCCTAGGTATTGGGCTAAATGAAGACGGAGGCAACACTACGGCTCGACGGATTTTAAACTCACATCAAAGGATTTGTGTATAATAGAAGCGACAGGTAGACAACTTCGCCATGCAGGTATAGGAGGGTTTAAACTCTGCCTTTATCGCTATTAATTTGACCGTGACAAGTACTCGAAAGTCAGTGGCGTAGCGTACCTTGGCGGGGTCCCGTATAAAAATTGGTTTGGGGGCCCTTATGAAGGGTAAGGATTTCTCACAAAAGAAAAAAAAATGTTTGCATAAAATTAAAAACAATATTTATTCATCTTAATTATTTATCTATCTGTCACTTTTTCTAAAATTTTTACAAACAATTCAAATTAAATATACCTACCTATATACTCTCCGTGCCTTTTTTTCAGCAAACTGATTTATTAAATCATTTACAGCTGATGATGACTTTAGTTTTTCTAAAGATTCTGCCTCTATGGACAACTTTTTGGACAACATTTTTTTACTTTTGTCATTTCTGAAATAAACAAAAATTTGGGAAGTTTTTGTTAACTTTTGCTTACGCACGTCAGGGGCCCCCGTGGCTTGGGGGCCCCGTATAATTGATACGGCATATACGGCGGTAGCTACGCCCCTGCGAAAGTCCAGTTTCGCTCCTGCCAACTTCACTCACGACTTCGTTATGTTGCCAACATTATTCCACTTGTGAGTGAAGCTAACGGGTTGTATCAAGCCTTGCCTATAGCATTTGAATATGGTAAATCCTAATAGGATTGCGTTTCGGAGATCTGAACCAGTGATAGTAGGTAACTTATAACTTACTTAACCTACTGACTGATTCTGCGGTGTTATGTGTAACAATAATAAAGGATTTGTCGATAGTCGATAACAGGTTATAAAGAGCGAGGGAGAGCCCTCACAACACTATGATCTGTCTGCCAGCTTTATGACTCAGTTCGTGCTCAGTTCGCACGTTTGTAATGTCCCAACTATAGTAGATAATTCTTTGCCGGAACGATACAATGCCGCGTAGTTAGGTAGGTAGGTAGGTATGTAGGTACCGATAAGAATCGAAGTCGCGGATAAAGTCGTAAATAAAGACAAACTAGATGTAAGTACCTAAGTATGTAGTCTACCATTATTTTATTATTTTTAGTTATCTTTAGAATTATAAACAATATTTACATATTTTTCTCAACTTTATACAAAGTAGAAGATACCTCATACATTTTAATACGAATATGATATTCTACTATACTTAGTAAATAAAAGTAGGTATGAAGTCAACTATACACTTAATCATACATCGACTTTACTGGTAGGTAGGTGCTGCGAATTGAGATTCCTAGGGTCAATGATTCAGCTACAGTACAGTTGTTACGACATTCTTTACATTCTTATCTTAATTATTAGCTTTAACAAATAACAAACCTATAATATACATTGTTTGTATTGTGCAAATAAATAAAATAAAACATACATTAGGCTTATAACTAGGCAAACTAAATACCTACCTACCCATTTACTAACACGAAAATTTGCCACTTAAAAATTGATTTAAATAAAATGAGAGGAGAAAGCACTTAAGTTCTTCCTATACTACCTACTTACCCACTGATGTGTAGTGTGATACCTACCTATATACTTACCTATTTTATTTAAAATGATCTTATATGTAACATCCTTAGCTTAAAACTAAAACGCGCCTGCGCGATCTTTGGTTCGTATTCATTATTCTATTACTTATTTTAATAACTTTAGCAGTCTGTCAGTGACATGTTTCGTTGCGCTACGATGCTTTGCATCCTTCTGTTGCCTCCTGATTCACTTTCATACATTTTACTTGACCCATGTATGAACCCATCGCACACAACTTGAGGCCGGCCGCAGTGCAGTGCAGCGCTACTGGCGGATCGAGACTATCTAGGTGTGTTTGTGTTCAGCACACTGGTGTTTACAACAGTCTCCGAGTGCGGTAGGTGTGCGCGGCTTGTCGCTTGGCGGCGGCGGCGGCGGCGGCGGCGGCGCGGCGCGCGTGCACGCGGCCGTGCTTGGCCAGGTGGTCGGAGCGCGCGAACCGCTTGCCGCACTCGCCGCAGCGGTAGGGCTTGTCGCCCGAGTGGCTGCGGCGGTGGCGCGCCAGCTCGTCGGAGCGCGCGAACCGCCAGCTGCAGCCGCCCCACGTGCAGCGGTACGGCTTCTCGCCGCTGTGGCGCCGCAGGTGCGCGCGCACGTGCGACGCCTTCGCGTACAGCTTGCCGCACTCCTCCACCGGGCACCGGAACGCGCCCAGCGCCGCGCAGAACGTCGGCTCCCCCCACGACCGCACTTTTGTGTCTTGAATCACGATTCGCACTTTTTCACTCTTTTTGTCGACGCCTTTCGGCGGGCGTTGAACGTCCCGCGCGCACGTCGAGTCCAAGTCTATCCCGAGCACCGAGAGTCGCCCGAGGTCCGCATCGCTCCCGCTGTCGTTAGAGTCCGTCGCGGACCGCAGCAGATCCCCGGACCTGTCGTCCGTCAGAGCTTCGAGGAGGTAATCGTCCAGGTTCTTGTCGAAGTTGTCGAAGTCGAAGAGCACGGGTGAGCCGCCTTCCAAATTTGAACTGTCCCTGTTCGAATCGTCCAAGCCGTTAATGAACGCATCGCACTGAAAGTCCGAGTCGCTGAGCTGCCAGTCGTCCAACTCGGAGTTGAGATTCGTCGGTAGCTCGAAGTTGATCAGACTCTCGACCGGCGTGTACTCGAAGAGGAGCTGGTCGTTCAGCAGCGCGTCTTCGAGAATCAGGCCGCTGTCTTCGCGGTACATTTTGAAAATTAAACGAAAATAATCGGAGCAATAGATATATCGGTAGATTTTTAAAAAACTCGTATTGAAAATTATTATCAGCGATGCTCACTGTTAAGTGTTTGAGCTTTCAGTTTTCAGTTTGGATTTTAAAATTTTTGTGTGGACAAGCGCAACCGACGCGCTCTGCGGCCGGAGTGAGCACTGAGCCGAGCGCGCGACGCGCGACGCCCGGACACCGCGACGGACGCGATAACGTCGATCGCCGATTATCGCGCAGCCTGCGCCCGCGTCACCACCATACACAGCCACCATACTACCATGCAGCACTCAATGAACTCGCGTGCCGCATTGATTCTGAGGAACTGATTTATATACGTAGGTACATAATATGTAATTGATATAAGATGATGCCTGCGACTCTGTTCGTTTGGATTTTGGTGTGAAATATATCTACTATCTCTACTAATATAATAAAGCGGAAGAGTTTGTTTGTTTGAACGGGCTAATCTCAGGAACTACTGGACCGATTTTAAAAATTCTTTCACTGTTGAATAATATGTGACTGAGTGATCCTTGAGTGCTATAGGCTATATCGCTCATTTGGAGCGACAGTGACACATTTGCAAAAATACGTGAAAATGAGTTATTAATTCCAAAAGACTTTGCATAATCATCTGCGTCGGCAGTTTAAAATAATTAATTGATTTATTAAAACAGGCAATTTTAAAATAATACTAAGCCATAAAAACGATTCAGAATCTTCTTTTAAACTACGAAATAATCTTTATTCTGATCTGGTGTAAAGTTAACTATAATGGTGTCACTGTCGCTCCAAATGAGCGATATATGTACCACGGGCGAAGCCGGGGCGGACCGCTAGTCTATACTCTATACTAATACTAATAAATAAAATTGAAGTGTCTGTCTGTAATATCGAAATAACTACCTCATATTAAGCTCATATGGTTATTTGAACGGTACCTTAACCGAATCACACGTTTTTAAAATTTTTGTCTGTCTGTCTGTCTGTCTGTCTGTCTGTCTGTCTGTCTGTCTGTCTGTTTGAACGGGCTAATCTTCGGAACGGCTGAACCGATTTTGACGGGACTTTCACATACAAGTAGAGAATTAACCAGGGAGTAACATAGGCTACTTATTTAACCGACTTTCAAAAAAGGAGGAGTTGTGTTTTTCTACCTATGTACACCGATATCTCCGAGATTTCTGCACCGATTTGCGTAATTTTTTTTTTAATCGATAGAGAAACACTGCGACACTGTTCTACAAAAAACTTGGATTCCAACTCCTCAATCCTGATGCTGTAGGGGAATTGATCCCCAAAACTAATGGGATTTAGGAACTGTCGGTTATTTAAATTGATATTGGGGGTACCAATTAAAGACTTCATCGTTGAATGAACTCGAGTAGGTACATATTCAACTCCTCAACCCTGATGCTGTAAGGAATTGCATTCCGAAATCGTGGGGATCCCACGGAATTTTTCCGTTTTGGTGACGGGTTACTACAGATAGGCTACTTTTTGTTCTGGAAAATCAAAAGTTCCCACGGGATTTTTAAAAACCTAAATCCACACGGGCGAAGCCGTGGGCATCATCTAGTTTGGAATAAAATGGTCTGGTCTGGGGTCTGGCTTCAGATGTGGCTAGTTATCATCCTACCGGCAAAGACGTACCTCCAAGCGATTAAGCGTTCCTGTATTATGCCGTTTAAAAACTGATGTGGGTTTTAATATAAAAGCTGCACGACCTCTTTCAGGCTAGCCTATCTTAGATGCATAGTGCACCGTCACTTACCACCAGACGAGTTCACAGTCAAGGTAAATATAATTTAAGAAATTCACTGGTTTAGGGTAGATTTAGTAGTACCAGCTATGCGTTGTTTGAGTCAAAGTCAGCCAGAGTCACGGTTCTGTATTACAGTATTCGGTTCGGTATAGAATAGAATAGAATAGAAAAGTTTTTATTCAAATAAGCTTTTACAAGTACTTTTGAATAGTCAATTGAATCTACTACTGGTTCGGAATGCCATTCCAGCCGAGAAGAACCAGCAAGAAACTCGGCGGTTGCTCTTTTTAAAATTAACAATATCAATATAACAATTTTATGTTAAGTAGGTACGTACATGATTGAATTGCCATCTCGCGCATTGCTGGAACGAGTCAAATCCACGCTTTTTTATCATTTATACTAGCCGACCCCCGCGACTTCGTCCGCCTGGATATAGGTTTTTATATAGAATCGGGTCGGACCCCATAATTCTTTTTTGTACCTAAACTAAATGTATCCTAAGTTACTCCTTAACATCACCTATCTGCCATTGAAAGTTCCATCAAAATCGATCCAGCCGTTTCGGAGATTAGCTGGAACAAATAGACAGGCCGACAAACATAAATTTAAACGCACGCCAGTTTAAAATAAGCCGTACGTTCAAAGATCCGGGTCCCAAGTTATTTGAACCCAATACTGAGGGTTGTAATGTCTGTCATTTCTGAACTAAAAAACCTATGACCTTGAAATATTTACCAGACAATACTTAAAGTACTACCTTTCTAACAAAAAAAGAATGAGTGAAATCGAACAACGCGTTAATGAATTACAGCTAAGAAATACACGTTTTAACTTTCATCCCCTCTCCCAAGGGAACCGTGCTGAATTTCGGGATAAAAAGTATCCTATGTCCTACCTCGGAGTATAAACTCAAATCGTACCAAGTTTCATTCGAATCCGTTCAGTAGTTTCGGCGTGATGCGCGGCCAAGATACAGACAGACAGACAGACAGACAGACAGACAGACAGACAGACAGACAAAAATGAAAAAAATTGCAGTTTTGGCTTCAGTATCGATTATAGAGTGCCCTCCAATAAAAATTTTCAAAATATCTTCAATGTACAGAATTGGATCTGTTACAGTTTTATTATATTATAGATAGATATAGATATAAGTAATCTTCAATTGTATAATAGGTATGCTTTTTTAATGAGCATAGGTACTTTTAATAGAGTTCTTAAACTTGTGTAAAGGCAAGTCTAAGATGGCTTGTGGAATTTTATTACCTATAGAACATTACGCCCATTCCCACAAACGACTTTCGGTCCCTTTTGAGGCGTAACTGAGGAACCACGAGCCTATTTCTATTTCTTAATAATTGCCTGTCGTGTAATTCGCACTTTTTATTGTAACTGTGAATGTTTTGCCTAACAAAAATTATATTGTGATAGATATATTGAGAAGCTACTGTAAGAATACCTATTTCTTTAAATTTCTCTCGAAGGGAATCCCGCGGTTTTAAATTATAAATTGCGCGAATTGCCCTTTTTTGTAAAACGAATTTTTTTTCAATATCAGCCGCTTTACCCCATAGTATGAGTCCATACGACATAATACTATGGAAATATGCAAAATAAACAATTTTTGCAGTTTCTATATCTGTTATCTGTCGAATCTTCCTAACAGCGTAAGCAGCAGAGCTGAGATTGCCAGCAAGTGTTGCTATATGGGTGCCCCATTGAAGCTTTGCATCTAGGGTTAGGTATTCCCAAGAACACAGTTGTGTCCTCAGTTTTCAATGGCTCACCACTTATCTTTAAATTTTTGCTAGTAACCCTTGTATTGGGCAATAAAAACTCGACACACTTGTTTTTTTTGCATTTAAAAGTAGATTGTTTGTAGTAAACCAGTGTGAAACTTGAGATAAAGTAGGTATTATTTACATCGTCAAAATTGTCTTTAGTCCTATCGACTTTAAAAATCAAAGACGTATCGTCAGCAAATAGTACAATATCGCAAGCATTTTTGACAAAATGTGGTAAGTCATTAATATAAACCAGAAACATGAATGGACCCAGAATAGAGCCTTGGGGAACACCCATTACTGAGGCTAATCCGGACGACTTAACATCATTGATACATACTCTTTGTATGCGATCACTGAGATAAGAGGCAATAAGACTGAGTGTAGTTTTTTTAATACCATAGTGGCTTAATTTTCGTAAGAGAATCTCATGATCAACGCAATCGAATGCTTTTGACAAATCACAGAAAATACCAATGGCATTCTGTGATTTCTCCCATGTATCGAAAATATGCCGTAAGGTCTGCCTTGCGTATTCTTATAGGAATAGATTGAGGTGATTCATGTACCTACCTATCTAACACATGAAAAATAAAATTACCTAAAATTAAGGTAAAATAAGCTAGCTGTTATATTATACTTATGCTACCTTATTTAGTAAGTAGGTAGGTAACTACGTACCTACCTATATGTATGTATCCACTATAAGTTTAAAAGTTGTGTTGTTGTTTTGTTTAATGAAAGCGATAAGTATGTAAGATCATTCACTTTCTTAATTAAATCGTTTGTTCGCTCGACCTACGTGAAAGTTCGTTTACCTGCGAGAAAATATACTTAAGTAGAATTATATTTATTTGTAACTATGGGATTTGAAACTTCTTTTTACCAAAAACCATCAATCTATCGATTCGCTCGATTGACCACTGATGTCCTGAAATCAATTTTTCTTAGGTAGATAATGAGGTATAATATCTACCCATAACAATATTCGTTTTAAAAAATCAGTTCAGTAAAAGTGTATCGCGCTTTCAAGCGGAAACCCCCCAGAATCCAGTCCTTAGAAATCATAAAACATGTAAATAACGGAAATTCCGATCGTAGCGGAATTGATAGTATTCTTTTTGCAGCGCTTACATCCCTTGATAGTGCGATAACAATCGGAAGTGCTGAGCAACTGCCAGGCGCGTGCAAAATGTAATGAGGAAAACAACAATACCATCCATCCATTCATTACTTACTTATCTTATGTATAGTATATACACGGATTATTTACTAATTATAAAAAAATTCTAAATCGACCTGTGCTGAAAAAACGGCTAGATTTATTAGCACTAGCTGGTCTAGCGGTGAGGTCCTGGTTTCAAGTAGATATAACAGAGTCGGGCCAGTAAAATTTATTTATTTATTTGTAGCTTTCATGTACCTAAATGCCTTACTTAGTAATAGATACATAATTATAGATTAATATAGATTATAGAGAAAAAAAAACTTATTGGGTTCTTCAGTCTTCTGTAACTTGAGCCAAAAGGCAGCTTAGGTCCATTTCAACTTGACGTTTTATTGTTTTGATACTAGAATCTAAATATCAACGTTGTGGGGATGTGTATAGTTGAAGTTGCGAACTCGTGCTATTACCGCAAAGTATAAGTATAAACTTGTCGCGAAACAACAGCGTGGAGCCGCCGCGCCGCGGCGCCGCGTGGGCGCTATCTCTGCGGTGCGTGGCACCACCGGCGTCTGGTGCGAGCTGCGCATTCGCTCCATAAATACCATAAATGATAATATACCCTAATGCCTTCTCGTATTACTTGACGTCGATACGTGAAAAATATACCTAGGTACCTACCCGGAATAGGTACATCCATAGGCAGGTTAACATGGGCGTCGCCAGGTAGGGTAGAGATTTGAAAAAATATAGATGCCTACCTATGCATTAAGTAAAAACCTAAATTAAACCTGGCGCAAATGGAAACGAGGTCAATGAAAAATTTTAATTCGAAAATAAATTAAGAGCTCGTAAGACTCGTAACCAGCTTCAAAAGCTCTAGACTGTACTTACCAACAATACTTTGTACTTTTCCCATACTATAATATCATCAACTTGCCCCCCCCCCCCAAAGAGATTTTTCAAAAGCCAAAATCCACGCGGACGAAGTGTACGGCATCAGCCAGTTTCATCTAAATTGGTTTAAATTCGTACGGGGGGAAATTATGTAATAAAAACGTGTTGGAAAATCCATAGAACAAAATAGGTTTACACATAATAAGTAGCTGGTACGCATAGGTACCTATACTATGCAGAATCCGCGGATCGCACATAAGCCGATAACGTCCGGTGGCTGGCGGTGCCAGCATCTGGATCCATTAGGTGCGTACGTATTAAGCCTCCTCTACACGTCTGCAGATGCGTCCGCGGACGTCATCTGCGGATGCGTCCGCAGACGTATAGAGGGGGTAATCTGTGCATCTGTTGTAGGTATTTAACGTCCGCAGACGTCCGCAGACGCGTCCGCCTCGAATCCGATTGTTGGCGGTTTTTGTGGCACAGATCAAAGGGTTTCGGCACGGACATCCGGCGTCTGTCCACACGTCTGGCGACGCATCAGTTTCATCGGAGTTGCGATTGAGAGTCCACGCGTGCTTCTTGCGGTTTAATTCTTATTTAAATGGCTAATAATATGAACACCGAGTATGCACACTCACGTAGTAGTTAAAAGTACTAAAAAAAAAATAGCTGCGACAGCTAAGTACGGTTTCAATATCCATTTTTAAACGTGCGTGTTGCGTCTGTCAAGAATAAATCTAGACTGATCGACCTGCAGACGTGTGGACAGCTCGTGGTGATCCATCTGCGGATGCATCTGCGGGCGTTCGCGGACGCGTCTGCAGACATGTAGAGGAGGCTTTAGGAGCATTGTTGTTTTTCCTACCAGTTGCAATGCAACTACAGGAAAATACCAAAGAGAAACAAATAAGTCGAACGATTGTTAAAATAACGCAGTCATAGAATTTAAATTATTTATTTAGATATAATTTACAGATATAATATCTACTTACCTAGTAAAGTAAAAATAAATAATTAACGTAGTAGGTACTTAATTGTCTTCTTTCTAAATAGGTAGGTAATTGGTTATTTTTCTTTCTGAAAAAATTCCCTGGGGATACCGTCACGTAGCGGCCGCTATAATAAGTATTATAACATTTATAAGTAGGTATAACGGCTAGGAACTGCATTTCTGACTCCGCCGTTAAGGTGCCAGGAAACTAAAACCGCCGTGCGATTAGCATTTGAAACGTTTTATGGTGCCAAAAAACGGACTCTACGAAACCACGCCATACCTACTTACCTACAACGGACTACCTACCTACTTATTATTTCAAAAGAAAACTTTTCAGTAGGTAATATCATTCGAGTCAACGAGACGCTATCCTGAGAGAAAGGGCCTTGACAAACAGACGGACAACAAAGTGATCCTATATAAGGGTTCCTTTTTCCGTTTTGAGTTACGGAACCCTAAAAAACACCTGTCCCATCCGTGAGGGTTTTTAGGTAGATAGGTACCTGTCGTAAAATACATTAGGTAATTCTGTTCATGTAAGTAGGTACATAGATAGGTACGTAATCATTTTCAGGAAAAAATGATAAATATTACGTAGGGTAGGTACCTATTTAAGAAGTTGGTAAGTACACTTAGTTAGGAATTAGGATATACCTATTTACTGATACCACTAGGAGCAAAATATTCATAGTTAGGTAGGTAGGTACCTACATTGCTTTGATTGTTACAAGACATACCAGGCCACCAGGGCTGGTCAACTATCATACAAGATTGATTCACAATAATACTTATCATGTGGCCCTGGGGAATGCCACGGGGAGATAAAACAAAAATCAAGCGCAAACACGGTGTTTGTCCCTAAGATATTGTAATAATATATTAATATATTTATGGTTTGTCCATCGTGCCTCAGATAAAACCGTCATTAGCGGGCATGTCGCATGTGTTTTGAAGGGTTATTTTACAGCGAAATCTCATTGGCGTCACATTTCAGTTACTAGGAAATACATATTTTTGTTAGGTAGGTAAGTAGATATGATACGAGAATTCATATTTCGAATAGTACCTAATTAGCACGTTATAGAATAGCAGGTAGTAGTGTATTATCTATGTTATAGAACAACCAGACGTTCAATTGAATTATCTACTTAATAATAGGTATATATACCTTTTTATATATTAGTAAATATATATACTTATTTACTTACTAATTAGGAAAAATTTAAACCTTTTTAGGCCGTAGATACCCAAAGGGTATAAAACGGAGCCCTATTAATGTCACTCTGCTGTCTGTCTGTCCGCCGGTCACAGATCTCTAGCTCGTAGACGAAATGAGTTACAAACCTGAAATTTTGGTATTATAATAATATATTCCGGGTTAGTGTGTGCAGTTACTTTGTTTGGGCAATTCAAATTTCAGTAAACGGTTCAAGTTATTTGAAATATTAAACTGTGGTAAAAAACTACTCGACATAAAACTTTTGTTAATGCAAAAAAGCCAATTTCACAAAAAATTACAGTTACTTTGTTTATCGCTAGGGCAGCCGTAGTGTTGCTTACTACAAAATTTAATTTCCCTATTTTTCATGAGATTCTGGTCGATCTATACTTAATTATGTTGGCATTTTTTTTGGCATTTTTTAGAGAAGGTAAGCATATTTTTGGCATATTTTTTACACCAATCTAGCATATGTTGAAGTAGTTGAGTTGGCAACACTGAGCGTATGTAGGTATTGGGTTTATTATCACTATAATATAAAGCCCGTATTGGAGCAGCGTGGCGGGTCTAAGCTCTAAATACCTCTCTTCTATGAGAGAGGGAGGTCTGTGCCCAGCAGTGGACGTTAGAAAGACAGTAGTAGTGGTGGTGGTGAACCATTTTACGGTTTTTTGAACTACCAAATTAACATAGTTCGGAGAACTGATAGACGTTGGGGTCCCAAGGTGCTAGGGACCCCCCACTAGATGGACCGACGACATCAGAAGAGTCGCAGGAAGCCGCTAGATAGGTACAAGCGGCACAAGACCTTGGCGTGTGTAGGTCCCTTCAAGAGACATATTATGTCCAACAGTGGACATCTATCGGTTGATAACGGCGACGACGACCACCAAATTAATTCTTGTATCTGGGAGCTTTAGAAGGATAATCACATAAAGTAGTAACAAGAATTAAAAATCCCGCTGCAAGTGCCATCTTGTCCGACATATCCACAGAACCACAGAACATTTATAGGTTTGTAGGTAGGTAGTCTAGGTACTTCTAGCGGAGCACAGAACACAGACTACCTATTGTACTAGCGGGTATCCACGTATCTATCAACCATAGAGTAATAACACAGAATAAGCAGAAGGGAAGCTACCTAAGAACGTCCAAAATGTATACCTATTCTGATAGGGTTGTCACCTGTTGCATGTGAAAAATTATAGGTAAAAATAAAAATATTATAAACTAGTATATATAGCAAGATATAAGATAAGATGTAGTAATGATTGGAAAAAAATGTTTTTTTATATTATATTACTATACTAGCGGTCCGCCCCGGCTTCGCCCGTGGTACATATATAGCCTATAGCACTCCAGGATCACGTACATATACAACGGTGAAAGAATTTTTGAAATCGGTCTAGTAGTTCCTGAGATTAGCGCGTTCAAACAAACAAACTC
Source organism: Melanargia galathea (assembly GCA_920104075.1). Taxonomy (NCBI): domain Eukaryota; kingdom Metazoa; phylum Arthropoda; class Insecta; order Lepidoptera; family Nymphalidae; genus Melanargia; species Melanargia galathea. The sequence continues at coordinate 12,653,238 of OV049874.1, read as the reverse complement.
TTCCGCTTTATTATATTAGTATAGATATAAGTTACATAGTTACTTAGGTAGGTAGTAGGTACCTACTAAAAGCAAATATAATAGCACATGCGTAGATATCCCTAGTGATAGTACCTAGATACTTACTTACTTTTGTAAAATAAATGAATTAAGTACCTAGTTACTTAGGTAGGAAGTAGGTACCTAACTACCTACTAAAAGTAAGTGTGATAGCACATGCGTAGGTACATATCCCTAGTGATAGTACCTAGCTACTTACTTACTTTAGTAAATTAAGTAGTTACCTACCTAGTTACTTAGGTAGGTACCTACTAAAAGTAATTAATTAATTTACTTAGGTAGGTATATATTATATTTCATATTTACTTATTATATTTACTTAGGTATATTTATTTATTTATTTACTTCCGTGTTTCTTGCTGGTTCTTCTCGGTTGGAATGGCATTCCGAACCAGTGTTAGATTCAATTGACCATACAAAAGTACTTGTAAAAGTTTATTTGAATAAAAAACTTTTTTATTCTATTCTATACAGAAGGTAGGTACTTAGTCACTTTATTGATAAATAAATTCATTTTATTTCATTAATTTATTGTATAGATACGTAAAAGGTGGGTACCTACTTACTTCACTTGCTCTATCACAAAAAAGAAATATCCTAATTTTTTTCTAGAGGAACTTAAACATACTGAACAATGGTTAGGCATTTTTGTCTAAACACAACACTTAAATCTATATTAAGACTACTTTTTTATGTAATTTATATTATTTTACACAATCTCTAAACTCTCGCCAAACATTTTATTCTCAGTATTAATTTAATGCGCACGACCCACAGCCCTGTCGTTATTCAACTAACGTTCAACTAGTGGAGCGTCCGTGAACAGCTCGTGTGTGCGTGAGCGGCGCTATGTGTGAGTGTACCTACAGCGGGCCGCTTGTTGAAGCTTCCTCTCTGTGCCTTTTCTACTCGTGTGGTAATAAGTGGTGGTCTAGGATCCCACCTTAGAAATTTCTACCCTCATCTGTTATTTAAACGAATTATATGTCAAATGAAAGATTATTTTATTCTTAATCGAACCGTATTTGGTTGCCTGGTCAAAAGTGGTGCTAAATCATGGTTGCCTGGATTTTAAGATATAAAATGTTCGGTGCGAGTGTTGAAAGTGACAGAAAAGTGTTGCGCGCGCAATTTCATTAGACAGACAAAGATGCAGTGAGGCAGGCGTGCACTCGGCAGGTGCTTAGTCTATACATAGATTAAAACCATAGACTTTCTGTGCCTGTCCATTAAAGATATTTACAAAAAAATAAGTGAGTGACGTAAGGGATAAGTAATAAAACGTAAAAAAGCTGTTTTTGAAAATTTTGTCTGTTTGTCTGTATGTTTGTGCATGTATTACGCAAAAACTACTGAATGGATTGAAATGAAACTTGGTATGATTTAAGTTCATACTACATAATAGCATATAGGATACCTTTTATCCCGAAATTCAGCAGAGTTCCCTTGGGAGAGAGGATGAAAGTCAAAATACACATTTTGACTTTCATCCCCTCTTCCAAGGGAACTGTGCTGAATTTCGGGATAAGAAGTATCCTATATGCTATTATGTAGTATGAACTTAAATCATGCCAAGTTTCATTTCAATCCATTCAGTAGTTTTTGCGTAATACATGCACAAACATACAGACAAACAGACAAAATTTTCAAAAACAGCTTTTTTACGTTTTATTACTTATCCCTTACGTCACTTACTTATTTTTTTGTAAATATCTTTAATGGGCAGGCACAGAAAGTCTATGGTTTTAATCTATGTATAGACTAAGCACCTGCCGAGTGCACGCCTGCCTCACTGCATCTTTGTCTGTCAAATGAAATTGCGCGCGCAACACTTTTCTGTCACTTTCAACACTCGCACCGAACATTTTATATCTTAAAATCCAGGCAACCATGATTTAGCACCACTTTTGACCAGGCAACCAAATACGGTTCGATTAAGAATAAAATAATCTTTCATTTGACATATAATTCGTTTAAATAACAGATGAGGGTAGAAATTTCTAAGGTGGGATCTCCTACTATGGGTAATAATATGTGGGATTGTATTCGGCCAGTCATGGTTGCCAACTTAGGGATTCCTCCCCAAATTTAGGGAGAAAAAAAATCAATGGGATTTTTGTAGGTACGTTATATTATTTCGGGGTATTTTTAGGTAAGTATTTTGTGACTTCTTGATTTTAAATAAAAGTTGAACAAAATATAATTTTCTAAAAAAATGTCATATATTTTTTATTAGGACTATAATGAAAGCCGTAATTTCAAAATTAAATTTTCATAAAATAAGCAATTTGAATTATTCATTAGGAACACTGACTTATAGTACTATAAGTCAGTGATTAGGAATCATAATTTTGAAATTACGGTAAAAAAATTTTTGTTTAGAAATATTTTTAAGACCAATAATATCATCATAATTTCAGACTATTCAATTTGAATTTAAAGCAAAAATCTTGGCCCTTTTTATTAGTGTTTTTGACTTAAGCTATGGGAAAAATATTTTTGAAAGTTGGTAACACACTGTGGCGAATATTCGGGTATTTGGCTATTTGCTCCATGTGTGGATGGTCATATTGTCGTGTATTGATTATTCGCGTGTTCGTCAAATATTTTGCCGAATAAAGCTATACGAATACGCGAACACGAATACTGAATATGAAGTGCCACCATAATGGTATTTAAAAAGCCCTGTAATTTATTCGGTAAGTTATCGTAAGGTAAGGTATCGGATTCGGTAAGTTATCGTACGATAAACTACCGAATGCGATACCTGATGATATCGATCGATAATTACGTTTTATCGAAGTGTTCTGAATCGCCCTGCAGCAGGGCGATTCAGAACACTTCGATTCGGTTTCGGTTTCGACAACTACCCTATCGATACGGTTATTCTGAATTGAAAATACATCTTATCGTACGATAACTTACCGAATCGATCGATAGTTACGTTATCGAAGTGTTTTGAATTACTTACCGTACGATAGGATGTATTTTTAATTCAGAATAACCGTATCGACAGGGTAGTTGTCGAAACCGAAACCGAATCGAAGTGTTCTGAATCGCCCTGCTGGTCTGTGGACAGTATTTTGAAATTGGAAATGAATAATGAGTACGAAGTACTTAATAGAAATCTTTGATGCCATTCCACCAAAGCAGACCAGCAACAATTTAGAAATTATAATTAACTAGTGGATCCCGCAGACTTCGTCCTACCCGGTGGTGACATACCGACATCAGCATCACCTACCGAGACCTGGTAGGTTACCAGCTATACTTACCCCGTAATTGTTTTCAAATCATCCAGGAACCCATTGAAATATACTCACAAAATTTCATCCAAATCGGTCCAGCCGTTTAGGAGGAGTTAGATGACAAACACACGTACCTACGGAAGAATTATATAAGTAGGTACAGGCGAAAGAGTTTGCCCAGTGTTGTCATCGAGTTTGATAGAGTTGCCGTATTTGATACTTCAGATTGCCGTATTTATAAATAAAAATCATGAAATTGCCGTATTTACAATATTTGTCCTTATTTTCCATTCTTGCACACATATCCTTCAAAATTAGATTGCCGTATTTTGTTTTATGGTAATGAAAAACCTGCCGTATCATCTGAAATTATGTGCTCGAATTGCCGTATATTACGGCAATTGCCGTATCAATAGCAACACTGAGTTTGCCGTATCGACGGGATGAACAATAAATTGAATCAGGTATTTTTGAAACCACACAAGTCCACTTTTTGGTGAAATTGAGCTAATAGTATTTTTATGCTGGCAATCCTGGCATACACCTTTGTTGTAAATTGAAACAACACAAGTCCTTTTACTTCCACGTGTTTTAGTAAGTTGAAGCTTTAGAAATATTTTTGTAAAAACACAAGTCCTGGACTTATGTTGTTTCTATAATTTCTTAACTGGTAACATTACTCCTATCTGTCATTTAGGCTGGCAAAAGATGCTTCTGTGCCTGTTATACTTATGGAAAAAGCATATCCATTGGGAAAAATACCAGTAAATATACAAAAAAATTGATGATTTAAAGAAAAGTGAAAATACTTACCCCCTGAGGAAGATATAAAAGAATTTTATCAGGGAATATACATGTGGCCAACATCACAAAATAATGAATGATGAGGAGGAAGTAGTTGAGTACATTATTTAAGTCGCCTAAGTACATTATTTTTCCAATAAAAGACAAGATATCCTATACTGTATGTTTTATTTTCAGAGAAATTCTAGTAACAACATAAGTCCATCACATATAACTATTGTTTTTTCAAAAACCTGTAATTTTTTAATATCCAAATTCTTTGAGAATATGTATACTTGTGCATATTTTATATTGTCTGAACAAAACTATTATGTTTCCTTTGTTTTTTTGTCAGGATTCAGTTTTTTTATCTCTCCTGAAAAATTTGATGTCATGGAGTTGTGTGGTTACAAAAATACCTGATTCAATTTTCGACAGGCGAAACCCACATGAACATTTTGTATGGGAAAATATTTTTTAAAAATCCCTTGGGAACTCTATAATTTTCTGGGATAAAAAGTAGCCACCACTGTGCCAAGGAGAGGAGGTCGTTCTATTATGGTGGCACTTCACTTCACTATTCGTATTCGCGTATTTGTCATATTTGCAAAATGGCGATGTGTGGATAGTATACTTGACGAAACATTCGCGCTATTTGCCTATTTGGGCAAACTTATTTGCCTATTCGGCAAATAGGACGAATAACATTAATTGCCGAAAACGGCAATGTGTGGATAGTATTTGACGAACATTCGCGTTATTTGCCTATTTGGCAACATAGATCATATACTAAGCACAGATTAATAATAAGAATCTAGATTATGACGAATAACAAACACGCTTATCCGCACAGCTGTCGGTTTTTCAACGCGCATCAAAGGAGCCGAATAGACAAATACACAAATACTGTGACTACATATTTGTAGTTTGGGATTTGGAATATTTAAATATTTGATTTGTACATTGGGACAATGCGACCATTTTACTGCCTCATTGGTCTAGTGGTTAGTATATTCGATTGCAGATCATGAGGTCCCGGCTTCGATTCCCGGGTCGGGTAAATAATTGGGTAGGTATTGGGTTTTTTCTGTCAAGAAATTCTCAGTGCCAGCTCGGAGTTGGTAATTGGCGGTGTTTCACCCCTGTGCCTCGGAGAGCACGTTAAACATTCGGCCCCGGTTATTATCACTGTAATGCGACAATAGTCGTTAAAGCCCGCATTGGAGCAGCGTGTCGGGTCTAAGCTCTAAATCCCTCTCTTCTATGAGAGAGGAGGCCTGTGCCCAGCTGTGGGACGTTAGAAAGACTGTAGTGGTGGTGGTGGTGGACCATTTTACGGCTTTTAGAACTACCAAATTAACATAATTTGGAGAACCGATAGACGTTGGAGTCCCAAGGTGCTAGAATGGCGACCGCGCACCGGAAAACGCAGTGTTGATAGACCCCCCACTAGGTGGACCGATGTCATCAGAAGAGTCGCAGATACAGAGCCGCTAGATACAAGCAACACAAGACCTCGGCGTGTGGAAGTACCTTCAAGAGACATATGTCCAACAGGGGACATCTATCGGTTGATAACGGCAACGACGACCACCAAATTAATTCTTGTATCTGGGACCCTAAAAAGATAATCACATAATGTAGTAACAAGAATTAAAAATCCCGCTGCAAGTGCCATTTTGTCCGATATATCCACAGAACCACAGAACCTTTATAAGTAGGTACTCCTAGCAGAGCACAGAACACAGACTACTACAACGGGTATCTATCTACCATAAAATAATAATATACTACCTATGTGCGATCATATTCGGCCAATCATGGTTGCCAACTTAGGGATTTTCCCCAAATTTAGGGAGTGAAAAAAATCGGCAGGTTTTTTGTAGGGGCGTTATATTTATTCGGGATATTTTTAGGTATTTTGAGACTTCTTGATTTTAAATAAAAGTTGATCAAAATTTAGTTTTCTAAAAAATTGTCTCATAATTTTTATTAGGACCATTATGAAAGCCGTAATTTCAAAATTAAATTTTCATAAAATTAGCATTTTGAATTATTCATTTGGAATCATAATTTTGGAATTACGGTAAAACAATTTTTGTTTACAAATTTTTTATAAGACCAATATTATCATCATAATTTCAGACCATTCATTTCGAATTTAAAGCAAAAATCTTGGCGCTTTTTATTAGTGTTTTTGACTTAAGCTTTAGGGAAAAATATTTTTGAGAGTTGTGGTGAATATTCGGGTATTTGGCTATTTGTTTCATGTGTGGATGGTCATATTGTCGTGTATTGATTATTCATGTGTCTTGTGCAGAGTATATTTTAGGATATTATTTTATTAAATTAAACATACTTGCTGTGTTTAATTATTATATTAGGTTTTTAATAATTTTACAATATTAATTCAGAGAGACATTTTTTAATATATTTTTTTACTTCTGTCAGTTCTTTCAATTCCAAAAATAGAATGTAATCATAGATCACAAACATATCGTAGACCAACACCTTCTCCTATTTTTAGAATTTTACAATATGTGAAAATTTTAAAAATAAACTTAACTATTTAACAAACTTGTTTTTCATTTCATATATTTGTAACTTAAAACTTATTCTTTCAATATTCAAAAGTAACTTTATTTTACATTTTTTAAAACAAAACCGAAATCTTTTCCTCAATAATCTTACGTTACTTACTTTTGTTTTCTTAGACATTTCCATAATTTTGGGAACATCCGCTTTCGAGTCTAAACCCTCTTCACTCTCAGGAACCTTTGTGGTTTCCTCCGTTTGAAACTCCTTGGGTGATTCCTTAACGTTGATGATTTCTCTCGGTTCGAGACGATTTCTCCACTGCGAAAACTCCATCATTTTCTGCCCTTCTATTTCGTCGTCGGTTAGCCTTTCAGTTTTAATATTATTCAATATATTCACATCAAACAACTTTTCGCTTTGACTTGAGTCCGAAGTAGATCGCTTTCTCAACTTCTTAACTTTCTTCTTTCCTTCTAGACCTTTCTTTTTCTTCTTCTTGGTTTTCTTGTACCCTTCTGACTCGGAATCCCTTGTATCACTACTAGAAGAGCTCGAGCTGCTCGATTGCTCTTTGATCTTCGTCTTCTTCTTCAAGTCCTTCTTTTTCAACTTCTGCTGCTTCTCTGAAATTATTGCCTTCTCCCAATTTTCCTTTTCTATTCCTGTTGTTGCCTCATCATATGTAAGTAGTACATAGTCTTTCAGTTTAGTTGGTTCAGTTCTCTTTCTCTGAGATCTTCTTAGCTCTTCTACAACTTCTTCATTCTCTCGAGAACTTCCTCTTAGCTCTTCTACAACTTCTTCATTATCTTGAGAACTTCCTTGTATTTGAGAGTCTATTTCTTCTGTATCAAAGTATTGGGAATTTTCTTGAATTTCTGATTCTATATTTGCTTTTTCTTCTTCTGTTTGTATTGTGTTATCTTCCTTTTCTGTTTGTATATAGTTATTTTCTTCTTCTATATTCTGTATTATAACATTATCTCTTATATTTGTTTCTACAACATGTTCTATGTTGCTTTCTTTTTTATCGAAAATTATTATATCTCTATGGTATTCTACTCTACGACTTTCTTCATTCCACAGTCTATATCCGTTGTTAGTATATCCTATCATTATAAGTTTCTTACTTCTTGAGTCTAATTTCTTTATTGGTCCTAATTGTTTAGCATACACAGTACATCCAAATACTTGTATGTTAGAAAGATTTGGTCGTTTTCCGTTCCATATCTCATGAGGTGTTTTGTTATTAACTGTTTGACTGGGCAACCGATTTATAAGGTAGGTAGCACAGTAAACAGCTTCACCCCACATTTCATTATTCATTTTTGACTCAAATAACAACGCTCTGACCTTTTCTACTATTGTTCTATTTAAGCGTTCAGCTTTTCCATTATGTTGAGGTGTGTATGAAATTGTATAATCTAATTTTATGCCTTTCTTTAAACACCATGTTTTAAATTCATTGCTTGTATATTCTCCTCCATTATCACATCTTATACAGGATACTTTTTTATTCTTTTCTCGTTCTATTTCTTCTACAAAATTCTGAATTACTTCTGAGACTTCGCTTTTATATTTAATTAGAGTAGTTTTAGTTAAATGACTATAGTCATCTAATATTGTCACAAAGTATCTCTTACCATCATGAGTTTCTTTTTCAAATGGTCCACAAACATCTGTATGTAGTATTTCTAATATTCTTTCTGCTCTTTTTCTTTCTGTATTAAATGGTAGTCTACATTGCTTAGCTTTAATGCATACTTCACACTGTTCTTCTATTCTACTTACTCCTTCTACTGTTATACCATCAGCTATATTGGGTAAGATTTGCAAAATATCTCTTCCCGGGTGTCCTAATCTCTTATGCCATTCTAAAGCTGTACCTTTCTCTTTTGTGAGTAAAGACTGTTCTTCATAATTTTCTTTATTTATTTTTATGTAGTATAAACCATTTTCTTTTTCACCTTTCAGAATCAATTGTCCTTTTTTATATATTTCAACATTATTTTTTGTAAATAAAACAGAACCATCATTATTTGTTACAGCATTGACCGACATCAAATTGTGTGTAAGGTCGGGAACATATAGAGTTTTATTTAATGTACAGTTAATACCTTGAATAATTCCAGTGCCTTGTGATTTTATCGTTTCATCATTTGCCACTGATATTTGAGACTGTTGTTGTTGAAAATTATTTAAATGACTTAAGGTATTTGTAATGTGTGACGTACATCCTGAGTCAACCACAAATTTCATTTCATTTTCTATCTGTTTTCCGCTGGTGGTTAGTAAAACTATATTATTACTGTTGTTTTTATTTTTTTCATTTTTATTTCTGAAGTAACAATGTTCTTCTTTGTGATTAGTTTTCTTACAAATATTACAGCCTTTGTTTATATTTTTATACCAGCAATCCTTTTCTAGGTGATTATTCATTTTACACTGTCTGCATTTAAACTGTTTTTGTTTATATTTTGTTACATTTAAAGCTATGTTATTGTTGTTTTCATTTTCCTCAAGTGTTCTTGTTTCCTCAAGTAACAAGCGATTTGTGAGGTTAAGTAAGGTTCTTTCCTTCTCTGGAGCACTTTCCCACGCTGTTCTAAAGAATTTTAAGTAATCTGGAAGACATGTTAATATTTTTGTTATCACTAAATCTTCACTGATCTCGTGTCCAATATTTTTTAATCTTAACGACAGATTCTCGATTTTTACTAAATTTTCATTCATTGACAATAATTTGTTGTACTTGAAGTTAAACAACTCTTGCAACAAATTGGCTTTGTTTCTATTTTCTGAGCCTTCAAAAATGTTACATATTTTTGAATACATTTCATATGCAGATTCACATGTTAATAAATGGTATTTTAATTTTTTATCAATTGACGATATTATGAGTTTTTGTGCTTTAGCATCTTTGAGTTCATCAATTTTTTCTTCTTTTTTCATTACTGTTTCGCTTAAACCATGTGCTTTTAAATAAATACCTATTTCAAATTTCCACATTAAGTAGCTATCAGGTCCATTTAATTTTTCTATTTGGTTTTCACCTTTTTCAGCTTCCACCATTTTTATTTTTATGTATAATGCGTATTTCGCACTTACGTATTTATTTTTTTACTGGAGCCCGTAACCTCTTGGGTGGAGTATATTTTAGGATATTATTTTATTAAATTAAACATACTTGCTGTGTTTAATTATTATATTAGGTTTTTAATAATTTTACAATATTAATTCAGAGAGAGAGAAATTTCAGTAGAGCAACGAGAAATGAAATTGAAAAAGAAACCTGTGAAAACATCAGAACTAAGTTTCCCAGAAGTTTATTGCGCAATATCTTGATGCTCAGATATTCCCATTCAGAGAGACATTTTTTAATATATTTTTTTACTTCTGTCAGTTCTTTCAATTCCAAAAATAGAATGTAATCATAGATCACAAACATATCGTAGACCAACAATGTGTTCGTCAAATATTTTGCCGAATAAAACTATACGAATACGCGAACACGAATACCGAATATGAAGTGCCACCATTATGTTTAAAATGTTTCTAAAGTTACCCACTTTTACTGTATTATATTTTAATCTTTGCCTACAAAAAATAAACTAAAAGATTGTCTTTGGTAAAATAGTATTATACTCAATGGTCAATTATAACCCGACAAAATAGTCAAGCCTACTATTGTTCAACAATTATAAGTAATAATTCAGACTACTTAAATTATCTATGTTATCAATAGATACACGATTCACGGATTCAATTCATTATTCAATTCTAGGTACAAAAATGGTGGTTCAATTCCTAAAACATTTTGTAGATTGAAATAAATTACTAATACTAATAGAAATTTATTAGAAGTTAGATAAGATTTTTAATATTATCCCATTGTAATAGTGCATCAGGTGCGAGTTTATGGTGCCTACGCGAGAGTTGTGTATGACAAATAACAGGTTGTTGAAGAGTGAAGACAAGATACCGAAATCCTTGCGATTTTTTAATATAAATAGTGTACTTTCTAGCGAAGAAAAAAGTCTTTGAACATAAAAATACAGTGTGTACAGTGCAAACTGAAGCTTTTAATGAATTATCGATAGTATCTTGAGGCAGGACAGGCTGGGCGACTACATTTCAATCAGCATGTGACCCACATCTGAGATTTCTCTTCCTTATAAACTGTTGGTTTACAAATATTAACACTCGCAAACCTCAACGCGGCTGCCTCTGAGCTCAATATAGAGAGGCGATCGACGAGAAACAGCTTAGTGTTTATAAGATATAAGATTTCATGAACTTGTCACGGTTGACTACAACCTGTGCAGCTCTGGGGGGTCTTGAAAACAACAGAATTTCCGCAAATATTAATTCAATCAACTGCAATCTCTTAACATCACTCGGGAATCCGCACTGCAGGAAGACTCAACAAATGGTGTATGTGAATATGATAAGATAAATAAATGAAAATAGTGCTTACAAAATTCCTAGAGACATTACAGTGAAGTTTCAGTGGTGTATCAAAATGAGATTAAGGCATCTTTACATCATATAAAGTCACAAAAGTGTCAAACAATGAAGTAGGAATGGCCCATGCAGAAAATCACAGATATATTGTGCAGGTCAGTTGAGTTCAATAAAGTTTTACTTATTTATTTATTTATTATTTATTTATTAAGCTTCGATCAGATTAACATTGTTATGCATTGTACAATTTATTTCTAATGTTTCCCCCTAATCTGCGTGCCTTTTGGCAAAGGCCTCCTCCAACCTCTTCCATTCTCCTCTATCTGCTGCCCTTCTGGTCCATGTTTTTCCCCCCACAGCAGCTATTTCATCTACCCATCTTTTAGTCTGTCGACCTTTCTTCCTCTTTCCTTCCCTGGGGTACCACTTAAAGTTTTACTTAAGTAATACACAAAAAAATCTGTTTGAAGTATTTTTAGATTGCATGCCCAAAAGGTACCATTCGGGATCCTATTATGAAGCCTCTTTCTCTGACAGTCATAGAGGTCTATAGCTTCGTCTATAGCTGTAATGGCTGTGGTGCCTATCACAGAAAATAATTAAACGTAAAAAAACTTAAACCCATACAAACTAGATTATCTATATATACTCTATAGTAAAAAAAGTAAAGATTCTGTCCTTTAAGGGTGTGGAATTGTTGGTCACTTGCTCCCATTTTAGTGCTTTGTTCTTTGTCAACTTTATTTTGCTGTGGTTATCTTAATATTTACCATTTTGAACCCTTTGCACCTGAGTCCAACTAGCGATTGGCAAGTTTAGTTTAGATAACACATAAAAAGGGATTTCAGTAACAATTCAATGTGGTATAAGTTTATTCTATATTTAAATGAAAACTTTTAAAGATAGTAATACCTTTAAATTGACCTTTGTTCATCTTATTTTATCAGTGCTTTGTAATGAGTATTGCATTACACAAAGCTTCATAGACGAGTCAACACATTGTATTGTGTGTCTTTAAACATGCTTATTGCTTACATTTATAAAGTGAAACATGATAAAAATGCATCTGAAAACAGGTTGTTATTTTTGTCATCTATTTTTTCTTTTCTTAGACATGTTACTATTTAGTATTATAAAAGCGAAAGTTTGTATGTATGGATGTTTGTTACTTGTTCACGCAAAAACTACTGCATGGATTTGGCTGAAATTTGGAATGGACATAGATTATAATCTAGATTAACACAGGCTACTTTTTATCCTGGAAAATGAAAGAGGAAAAAACCTCAATCCACACAGACAAAGTCTCAGATAATCTAGTTTAGACATATTTAAGTAGCACAGTACTGATTTGTGCATAATAGAGTCAAGTAAAAGGAGTATTATGGTACAATTTCTACTCTTAAGATAATTACTATCCAATTTCAGTGATAAGAACTAGGTCTCAAAGATAAACATGCTCTGTGAGGCACTTTATAAATGTCAATTTTTTACTTTATTATTATTATATTACATTGTATTAACATAATTATGGTATGTACTGACTAGACACAACTATATCACTATATACTATCACTGTAACTATATCAGAGTGATATCAAGTTCAATAATTCAATATGCAGAAAAATCTAATAGCTTATCTTTAGTAGTCAGTCACTTTTGACCTCATCAACCCCTTTACCAAAATATTACTATACTAGCTAAAACTGTTGGCTTCATCCATGTGGATTTAGGTTTTCTTAAAAATCCTGTGAGAACTTAGGATTATCACAGCATATATCCTGAGATATATTATGTGATATGTTTATCTATGGGATACAAATTTCTGTGTGCCAAATTTTGACAAGATTAGTTCGGCACTATGTTCGGTAACTATATTTTTCCTAATACAGTTTTTCTATGCAGTTTTTACCTTAGTTTCGGTATAAGAAGTAGCGTAGGTCACTCCTTTCTGAAAATCCTTCACCTGAAAGTCCTGTTAAATTCAATTTAGCTTTTGTCTGAAGAAAAGCCCATATGAATAAACAAACAAACTTTATTTTGTAACTAGATGATGCCCACGGCTTCGCCCGTGTGTATTTAGGTTTGTAAAAATCTCGTGGGAACTTTGATTTTCCAGAACAAAAAGTAGCCTATCTGTAGTAAGTAGTAACCTGTCCACAAAACGGAAAAATTCCGTGGGATCCTTACGATTTCAGAATGCAATTCCTTACAGCATCAGGGTTGAGGAGTTGGATATGTACCTACTCGAGGTCATTCAACAATAAAGTCTTTAATTGGTATCCCCAATATCAATTTAAATAACCGACAGTGCCTAAATCCCATTAGTTTTGGGGATCAGATCCCCTACAGCATCAGGATTGAGGAGTTGGAATCCAAATTTTTTGTAAGACAGTGTCGCAATGTTTTTCTATCGATTAAAAAAAAAATTACGCAAATCGGTTCAGAAATCTCGGAGATATCGGTGTACATAGGTAGAAAAACACAACTCCTCCTTTTTTGAAAGTCGGTTAAAAAAGTAGCCTATGTCACTCCCTGGTTAATTCTCTACTTGTATGTGAAAGTCCCGTCAAAATCGGTTCAGCCGTTCCAAACATTAGCCCGTTCAAACAGACAGACAGACAGACAGACAGACAGACAGACAGACAGACAGACAGACAGACAAAAATTTTAAAAACGTGTGATTCGGTTATAGTATCGTTCAAATAACCATATGAGCTTAATATGAGGTAGTTATTTCGATATTACAGACAGACACTTCAATTTTATTTATTAGTATAGATAGATATAAGACTCCTAATAGTAACACCCTGTACAGTAAAAGCTCCTTATTCGCGCTTCCTTCACTCGCGGTTTCACTATTCGCGGATTAAAAATTTTCGACCCAAGTCCTGTATTCGTGGCGAAAATTTTCGTTATTCGCGGATCTAAACGGTATGCTATCGATTTCTTTATGAAAATTGATCCATCTAGAACGAAGTCTTATTTTTAAGAAGCAAATTGCTAATGCCACTGCTGACTATCTATTTATCAGTCTGAATTGAAGGAGCTTTTAAAAACTGCCAAGCAAGAAAAAATTACAAAATTCTTTAAACCATTTCCTAAACCTGAAGACAATAATTAATCAATATGGACAAAAACTTCAATTAAATTGATTTTTCTATATGTATTTATTTTTTATTTCATCGCCTAGGAATGTATCCCCTATAATCCCATATAAATTGCCATTCCATATTCACGGTTTCTGTATTCGCGGCATATTTACGGAACGTATCCCCCGCGAATAAAGAGCTTTTACTGTATAATATTTTTTTATAAATTACAAACAGGTCTTTGTGGGAGCACTCTCTGCACAATATGAGGCTCTGTCAGTGGAGGCTTCCAAACAGACAAGCTCAGAAGAGATAGTTTGTTGCATTGCTGACAAACTCAGCTTGAACGATGGATCTGGAGGACCTTATGAGCTGGCAGAGGTATATATTTTTAGCAATAACATAGTATTTTCTTGATCTGTTAACAAGATAAATGTTAAGCCTCAAAAGTTGGGTTCCAAAGACGGGTAAATGTACAGGATAGGAAATTAGAATGACACAAATTTAGTTATATTGGTAGCAGATTTAGAAAAAAAAAACAATTTGAGTAAGTCATGAAAAACGTGTTATACTACAAACAATAGTACCTTAGCGTAAGGCGAGATTAGTCACTGATGTTGATGATAAATATGGACAATTAATTTTTTGCCGCATTAACTACGCGCGCCTGTGAATTCCACACAATTGCAACTTCCTAACAGATGTTTCTTTTTAAAATAGACTACAATGTAAATATTTTGCCGCGGATATTCAATCAATGTTAGGGAAACTATTCTTAACAAGAATATATTCTCGTGTATTGTGATTATTTTCATCGGCCCACGCTTTATCCAGCGGCAAATAGCCAATACTTCATAATTGGTGGGTAACATCTTGTGCAATCCTTTAAGAGTTTGTCTGTCTCTGTCTCTGTCTGTCTGTCTGTCTGTCTGTCTGTCAGTCTGTCTGTCTGTCAGTCTGTCTCTGTCTGTCTGTTTGTCTGTCTGTTCCCTTGTAGCGCTCAAACGGGTGAACCGATTTGAATGCGGTTTTTTTCGTTTGAAAGGTGAATTAGTCGAGAGTGTTGTTAGCTATGTTTGATGAAAATCGATCCAAAATGGCCGCCGCTACATAATGACGGATTACATATTTTTTCACATCTCCCTTAATATGGGTATCAAATGAAAGGGCTTGACTAGTAAAATAGCATTACGCAAATCCAAGATGGCTGCCGCCACAAAATGGCGAATGTCGGGGGTTTTTTAAATTTTAATTTTAATGAATTAGGTATTATATTTACATTGTTTTGTAATTTGTACTCAGGTGGTGGGAGACGTGGTCAGCGGGGAGTGCAAGGAGCGGCGGCTGGGAGCCAACGAGTCGCCCGTCGCCGTCATGATGCTGTGGCCTAACAACAACTCGGGACAGTATTACAGGTCAGTCTGTTTGTTTTCATCTAATTCATCGGCAACCATTGTTGGACATCATGCACTCACTGTCTAACATCTTGCATCCACTGTTATAGACGTCATTATAATTGGTTAACGATCGTACAATCAATACGATTGATTTCGTCGCACGATGAGAATTAGTACTGCGATCGCGCGATGACTTGCGAGCTTTTATTTTGTACACTCTTAGGGGATTTATATGTTTGATTCGTAATTTCATTATTGATCGTACGACAAAATCGCATCGTTTGATCGTGTTGACCAATTAGGGCGATGAGTTAGGTATATTGAACCCCCTTTTAGATCAGGTCTCTCTGAGGGAACTCTTTCCGTCTTCTGTCTTTGGGATCTAATCGGCTTTCAGAGCCAGCCACTAGTACTTCAATGTGCTAGCCTGATCTACATCATTTGCTTTAGTTCTTTGTTCGAATTACTTTTTTCGATCATTGTTCCAAACATTTGTCTGTCCATAGCACGCTAACATACTTGTAGTTTGCACTAGCTTCGTTCTTGTCCACATTTCGCACTGTAAGTTAATTAATCGATGTCAAGGTGATTTGTATGTATTATACAACGGTAAATCTTTGTCAGTGTCCAAACGATCTGTACGAAATTTCCAGCTTGATCCGAATTTCACGTGGTTGCAGCCGAAAGCCTGTGCTCCTTGATTTAAGATGTCTTCTTCTAAGAGAAACTACATTTTTTAAGTGCTTGTTTTTCTAAAAGATTCCTATTCACGGGTGCCTTGACTATATTGTAGCTAGGTTATAAGGAGAAATGAGACAATTGAAAAAAAAAACAAAAATGTTTGCTGTGACCTGTCTTATCGACGCGGCTGTACAAAAACGGTCGATATTAATTTTTATTTATTTTTCGCCATCAAGATCGGCCTTCGAGAGCAGATATAGAATATAGATAGTGATTTCCACAAAATATTTGTATTAAATAATTATGAGTGTAGGTCTTAGCTAAGGCCGAAAATAACTATTAAGCGATCTCTCATTCTTATTGTTTATATTAAATTATGATGCCGTGAAAATATTCCACGTTCATGAATAAAGCCTGAAACATACAAAACGTTCAATGGCTCTGCACGACAGGCGGCAGGCCGTGCGATATCGTGCACGATTTGTAATATGGCGTGTACGAACCAAGCAGCAAAGACAACGAACGATTGCAAAGTGCGGAAGCGCAAGCGAAAGCAAACGAACCTTCGTTCGCTTCGTCCGTACTCCGACGCGGGACCAGCGAACAGTGCAGCGAAGGCCAATTATAGTGGAAGTGTCTCGTACGCTCGCTCGCCTTGTCGCTTGTCATCGTTCACTTTCGGCCGTTAAGCACATAATCTTCGTTTCTTTCTTCTTCTTTCTCTTCTTTCTTTTCTTCTTCTTCTTTCTTCGTTTCTTTCTTTGTTTGTCTTAGCTGCTCGGTTTGCCTATGGCTATTCTTCTTCTTCTTCTTTGGGTGCCATCTTCTATCGAAGGTTGGCGACCATCATGGAAATTTGGACCCTCGACACAGCAGCACGAAATAGGGAACGTGTGCTCTTGTTGTACCATTGGCGCAGGTTTTTAAGCCAAGATGTTTTTCTTCTTCCCGGATTTCTCTTTCCTTGTATCTTTCCCTGGATAATGAGCTGTAACAAGTCATATTTGGGACTGCGCACCTATGGCTATACAAGAACGAAACTGTATGAAGAAAATAACATAGTAGCGCGCGGCGATGGACGCACGTGACTGCAAGAGTGCTATGATTTAATACATTTCCTTGTATGTACCTATTTGCCCGCAACTTCGTCCACGTATAACCCGCGTAATATAAGTCGACCGGTGACCTTCAATGCGCAGGAGTCGAAAATGAGGTATCTCCGGGTGTGAGGGGGTCGCGGGGAGGGCATGGGGATCGTTCGTAAGCACTGATTAGCTCTCGCGGAGCCCTCGTAAGCGCTGATTGGCTCTCCAATTGTATTGTGTCCCGCTCACTCGCACGACGCTGCGCGCACTTGAAGGTCACCGGTCGACTTACGTGATGGGGGTTATAACAATAATTTAATTTATCCCATACAAACTTTCAACCCCTTTAATTTTTTCGCGACAAAAGGTAGCCTATGCCTATGTCCTTCTCCAAGTTCTAATCTCTGTACCAAATTTCATTAAAATCGGTTCAGCGGTTTAGACGTGAAAGCGTTACAGACAGATCATCATCATCATCATCATGATCAACCCATTACCGGCTCACTACAGAGCACGAGTCTCCTCTCAGAGTGAGAAGGGTTTTGGCCGTAGTCTACCACGCTGGCCAAGCGGATTGGCAGACAGACAGATAGATCAGGTAAAACTCCGGTTAAGATACAGGTGTGAACTGCATCAGAATTGCAATTTTACGGTCGTCTTGCTGTCCAAGTACAGCCTGGACTCTAGAGCTCCAGGAGCCGCTACCGCTGCCGCTTGCGTGTCGTCTGTTTCTGGCTTATCAAAAGCATCTGCGTGTTACGTACTACGTCGGCATTTATTTCCAGTCATACTTAAAACAAACATCCAGCCGGCAGCGATGAGTGACATCCCTGCGGAACTGACTAATATTTTTTGAAATCGCAAATATGTTAAAGTACGATTCAGACCTGACGGAGCGCGTTGGACTACAGCTGAAAAGCAATTAAAAAATTGAAATGTATAATTTGACAATTTTTAATATTTTCATGTGCAGACATTTAAATAGCCGATCGCGCTCTGCGCAATTCCCGAGCAGTCGCGAGGTTTCCGATTTTGAACTTTAAATGTCAATTTTTTCAAGTTTCTTTATTGCATTTCGCTGCGGTCCGCTGGTCCCCGTCAGGTCTGAATCGTACTTAAGACTTGCCTTTTAATAAAATTCACGTGCGCTATTTGCAATGTACCTATTTGGAATTTAGGTGACGCAGAGGTGATTCTCAGCTATGCTAGTAAGTCATACATCGTAGACACTAGACAGTCAGCCGATATTTTATCAAAAGACCTTTTATTTCCTTCCGGAGGAAAAAATTAGGTGTAGTGAGTCACGATGATGGTTGACACATCAGAACTACTACGATTCCTGATCGCGAATAACAGCTCAGTTTTGCAAGATATTTTCGAAGATTTTCTTCTATCATCACTATAGCCGTTTAACGTCCCACTACTGGGCACAGGCCTCCTCTTTCATAGGCGAGAGGGATTTAGAGTTTAGACCCGCCACGCTGCTCCAATGCGGGTTGGCGGGCTTTAACGACTATTGTCACAATATGATAGTGATAATAACCGGGACCGACTACTTTACGTGCTCTCCGAGGTACGGGGGTGAAACACGCCAACTTCCAATTCCGGGCTGGTACTGAGAATTTCTCGACAGAAAAACCCAATACCTAACAATTTTTGCCTAACCCGGGAATCGAACCCGGGACCTCGTGATTGCAGTCGAATATGCTAACCACTAGACCAACGAGTCTTTCTTCTGTCGAGGGATTTAAATATTTTTCTAAATTATGTAGTCGTTGCTTGTGTTGTGGCGTTTGAGTCCATACCACTCTGCCTCAGAGGCCGTCAGAATTCCGACAACCATCTAAATCTGCGAATACCAGCTCACACGGAACATTAGGATAAATTAAAATGCTCATAAATTTTTAACAAACGTAACTAATGTCATTGTTATGCGTGCCTTCGGAATACGCGAGTGTAAGCCAAACGAAAATCTATTTATTAACGTTTCGTTAGCAGCTGTAACATTCTTTGTTCTTGACAATAGCTGTGTTACAAACGATTGGTATTTAATAAATCTACGGTCCAGTAAATGTACAGAGATGACATTCTACTAGAGTTACAAATCTCATACCTTAGAGTACCTACTGAAAACAATTTTTTAAGTTACAAGTGTAAATTGAAAATTTAAAAAACCCCCGACATTCGCCATTTAGTGGCGGCGGCCATCTTGAATTTGCAATAGTGCTATTTTACTAGTCAAGCCCTTTCATTTGATACCCATATCAAGGGAGTTGTGAAAAAATATATCATCCGCCATTTTGTAGCGGCGGCCATCTTGGACCGATTTTCATCAAACATAGCTAAGAACACTCTCGACTAATTCACCTTTCAAACAAAAAAAACCGCATTCAAATCGGTCCACCCGTTTGAGCGCCACAGGGGAACAGACAGACACACACACACACACACACACACACACACACACACACACACACACACACACACACACAGACACAGACACGTCAAACTTATAACACCCCGTCGTTTTTGCGTCGGGGGTTAAAAATACGAAACACCAGAGTTGCGTTACTTTACTTTATTACTATTACTTTATTTACTAAATAAAATCACGAACTATGCCCGCCCATACAAAATGACAGATTTACGCCAGTGTAGGTACTTACTTGAAAAGTTACCCTGACGCATATGAAGTTAAAATGAAGTTCTTGTAGTTATGAAGTTAAATTGGTACTAATAATAATTATTAATATTGTTTTAAATTACGACAAAAATAGCAGTATAGTGACAGACAGAGAAAAAGCATGTCCAGCGGTCATTTACTGAATGACAAAAAGAACGACCATCTCGTGTACACCCGCAGTCAGGTTGAGGCAATTTTAAGCCATCAGAGCCTCTAGTAACATGACAACTCTGTGGGTAAATGTTTGATATTTTCCTCTAGCACTTAATTAGCGGCATTGCAGTAGCCAGGCTGATGTATAATTATCGAAGTATAAACGATACAATACAACTAACCTTGCTAACATATTTATTTACATTCAATCCAATATGTGCACAGTATTTAACTTGTAACTAGGTATATAAATAATACTGTGTTACGTTGAGGCGATCGATTTGAATGACAAACATTTGTTCCTCCGTTTCTGTATGGTATCTATCGTGTTGAGATTATTCTATTTTAGTTCTGCATGTAAATAGATACTTATGTACCTTTTTTAAAATAGCTAAATGATAATAAATATGCAGAGTAAAATTATTTTACTTATGTTTCAAAAGTTTTTAAGACTCAGTGTGGCTAATTCTGTTGTACACAATTTGGAAATTAAACTAAATTGACAGGTTTCAAAATATCGCTATCCTTTTCCGCAGGGAGCATTGTGAAAGAGATAGGAATAGATTTAGACCTGTCATTTAAGTTTAGTTTAGAGATTGTATGCAACAGATTTAACCCCAATAGCTCAACGGTCGAGGAGGGAACTGAAATGTCGATGGATCAAATCCCACCCGTTGCTTATATTATATACTCCTAGAACTCCTAGATTATTATGTATTATTTAAAAAAAACTTTAGTTTGTGCCAAACTTCGTACATAACAAACGAACAAGAAAATTTTGACTTATCTGCTTTTGTAGTGCTTTCGCAACTGAGCAATAATAATAAAGACTTCTTCTAGACGGAAATAATAACATTTGCTATGAAACTGAACTGTTAAAGACATGAAGTTAGCTGATTAAGTATAATAAAATTCTAGGAGTTATAAGACCTCAAAGGACATTATGTATTTATAATGACGTTATAACCGGTTATGTTATATAATATAATTATGTATTGTAGTTTTACGTCTTGATATGAACTGCTTCATTAAATTATCCTGTCACTGGACAACTATTTGTAGACGACAATGGTTATAATGTTTTTGCCGTGATTCATGCAGCATAATTACCTAATAATACGAGTAATTTTAGTAGTAGGTAATTTTGCACTTTGTAGTTTGTATCCTTAATATGTTTTTAATATTATTCTGTATATAAATATTCAGGCTGTGTATAAGAAAAAAATATTTGTAGATGTAAATATCTACAAATATTTTGTTTAAGGATGAAATCACATTTGTCAGCATCAATTCACAATTTAAATATTAAAAATGGCTATCTTGTATGATGAGAGATGCAAACGCATCAATTATAGATTCGGCTTTCGCATTTTTGTATTTAAAATGCATAGGTATAAATTCGATTTTACAAGAAAGATGCTTATTCAAGCGAAAGCATTATAAGTTAGCTAATTGCAAGTCATCAGTTGAGAGTGCAGATAGATAAACGAAAAGGGATATCCAAAATCGATCGACCCACTTCTGGTTACGTTTTTTTATTTATATTATTTTAGAAGCTGCTACAATCACTCTGTACATTTTGTATATAAATGTCAACTGCGGCGTGGGTCGTGGCACCTTAAAATATATTATTAGAGACGTTAAGTAAGTTATAGCATACGATAGCATCCAATCGAAGCTGAATGCATGCGATAGCCCACTATTGCAGCATTTGACTCCCAATGCGTATTACTGTGTCTAAAATCACCCAGCTTAATGCGGATCGATGCTGACAACTGTGATTTTACCCTGAGAGCGATATGTGAAATAAACTTGAGTTAATGAAGGGAGCGCGCTACGAGCGGTTGGGGATATTGTTGGTGCGCGTGAGTCACTCTTCCTGCCGCCGTCGCCGCGGCGAGATAACAACCATCCTGCCAATCAAAATACGAACTGAAATTTTGCCACTCGCACTAAACATGAATTCCAAGAGAACTCTTTAGATTCCAAGATTTACCCAATCGAAACAAAAAATGACTCAAACGTAATATTTTTCTTCTTCTAATTTTAGTCCCTCTATTCGATTTTTCTCATTTAATAAATAATTGTTGTGTATGTTTTTGCAGATTTTACTTGCGCGAAAAAATTCCGGACGAGCCATGGATGGAGAACTTCTCGGTGGACCCGCAATTGATAAAGGACTACTTCCAGCGGTTCCTCTACCAGCCGAAGGACCGGGAGTATCCCGACCTGTGCCAGCTGCCCGAGCTGAACGAGCAGACCCTGCTAGACAACCTGAGAGCCCGATTCGCCGCCGGGTACATCTACACCTACGTGGGGTCCATCCTGATAGCCCTCAACCCTTTCAAGTTCTATCCGATCTACAACCCGAAGTACGTGAAGCTGTACCAGAACAAGCGGATAGGGTTGAGTCTGCCGCCGCACATCTTCGCCGTCGCGGACGCCGCGTACCACTGCATGCTGAGGGAGCGCACGAACCAGTGCATCGTGATAAGCGGCGAGAGCGGCTCGGGGAAGACCGAAAGTACAAATTTTCTCCTCCACCACCTCACTGCGCTCAGCCAGAAGGGATCCCACGGGAGCGGCGTCGAACAGACCATACTGAGCGCGGGGCCGGTGCTCGAGGCGTTCGGTAACGCGAAAACCGCGCACAACAACAACTCGAGTCGATTCGGCAAGTTCATCCAAGTGAACTACAAGGAGAACGGCATGGTCCACGGCGCTGTCGTTCAGAAGTATCTGCTGGAAAAGTCTAGAATATGCAGCCAGGGGCGCAACGAGAGGAACTACCACGTGTTCTATTATCTGCTGGCGGGCGCTTCCGAGCAGGAGAAGGAGCAGTTGCACCTGCTCAGTGTGGACAAGTACAATTACTTGTCGAAGACAGGCTGTAGTGTAGTGCCCGGTGTCGATGAACAGTACGAGTTCTCGCGGTTGAAACAGTCCATGGACATGGTCGGGTTCACCCTGGACAAGCAACGGCGGCTGTTCGCCGTGCTCTCCGCTGTTTTACTTCTAGGTGAGTTCACTTTCATTTGAATAGCATACATCGCACAAAAATCCCATTCAGTCCAATATAGTCCAATATAGTCAAAAATCTAAATCAAAATAGATTTATTCAAAATTGGTACACTGTAAGTATTTAAATATCACTTTAACGGTGAAGGAAAACATCGTGAGGAAACCTGCATGCCTGAGAGTTCTCCATAACGTTCTCAAAGGGTGTGTGAAGTCTGCCAACCCGCTTGGCCAGCGTGGTAGACTATGGCCAAAACCCTTCTCACTCTTGAGAGGAGACCCGTGCTCTGTAGTGAGCCGGTAATGGGTTGATCATGATGGTGATGATATACACTGTACACTTTTTGAACGTCAATTTAAGTAACTACATGAAAGTGAAATAATCGTGATAATTACTTACAAGAACTTGAAACTGAAACTACGAGGGTTCCAAACGTTCCAAATATAGATAATTGTACAGGATATTATTATGGGTTAAAAACCTGCTCTTGTTTTCCTCAAATTGCATATATAAATAAATTTTTCAATTAAAGTAGGTACTATGTATTGTTAAATGCTAAATTAATTTCCGATATCTAGTTTTAGAGATACACCCTAAAATATTAATAAACACTAATAGTTATAAATAGTAACGACAACTTATCTATGAGAAGATTACTTTTGATCATCTAATTTGTAATCATTGCAAAAAAAGTATTGCTAATCATGTCATATAATATTATATGTTACTGATAAGAATTGAAACCTTATCTTAAAGTTGATTGACCGTTAATATAGCTTATCAGGGAAATGTGATGTAAATGAAGATTTTATAATTATAATTAACTATGTAAGTAAAATCCAGACTAGTGAAAATTTGTCTGTCTGTTACCTTTTCACAGGCTAAACACTGAACCTTGGGTTTTAAATTCTATGCTATTCAGGTTTATTAAACTAGCTTTTAAAGTGCTGCCTTCGCTTGTAACTATTTCAGATTAAAATATTATAAAAAAAAATCAAACCATTGTTTTCCTGTAAAATGAGGTCAGTGAAATCTGAAATACAATAATATGGATAAGACTGTTGGAAATTTGTTCTTTCCATTATTTCTATGTCAAGAATATTTATTAGCCTGTTTGTTCATCAATAAAATATGCAAGCTGAATGTGGTTATATGCTCTATTTTAGATATGTGATTTATGTACCAAATGCTGCATAATTTAGTGACAGCATTACATTTACGCATACTTTTCAAGAGATCCAGATTTTTGTGTTATTAATGTGTGTGGAATAATTAGAATAAAAAAATCAAATTTTAGTGTTATATTATATCGCGAATTTGCAACTATCCTTATATTGGAATTCTTTTTCCATTTCGTAAATATTTATATTTAGATAATTAGATTAGTTTGGTTAGTTGAATGAAATAAATGTGATGAGTGCAATTTCAAATCCAAAATCAGTTGTACCTATAGCTTCAATCCCGCCCGCCAACCCGTATTGGGGCAGGTCGGCGGGTAGCGGATCTAAGCTCTAATTCTAAATCCCTATCTCCTATTAGAAAGGAGGCCTGTGCCCAGCAGTAGGACGTTAAATGGACCGATTTGAATGCGGTTTTGTTTGTTTGAAAGGTGAAATAGTCGAGAGTGTTGTTAGCTATTTTTGATGAAAATCGATCCAAGATGGCCGCCAGTACAATATGGTGGATTACATATTTTTTCACAACTCCCTTAATATGGGTATGCAATGAAAGGGCTTGACTAGTAGAATAGCACTATCCAGATCCAAGATGGCCGCCGCCACAAAATGGCGAATGTCGGGGGTTTTTTAAATTTTCAATTTACACTTGTCACTATAACTGTGCAGGTAATGTGGAATTCCAACCGCAACGCAAGTCGTACCACCACGACGAGGCGGTGGGCGTGCGGAACCCCGAGGTGGTGTCGCTCATATCGTCGCTGCTACGAGTGAAGCAGGAAACACTGCTCGCTGCGCTCACGTCCAAGCGGGCCAGGGCGTCGGGCGAGACACTTGTTATTAATTATAGGTATGATATTATGAGACTATAAAAACTAATGTAACGGACTGTTATTGGAAACGAAGACAGGTGATAGGAGTGATAATTACTGACAAAAAAAAAACGCGAAAAAATACGAGGCAGTCTTTGGGGACTGCCGATAGAAGTGAAAACTTGATTAAAGTTTAAACAGTATACACATAGCTCATGAAAAGCGTTCGGTGACGATGACGCGAGTTCCTTGATTTTTGTTCACCCAAAAAGTGCTCAACGCGCCTAAAGAAGTTATCACTTTTTTTTTTTAATTATGTAATTTATAGTGGAACTAGCGGTCCGCCCCGGCTTCGTCCGTGGTACATATAATATAGCCTATAGCACTCAAGGATCACGTAGATATTCAACGGTGAAAGAATTTTTGAAATCAGTCCAGTAGTTCCTGAGATTAGCGCGTTCAAACAAACAAACTCTTCCGTTTTATTATATTAGTATAGATGTGCAGTGCTCAGAAAAGCTGTCGAGCGTTTACTAGCGTGAAGAAATCAATTATTGTATAATATGAAGAAATAAAAAAAGCGGTGTTTGACCCGTCGGTTTTGTGGATTTAAATCTGCTTTTATGTAGAGCTAATGTGGTTTCACTGCTCTAGTGGTTAGGACGACCGACTTCTAATCGGAGGTCGTGGGTTCGATCCCGGGGCACGCACCTCTAACTTTTCGGAGTTATGTGCGTTTTAAGTATTTAAATATCACTTGCTTTAACGGTGAAGGAAAACATCGCGAGGAAACCTGCACGCCTGAGAGTTCTCCATAATGTTCTCAAAGGTGTGTGAAGTCTGCCAATCCGCTTGGCCAGCGTGGTAGACTATGGCCAAAACCCTTCTCATTCTGACAAGGAGACCCGTGCTCTGTAGTGAGCCGGTAATGGGTTGATCATGATGATGATGATGATTATATAAAGAAATAAAAAAAAGCGGTGTTTGACCCGTCGGTTTTGTGGATTTAAATCTGCCTTTATGTAGAGCTAATGTGGTTTCAAAATGTATGTATGAATGTGTTTCAGATTGCCCGAAGCGATCGCGACGCGGGACGCCATGGCCAAGTGCCTGTACGGTGCTTTGTTCGACTGGATCGTGATGCAGGTCAATCACGCGCTGCTCTCCAAAAAGGACACTCTGCGGGACCACCAGGGACACAGTATAGGTACATCTGAATTTTACTTGAAGCTAAACTGAATTTTTTAAATTAGTGATTTATATTCATTGCCTTGACGATATTATAATCAAAACAAAATACCGTATTCAGATTTAAAATTACACTCAATTTGGTTTCGTGGATTCGCATCACGAAATGTGAGCTAAGATTGTGAATTTTGGGCGGATACCGTTTGTGCAGATTTGTTGCGGATTACACATGTTCAACATTCATCGCATAAAATATAGATGTATCTGTAAAAAATATGAAACTACTTAATTACTTTATTTCCTGAAACTACATTAGTTGTAAAATACGATTCACATCCAACGCAGCGCTTCGAGCCGCAGAGCGCAATGCAGTAAACAAAGATTTGTCTTTGTCACTTGATGTGAAGTAAGAAAGTGACAAAACTTACGTTTAAGGATGATTCACGCTACAACGTGGCGCGACCGGGCCGTGCCCCGGCCGGGGCACGGTCAAACATTATAGTGTACTTTTTGTATGAAGCGATGCATGCCTGACCGTGGCCCGGCCGTGCCCCGGCCGTACGCCGCCGGGACTCGGCCGGGGCACGGCGTTGAAATGTCGGTGGGTATTGTTTCCCGGCTCCGGCACGGTCCGGCCCCGACACTTTGTAACATGAACATGCGCCCGGGCGCCCGCAGAGCAGTGAACGTCAAATCTTAGTGCAGTGAGCAGCTGAACAGCAAAATGGACGATGAAAAATTATTAGAATGTGTGCGCAAGTACCCTGTGATTTACGATATGAGCTATCCTAAGTATTCAGATAACAAATCCAAAAATATTATTTGGAAAACTTATCATCTATTATTCTTTGTAAAGTAAAGCAAATTCTCCTTCTACTTCTGGATGTACCTACACCCCATCTTCTTTTAGTAGTTTCGCTTCGTTTTTCCAATACTTTATCATCGATGGCAATTGCAATAGATGCCAATTCAAATTATGAAAATTGCATATTTACTTAAGCGTGAAGTCTATCGACAGATGAAATCACTAGCTGACAAAAACCACATAACACAGATATAGTCGTGCATATAATACAGCCACGGTCGTGCAAATAGCCCGGTGTAGCATGAATGACTGGCCCGACCAGCGCACGGTGGACGTGTCCCGGCCGGGGCACGGCCCGGTGGCGACACGTTGTAGCGTGAATCATCCTTTAGACTATCAGATACTTACCAGAAGGTCCTAAGTTCATATTTGCGTATACCATGTAAATCTGAGTATCCTCGCGGCTACTCGCGTAATCCGCGGTCGTATAGGGAAGGTGGTGGACCTTCGCTTGGACGTTGTCGGTTCTACAAGACGCGGCAATGCCATCTGCCGCTGCACTGCGTCAGATGTGAATCGTACGTGACGTTGGCAGGCGTCCTCGATATATTCGGGTTCGAGGACTTCGGGCCGAGCAACAGCTTCGAGCAGCTATGCATCAACTACGCGAACGAGCACCTGCAGTACTACTTCAACCAGCACGTGTTCAAGTACGAGCAGGAGGAGTACCGGCGCGAGGGCATCCGCTGGACGGACATCGGCTTCTCCGACAACACGGGCTGCTTGCAGCTCATCGAGGGCAAGCCGGGCGGGCTGCTGTGCTTGCTGGACGACCAGTGCAAGTGAGTGTTCTGTCTCCCGTTACCCGTACAACAAACGCAGGAGGAGTACCGGCGCGAGGGCATCCGCTGGACGGACATCGGCTTCTCCGACAACACGGGCTGCTTGCAGCTCATCGAGGGCAAGCCGGGCGGGCTGCTGTGCTTGCTGGACGACCAGTGCAAGTGAGTGTTCTGTCTCCCGTTACCCGTACAACAAACGCAGGAGGAGTACCGGCGCGAGGGCATCCGCTGGACGGACATCGGCTTCTCCGACAACACGCGCTGCTTGCAGCTCATCGAGGGCAAGCCGGGCGGGCTGCTGTGCTTGCTGGACGACCAGTGCAAGTGAGTGTTCTGTCTCCCGTTACCCGTACAACAAACGCAGGAGGAGTACCGGCGCGAGGGCATCCGCTGGACGGACATCGGCTTCTCCGACAACACGGGCTGCTTGCAGCTCATCGAGGGCAAGCCGGGCGGGCTGCTGTGCTTGCTGGACGACCAGTGCAAGTGAGTGTTCCGTCTCCCGTTACCCGTACAACAAACGCAGGAGGAGTACCGGCGCGAGGGCATCCGCTGGACGAACATCGGCTTCTCCGACAACACGGGCTGCTTGCAGCTCATCGAGGGCAAGCCGGGCGGGCTGCTGTGCTTGCTGGACGACCAGTGCAAGTGAGTGTTCTGTCTCCCGTTACCCGTACAACAAACGCAGGAGGAGTACCGGCGCGAGGGCATCCGCTGGACGGACATCGGCTTCTCCGACAACACGGGCTGCTTGCAGCTCATCGAGGGCAAGCCGGGCGGGCTGCTGTGCTTGCTGGACGACCAGTGCAAGTGAGTGTTCTGTCTCCCGTTACCCGTACAACAAACGCAGGAGGAGTACCGGCGCGAGGGCATCCGCTGGACGGACATCGGCTTCTCCGACAACACGCGCTGCTTGCAGCTCATCGAGGGCAAGCCGGGCGGGCTGCTGTGCTTGCTGGACGACCAGTGCAAGTGAGTGTTCTGTCTCCCGTTACCCGTACAACAAACGCAGGAGGAGTACCGGCGCGAGGGCATCCGCTGGACGGACATCGACTTCTCCGACAACACGGGCTGCTTGCAGCTCATCGAGGGCAAGCCGGGCGGGCTGCTGTGCTTGCTGGACGACCAGTGCAAGTGAGTGTTCTGTCTCCCGTTACCCGTACAACAAACGCAGGAGGAGTACCGGCGCGAGGGCATCCGCTGGACGGACATCGGCTTCTCCGACAACACGGGCTGCTTGCAGCTCATCGAGGGCAAGCCGGGCGGGCTGCTGTGCTTGCTGGACGACCAGTGCAAGTGAGTGTTCTGTCTCCCGTTACCCGTACAACAAACATGCACACATACACACTACCATACACATGCACACACACTACCATACACATGCACACACACACACTGATAATGCAAAACTTACTAAGAAATTAAGTTTGTATGACATTGTATTTAATTTACCTACGGAAGAGTGGAGTCTTCAGTATTTTAAGGATAAGTCTTCAGAATTGGTACTGAATATTGGTTTTGAAAATAAAGTATTTTTATTTATTTTTTAAGTGTTGTTTTCATTCTTAAGGCTCTCACATATCAGTGAAGCATCAGTGCCGGCACAGTGAAATATATTCTTTCATACATTCTCTGTGAACTGACAGATGTTTCACACCGCCTCGTCACTGATACGGA
Source organism: Melanargia galathea (assembly GCA_920104075.1). Taxonomy (NCBI): domain Eukaryota; kingdom Metazoa; phylum Arthropoda; class Insecta; order Lepidoptera; family Nymphalidae; genus Melanargia; species Melanargia galathea. The sequence continues at coordinate 12,623,539 of OV049874.1, read as the reverse complement.
CAGGTGTGAACGCGTTCATAGAGAATGTATAAAGGAATATTTTTCACTGTGTCGGAACTGTGCCGGCACTGATGCTTTACTGATATGTGAGAGCCTTAAGAATGAAAACAACACTTAAAAAATAAATAAAAATACTTTATTTTCAAAACCAATCATCATCATCATCATGATCAACCCATTACCGGCTCACTACAGAGCACGGGTCTCCTCTCACAGTGAGAAGGGTTTTGGCCATAGTCTACCACGCTGGCCAAGCGGATTGGCAGACTTCACACACCTTTGAGAACGTTATGGAGAACTCTCAGGCATGCAGGTTTCCTCACGATGTTTTCCTTCACCGTTAAAGCAAGTGATATTTAAATACTTAAAACGCACACAACTCCGAAAAGTTAGAGGTGCGTGCCCGGGATCAAACCCACGACCTCCGATTAGAAGTCGGTCGTCCTAACCACTAGGCTATCACGGCCAAAACCAATATTCATTAGCAATTGGGCCTTTAACCCCCAACAAAAAATGAGTGGTATTATAAGTTTGACTGCTTCGTCGTTGTTGCAGTTTTCCTTGGGCGACGAACGAAACACTCCTGCAGAAGTTCAATTCCGTGCACGAAGACAATCCTTTCTACGAGAAGCCGCAGAGGAGGGAGCCGGCGTTCGTCGTGAGACACTACGCCGGCAGGGTCAAGTATCAGGTGCTTAGTTCGAGTATTTTTCGTTTTAATTAAAAAAAAGAACACACTAAAAGGTTCAATATTTCATTTCAAACTGTATGCTATGGTTTGAAATGCAATATTAAGGACCCGTTTCACCACTTTCTGATAAGTGTCGGATAGCCTAAACGTAAGTTTTGTCACGTTCTTTATATCAAGTGACAAAGACAAAAGTTGTTAAATAAGTTATCTGACACTTATCAGAATGTGGTAAAACTGGCCCTGTTGGGGATTTCGAAACCCCGAAGCGAAAACGATGGTTCGTCAAGTTTAAACGATAGCTTCCTATTCCGGGCAAACCGTCACCACCAAAATATAGGCAATAGCTTAAACTACCACCTACCTCTCGACGATGCCGGTTCTCCCGTCGTTCGTTACGTTCGATGGTTGCCTTGCTCGATACCCGTGGTTGAGGTACACAATGATGACGATGCACTGTGCACTAGGCAGCTGCCAATAATTAGTGTCCGAGAATGCTGAGCCCGTCGAACTGATGCACTGGGCGTCGCGTGATTTCGGCCGCGTACGTCGACGAACTGGCGGCGCGATCGGTGCGCCGCGGCGAATCCAGAGGCGCGGATAGCAGTTCTTACTACTACCCACAAATTGACGATGAAATTTGCCCAAATTGTGGAAACCATCGCGACTTTTACCGAATATTTACGAACAGGCCCTAAACCTTTTTCATTGACTACAGCTGTCGAGACTTTGAAGTTATTTTTTCCTCATGGAACTAAGTAACTTGAATTGATTTGATAAAATGCTAATCGCTGTTTTCAAAAGCAGGTTAGCCTCGATAAGATAAAAAACATATATAAACTTTTCCTTATTAGTTTGCGAACTTTTAATTGTTACAGGTAACAGCGATGAGGGAAAAAAACCTGGACCTGATGCGGCAGGACATAGTGAGCGTGCTGAAGAACTCCTCGCTGGCCTTCGTGAGGGAACTGGTGGGTGTGGACCCGGTTGCTGTGTTCCGATGGGCCATCGTGCGAGCTTTCTTCAGGTAATTATCACTTGTGCGAAGAACCTACACCTGATGCAGCAGAATAAAGCGTATTAAGGAACTCCTCACTGGCTTTTGTGAGGGAACTAGTGGGCGTGGACCCGGTTGCTGTGTTCCGATGGGCCATCGTGCGAGCTTTCTTCAGGTAATTATCACTTGTGCGAAGAACCTACACCTGATGCAGCAGAATAAAGCGTATTAAGGAACTCCTCACTGGCTTTTGTGAGGGAACTGGTGGATGCGGACCTGTGGGGCTATTCTGTAACTTAGTTACCAACAGAAAATGGTTGCCAACGAATTAGTTCGATATACATTGCTATGTGTGAAATGAAATCACTGTTTATATTTCACACATTAAAGCAGTAATGTATATCGAACTTATTCGTTGGCTATAATTTTCAGTTGATAACTATACTAGCGGCACGCTATGATGGCCGGTTTGACACATTACAATAGTGATGTGGAATGTCAATTTATTCTCGAACAAAAAACAATTAAGTTTTGTTTTTGTACCTGATTAAATAGGTTTAATAAAACAAAAATGTATATGTTTATTTAATTTATTTGAACGAACTGAATATTTGAACGAAAATGAATATACATACTTTATATGCACACAAGAAACATATGAATACAAAAGATACCAAAAAAGGTGCCACAAAAGGCCATAATTAATCAGATTCGTCCATACTACTATTTTCACTGTCGTCACTGCTATCATCACATACATTAATAATTATATGTTCGTTTTCTATAATATTATCTATTTTCACATCTCTTTCATAATCTTCCCTTATTAATTTAACAGTTCTATTCACAACCTTTTCCCAGTCTCCTTTAGTCACATGTTCACAAGCTTCTTCTAATAATTTTAGCATTTTTTTTGTGGTAAATGGGGGTTCTGTATTGTGTCTTGCAGCATATCCCTTAATTTGAGCCCACACCAACTCAATCGCATTATACTCACAATGGTAAGGCGGTAACCGTATAACTCTGTGCCCATGTTCTAATGCTATTTCGTCAATGACGTATCGGATCTTGGTTGGTTTGTTTTCTTTTAAAAGACGTACTAATTCCGCTTTTAACATATTCATGTTTGCATCTACGCCATTTTTACGAAGCCATGCGACGATATCAGCTTTCTTTTGGGATTGGGCAGGTGGCTTGTCAATTTGCATCGAGTGGTATGGGGCGTTGTCCATAATTATAATAGATGGTTCAGGGAGGCTACACAACATTGAGGTAAACCATTCAGTAAACTTTTCTCCATTCATGTCTTCATGATAGTCTCCAGTGGTTTTTGACGCAAAAGCCATGAGAGAACCTTCGACAAACCCGTTGATGGTTCCGGCGTGACAAATTATAAGTCGCGAACCTTTTCCTACAGGAACTTTGGAAGTAGATGCTGCTGTGTCATCGTTCCAAGAACGGCCTACAGTATGGTTAGCATTAAGCCATGTTTCATCCAAGAACACAACATTTTGCCAATTTTTGATTTCTTTCACTTGCCGTAAAAAAGTATACCTTGCCATCGCTATATCAAATCTTTCCATCAATATTTTGCGTTTGTTACATTTTTTGTATCGAAATCCAATGGTCTTCAAAATCTTCGTTAAAGAACTTTCCCCACCGAAGAATAATCCAGCTTCCTTCAGTGAATGCACCAACTTTTTTCTTGTTGGATACTCCTTCTGTAAATAGTAGCCGTAAACATGTCTTCGGATAGCATCGGCATCAAAGCTATCGATGCCTACGACTGGTTTTGCTCGTTTTCTCTTTTTTGGTGTGTGAAGTTTATTTTCTTCTGTGCCAGTCTCGCCATATTTTTTTTTAGTTATCCGTCTAACAGTTCGTTGTCCAATATTAAGCGCATCAGCTACGCGTTCAACCACTGACGTTATAGGTAAAATTGGCCCTCCATTTTGAGCTTCACGATCGAAATAGTTACGAAGGCGTATTACGAACTCACGTGTCTGACTATTTAGAACAGTTCTCTGCGTACGTTCGGTCATATCGACGAAATCCACAACAAAGGGCTTGAACAGAGTCCAAATTAACGAGCAAGGGTCAACAGTAATGCAGTATCAATATTTGAAATCCAAAGCCAGGTCAAAACTATATCACAATCGCATTGCACTGACAGTTTATACTTTTCGAAGCAACGTCAATTCGAAACTGCTTTGTTTTGCATTGAGCATTGACGCGAGTTTGCCGGAGGTAGTAGTTGTGCTAGCCAGCGATCCTATGTGACGATCGTATTAGATTCCATTTTTAAAAATTTATTGATATTTTTTTGCGATTTCAGAGGTTTGTCCACATAGTGAAAATTGTTCATATTCACAAGTACATTCACCCCTTAAATGGTGCAAACTGATTTTTCTACACTTGTATACATTTAAGAAATCAATTTAATAAATAAATTTTGAGTCCTAAACCTAAAACTACATTCGATAAAATTTATGAATCTCTGCACATCACTATCGTCAATAAAGTAATACAATTATTTCCTTCAAAGTCGTTATCAATTAATACGGAACTTCATGAGCGGACAAACGTCAAACCGGCCATCATAGCGTGCCGCTAGAGTAAGTTAGAGAATAGCCCCTCTGGTTACTGTGGTTTGATGGACCATTGTTCGAGCTTTCTTCAGGTAATTATGATCTAAATGTTTGAAGAACCTTGACCTGATGCAGCAGAATATAGCGCATTAAAGAACTCCTCGCTGGCCTTCGTGAAGGAACTGGTGGATGTGGACCCGGCTACTGTGTTTCGATGGGCCATCATTTGAGCTTTCTTCAGGTAATAATAATCTGTACGAAGAACCTAGACCTGATGCGGCCGGATATAGTGAGCGTGCTGAAAAACTCCTCATTGGCCTTTGTGAGGGAACTGGTGGGCGTGGACCCTATCGCCTTCGCCCGTTGCTCGGGTTTAAACTTTTCGTATTTTAAATTTTAAAATTAAGAGTGTATTTTTCAACTTCCGCATTTTGAGCACAAGTAACTGTTGTTACAGAGGGTACTTCGCGTTCCAAGAGGCCGGCAGACGACATCGAGTGAACAGGGTGGACGGCGCGGCGCGCGTGCAGCGGGTGTCCATACACGCGCCCAACGACAGCATCATCAGGTGAGAACAATACTAACAGATAAAATACTGAGAAAATAAATACTTAACTATAACCCCCGGCACGTAAGTCGAGCGCTGACCTTCAAGTACGTGCAGCGTCGTGCGTGTGAGCGGGACAGTACGATTGGAGAGCCAATCAGCGCTTACGAGGTATCCGCGAGAGCTAATCAGCTAATATTATTATAATCAGAGCTAATAATAATAAGTGCTTACGAACGATCCCCACGCCCTCCCCGCGACTCCCTCACCACCTGAGATACCTCATTTTCGACTTCTGCGCATTGAAGGTCAGCGGTCGAGTTTCGTGCCGCTGTTTATACCACAGAATTAATTAACCTCCCAACATCGTGTTGTACCCCCGTGCCTCGGGGAGACTCTATATCCGTTGGTCCCGCGTCTGGTCTCTGGTCGTGTCTTATCAATGTTCCGGTGGACTTTGAATGTGACCGAATAGAGAATGCACGTGTGGCATACATTTGTGCATTATAATATCTCCTGCGCAGTTGACTAGTCTCCGACTCCGTTGAGATTGGTCACCCTGACCGGATGGGGGGGGGACATTATTAAAATTGCGTTGATTAAGGTTGAGTAATTAAGGTGTAAAAAAGTCTAAAGAAGCAACAAACAAAGTCACTTTCGTATTTATATTATCGTGAAGTATGGTAACTTTTCCTTGCTTGAAGTAAATCTACCAGTGATTTTGACCTGAATTTCACCTGCATACTATTCGCCTATGTGAACGCAGCCTGCCAACCACGAAGCATCCTATTAACAAACCCAAGGCATGAAATGCGAAATGATACTTGCGGAATTTACCATACGATTGGCAAAGAAAAAATGTATTTTATATTTATAGTTATGGTATTACTAATGTTGATATTGATTAATTTTCTTATTAAGTTTCTATTATTATCAATCATTTATTACACAGGATAATATCAATATAATTTGAATAAGGATTAATTTAAAATTGGCTACATACATAACTAAAGAAATCTCTCTGGATATCAAATTAATTTTACCAAACAACTTGACTCCAACAATAGTGCTAGGTATAGATCGACCAGAATCTCATGAAAAATAGGGAAATTAAATTTTGTAGTAAGCAACACTAGGTTAACTCGGCTGCCCTAGTGATAAACAAAGTAATAACATTCAGAACACCTTACCTGGGATCGTTTCAAGAAACGAAAAATCAAGCAACTGCATTTTAAATACAAAAACAAAGTAATCAACATCCAATTACTTTGTTTTTGGGTTGTGCTTGTTGTTTACTTGGTTTTTGCATTTATATTCCGGGTTAGTGAGTGCAGTTACTCCGTTTGGGCAATTTAAATTTCAGTAAACGGTTCAAGTTATTTGAAATATTAAACTGTGGTAAAAAACTACTAGACATAAAACTTTTGTTAATGCAAAAAGTCAATTTCACAAAAAATGTCAGTTAGAATACTTTGTTTATCGCTAGGGCAGCCGTAGTGTTGCTAACCTTGGAATTTCATTTCCCTATTTTTCATGAGATTCTGGTCGATCTATACTTCATTTTTGTATACAATGTGGCTAATTCTGTTGTACACAATCTCTAAACTTAAACTAAATTGACAAGTTTAACAATAGCGCTATCCTTTTCTGCAGGGAGCATTGTGAAAGAGATAGGAATATATTTAGCCCTGTCATTTTAGTTTAGATTTAGAGATTGTGTACAACGGAATTAGCCACAATCTCTAAACTAAATTTAATTGACAGCTCTAAATTTAATGCTGTCCTTTTCCGAATGGAACATTGTGAAAAAGATAGCAGGATGTCTGCATCTGTCATTTAATTTAGTATACACATTGTTTTAAATAGAATTAGCATCAATATCAACATAAGTTAAACATAAAACTGTTGTATAAGCTTTGCTATACCCATATTACTGATTCCCCGGAATTCTGACAGCTGTCATTGTCATTTACAGATGAGTTATTTGTATGGAGAACAGGGTTAACATCTACGAAGTACGATTTTACCCCAAACTACTTTAATAGGGTATTCTACTGTGTTTGAAAAAGCACTTCAAAATGTTGTTTTTGTTAATAAAAAGCCACAAAAAATATATTTCGGCAAAATAAACACGCGTTCATGCCATAAAATTAAATTAAATTTTAAACATTTTTAATCCCGCGTAAAACGCTGTCAGCCAATAAGTCAGCCATTTCATGACGTAACAATGTTAAACAAGAAGGTTATAAATGTATTCTATATAACACTGGAGTTAAATATTGTAGTAAAGATAAAGTCATTCACCTGGGCTACTTTTTCTTTATTACTAATATTTTTTGGACGATATATCGATAGTTTGATATCGAAATGTAGATACAAAAATGTAGGTACAAAATCATCGTAAACTTAATAATCTACCGTATTTCATTTAAAATATATTATGTTTTTTCTGTATTCCTAGTTTACATACTTACATCTTAAAACGAAATGTAATTTTAGGTATATAGATATACCTCTGTGGTAAAAAAATAGGGACATTCACTAGTGAAAAATAAATTAAGAAATTTAATAAAATTGAAAATTTATGTAGAAATATACTTAAATATTCTGATTTTGAGTAATAAAAGCACATTATTTTTTTATTAAATTAAAATTAAAAGTCGTAATCTTTAATCTGTATATCACGTGACCTTAAACACGAGCCGCCTTGTTGTGACGTCATAATGATAGCTATTTATTTATTAATATGCAAACCAGTTGTGTAAAAGCAGATAGTACTAATCTGCCAAAAATTGATTCAATTATGGTTGCAAAGTTCTTTGCATGTAACCCAGACTTCTGTTCTGCCGAATTCCAGAATGTTAAAACATCTTTGTAAACATCATTAGTTATCTGTCAAGTCGGCTTACGGATGAATATTTTACGTGATAACGTCATTTAAAAATATTGGTATAAGGCCCTGTTTCACCACCATCTGATAAGTGTCGGATAGCTTATTCACAACTATAGTCCTTGTCACTTGACATAAGTAAGGAAGTGACAAAACTTACGTTTAGGCTATCCCGACACTTATCAGAAGGTAGTGGAACAGGCCATATTGTACCTTATTTAAATAAAATAATTACTAAGAACTATAACCTAACACATATATATATTTATAATTTAATTTGTTTAATAAAGATACTGGACTATAATATAACTGTGTAATCATTTTTGAAGTGACTTACGATTTTTTAAATAAAGCCGATATATCGAAATATCGATATTTTTTTCGGTATATCGAACTCCGATATCGATATATTTAAAAATATAGATATATCGAAAATATTTATTTATTTATAATATATTAAAAAATATCAACAGTCCTTTTTTGTTTGGAGTTTAGATTCCATAGGTTTTCTATCTTTCTTATATGACCACAGATTAATATTAGTTTTTGCTTATATGACCACAGATTAATATTAGTATTTTTTATCATTATGACGTCACAACAAGGCGGCTCGTGTTTTAGGTCACGTGATATACATATGGGAAATTACGACTTTTAATTTTAATTTAATAAAATAATCACGTGCTTTTATGACTCAAAATCAGAATATTTAAGTATATTTCTACATAAATTTTTATTTTTATCAAATTTCATAATTTATTTTTCACTAACGAAAGTACCCTATTCCCTGTCATCATAAAAAGCCATATGCCGCGTAATAATATTACTCGTTTCGCCTTAAAATAGAAAATACCAAGAGTGGAAACTAGAAAGTGCACACTGACAGCAACAGAAAACAAAACAAGCACATTGATAAAATTTATTCAAAAATGGATGTCGAATGACATTATCACCATCAAGTGTCTGTCAGGCATTTGTCGTATCTACATGCGGCAGTTGATTTGTATTTGCATAAGTTTTGAATTTTTTATCTTTTTTGTGGGAATTGTTTTATCTCTGGTAACATTACGAAAGGTCAGAATTCCAGGGAATTAGTAATGCGGGTATAGTACTGTGACGTAATGTAACCGGATGATGTGTCTCTGCTCAGCCAACTGGCGACAGTCTCGTCAATCAATCTCGCAATCAACCGCATTGCGTAAGTCACCGTTTATGGCATGCCTTACATTATTATGTGCACTAAGCATGGATATCGATGTTTTTTTATATCTAGTACTCCACTTTTTGTCATCTTTTTTAGCGTTACGTTTTGAGGGGCTGTGTTTAGGTGTCTTAATTTTTATTGTTGGTGTAAATTCAGAATTATGAAATATGATCTTCGATGTTTGTTCAGTATTCCAGTTTAGATATTTTCATTATGTTACGATATCATAATAGAATCACCTGATAAGTGTCGGATAGCCTACACGTAAGTTTTGTCACTTTCTTACTTTATGTCAAGTGACAAAGGCAAAAGATGTAGATAGCTGTCTGATACTTATCAGAAGGTGGTGAAAGAGGCCCTTAACATCATGTCATAATGAACGAGGTGTTATTTATCACGCATCAGAATATAAAATTAAGTATAAAACAGATCTTATAATAAATTACTTCGTTTAAAAATGCAACAGCTGTAGTAGGACCCTATTACCGAAACCGAAGTGAACTTAAACACAGCCTTCTGATTAATTATTATTTACTGTAGTGGAACATCTCAATGTTAGCGAACTGTCACGTCACGTAACTAGAACCGTAATATCGCACCCTCATCCCGGCGCACGGTCTCGCATGCGAACTCGACGGCACCCACACAAATCGAGTGGTTTTATTTTGTTCCTTTAATTTAGTTAATTTTCGTTCCATTAATTCAGTATTATGCCTTGTTTGTCGGGCCGGTCAGAGCGCCTCGCGCGGCCAGCAAGGCTCGCGCCGGCGATAGTAAGCAGCGGGGCGAGGCGGCGGCGCGCGGCCGCGGGGGGGGCAAAAGTTACAGGATCGCGGAGACGCGCACGCGCCGCCTCGACCGCGAGCGCGACGAGCGCTTCGACGACGCCGACGTGCTGCAGCGCGCCAGCCTCATTGTCATGTACGTGCGCACCGCTTGCCGCTTGCGCGCGCCCGCCCGCCGTACTCTCTCTCTCTCTCTCTCTCTGCCTTGGCCTCTCTCGCTCTCTCTCTCTCTCACTCTCTCACTCTCTCCATCTTCCGCTCTCCGCACTCCGCTCTCCTGCGATCCGTTCATCAAACAAACATATGTATCTCACTTATAGCCTCTATAGCGCAACGGCCGTCGGGCGTGGATCGAAAACCGAAAGGTCGACGGTTCAAACCCCACCCATTACACTATTGTCGTACCCACTCCCAGCACAAGCTATAAGCTTATTTGGAGGGGAAAAGGGAATATTAGTCATGTTCATCATGGCTAATATTCTTTAAAAAAAAAACTTCTTCAACGCGACGGTGCGGCGATACATTTATTTAGAACTACTTATTTTTACTTTGGTTTATTTTGTTACAACTACAGTAATTTTATTATCACATTATCATCATTTTAAGCATGTCATTATTGTACTGTAGGAAGGATATTAAAATTATAATTTGATGCTTTTGTTGCGTGTAATTATATGATTATATGCGAGGATTTTGTTTGATGAATTTTCGTTTTTCTGAACTTTTAGAATTAACGGATGAACTGGGTTTAATCTGTTGCGGTGGTGGTGGTGGTTATATGTTAATAATTTTCTTTTCTTTTTTGTATTAATTTATTGGTTGTAAAGGTTTATTTTACTACGTCATAATATATGGGATATAAAATTATAATATTTTATTATTTATGGTAACTAAATAGATCACAGCTTTATGTTCGGTAAATATCAACTGTTTATTTTTTTTATAACAGCAAATTAGTAAACGCACTGGCATGATTGTATATCTTCAGTTTTTTTTTTTCGGTGATCGGGATCGTGGTCTATGGTGTTTGTGGTGCTGAAAGATTTTGTCGATCGGCAGGAAGAACAAGTCGTTCAGGCCCAGGGAGCGTGCGAAGAAAGGGTTGAAAAACTTGCAAAGCGTGAAAACGCTCGCCGGGCGCACGGCCGCGCCCGCGGGGAAGAGGAAACAGCCCCTGACCGTCGCTGCGCAGTTCCAGCACTCGCTCGCGGCGCTCATGGAGACGTTGAATCAAGCCAACCCGTTTTTTATAAGGTCAGTTGCATCATTGATGGTTATTTATTAGGTGAACTAGCGGACCCGGCAGACGTCGTCCTGCCCGGTGACATACTGACATCATTGCAACCTACCCGGTCATCAAAGTACTAATATCGCAATTAAAAAATAAGGTTTGATCGTAGAAGGGTGAAAATTTAGGATTGTATGTATTTTTGTAAAGAAGATTTTCCCGCTTTTCTGTTGAAATTTTTGCTATAAACCTCACGGAGCCCGAGACCTTTCCAACGAATGGAAAATCGTGGAAATCGGTTCGTGCGTTCTGGAGTTATAACTTCAGGAAGGAAAACCCGACTTATTTTTATATAGTAGATAACAATGAGAAGTGATAGACTAGTTCTTGAGAATTCAGTCTCCCTTTAGGGGGGCCTAGTTGGATCCCCGGCACGCATCTTAACTTTTCAGCTATGTGCGTTTTAAGCAGTTAAATATCACTTGCTTTAACGGTGAACGAAAACATCAGGAGGACATTTTTTATACGTGGTATAAGGGGAACGCTATCGAATACTTAGGGCTATTATGATCTACCTAAACATAATCCAATACCAATAACTATTTGTCTTAAACTTGTAGTTATTAGTGGTTTAGTATTTAGTATTTTTGAAATCGGCAGTGTAAAGCGTGAAAACTTGGGGCATTGACCTCGCGAGCGGCGAGTGACCTGCGACAACTTTATGTATTTAGGCGTCAGATGATTGCAATACATTGCGAACTTAAGACAAATATAGGAAATATTTTAATTCTTTTTCGCTTTTTTTTGTGGTATCTTGTCAGTAATCATCACTGCTATTCCTTCTTCCTTTCCTTTCTTCTTTCGTCTTTGTTTCCGAAAGCGGTTCTCTTACACCCGTTATGCAGTATGAGAAATGGAACCTCAATCCACAGATGCATAAAGTCAAACAGCGACAAAGTGCCGAACGTGTTCGACGAGGAGACGGTACAGAGACAGTTGCGGTACACGGGCATGTTGGAGACGGTGCGCATCAGGCAGGCGGGCTACAACGTGCGCCTCACCTACGAGGAGTTCATCCAGCTGTACCGCATCCTGCTGCCCAAGGGGCTGCTGAGCTCGCAGACCGACGTGCGGCACTTCCTCGCCACTCTCAACCTGGACAGAGACAACTATCAGCTGGGTGAGTCAGCGTTGTTACATCAGGCAGGCGGGCTACAACGTGCGCCTCACCTACGAGGAGTTCATCCAGCTGTACCGCATCCTGCTGCCCAAGGGGCTGCTGAGCTCGCAGACCGACGTGCGGCACTTCCTCGCCACTCTCAACCTGGACAGAGACAACTATCAGCTGGGTGAGTCAGCGTTGTTACATCAGGCAGGCGGGCTACAACGTGCGCCTCACCTACGAGGAGTTCATCCAGCTGTACCGCATCCTGCTGCCCAAGGGGCTGCTGAGCTCGCAGACCGACGTGCGGCACTTCCTCGCCACTCTCAACCTGGACAGAGACAACTATCAGCTGGGTGAGTCAGCGTTGTTACATCAGGCAGGCGGGCTACAACGTGCGCCTCACCTACGAGGAGTTCATCCAGCTGTACCGCATCCTGCTGCCCAAGGGGCTGCTGAGCTCGCAGACCGACGTGCGGCACTTCCTCGCCACTCTCAACCTGGACAGAGACAACTATCAGCTGGGTGAGTCAGCGTTGTTACATCAGGCAGGCGGGCTACAACGTGCGCCTCACCTACGAGGAGTTCATCCAGCTGTACCGCATCCTGCTGCCCAAGGGGCTGCTGAGCTCGCAGACCGACGTGCGGCACTTCCTCGCCACTCTCAACCTGGACAGAGACAACTATCAGCTGGGTGAGTCAGCGTTGTTACATCAGGCAGGCGGGCTACAACGTGCGCCTCACCTACGAGGAGTTCATCCAGCTGTACCGCATCCTGCTGCCCAAGGGGCTGCTGAGCTCGCAGACCGACGTGCGGCACTTCCTCGCCACTCTCAACCTGGACAGAGACAACTATCAGCTGGGTGAGTCAGCGTTGTTACATCAGGCAGGCGGGCTACAACGTGCGCCTCACCTACGAGGAGTTCATCCAGCTGTACCGCATCCTGCTGCCCAAGGGGCTGCTGAGCTCGCAGACCGACGTGCGGCACTTCCTCGCCACTCTCAACCTGGACAGAGACAACTATCAGCTGGGTGAGTCAGCGTTGTTACATCAGGCAGGCGGGCTACAACGTGCGCCTCACCTACGAGGAGTTCATCCAGCTGTACCGCATCCTGCTGCCCAAGGGGCTGCTGAGCTCGCAGACCGACGTGCGGCACTTCCTCGCCACTCTCAACCTGGACAGAGACAACTATCAGCTGGGTGAGTCAGCGTTGTTACATCAGGCAGGCGGGCTACAACGTGCGCCTCACCTACGAGGAGTTCATCCAGCTGTACCGCATCCTGCTGCCCAAGGGGCTGCTGAGCTCGCAGACCGACGTGCGGCACTTCCTCGCCACTCTCAACCTGGACAGAGACAACTATCAGCTGGGTGAGTCAGCGTTGTTACATCAGGCAGGCGGGCTACAACGTGCGCCTCACCTACGAGGAGTTCATCCAGCTGTACCGCATCCTGCTGCCCAAGGGGCTGCTGAGCTCGCAGACCGACGTGCGGCACTTCCTCGCCACTCTCAACCTGGACAGAGACAACTATCAGCTGGGTGAGTCAGCGTTGTTACATCAGGCAGGCGGGCTACAACGTGCGCCTCACCTACGAGGAGTTCATCCAGCTGTACCGCATCCTGCTGCCCAAGGGGCTGCTGAGCTCGCAGACCGACGTGCGGCACTTCCTCGCCACTCTCAACCTGGACAGAGACAACTATCAGCTGGGTGAGTCAGCGTTGTTACATCAGGCAGGCGGGCTACAACGTGCGCCTCACCTACGAGGAGTTCATCCAGCTGTACCGCATCCTGCTGCCCAAGGGGCTGCTGAGCTCGCAGACCGACGTGCGGCACTTCCTCGCCACTCTCAACCTGGACAGAGACAACTATCAGCTGGGTGAGTCAGCGTTGTTACATTTACGTATTATTTTGCGAACTTAGCGATTTCGTCCATGGGGAAATGACGAAATTTTCAACTTCCTTTACACACGTGGGAAGTTACTCACGTGCAGGTATTGTACAACGGACTGGACGGCGGCAGTTGCGTTTAAGTTATTTCAAATAAAATTGAACTTGCGTTGAAAGTGCAATTTTGCAATCAGTTTGCAGTCCCAATGTTCTAAATCTAAATCCTAAAGGGTCCTTTAGATAAAAGCGTACCCTATTTGACAGGAGCCACAAAGATCTTCATGCGGGAGAGCGAGCAAACGAAACTGGAGTACCGGCTGCACCAGCAGATAATGGCGTCCATCATCACGATACAGAGGTGGTTCCGCGCCGTGCTGGAGCGCCGCCGGTTCCTGGCGCTGCGCCGCGCCTCGCTCGTCATACAGGGATACTGCAGGTAGGCTATCCGCATTGTATACAATGAGAACATTATCGCAATCGAGTCTTTTTGTAGATAAAATACCTATGGTCCGTTTCAATAGAGTTGAACTAAAATGTAAACCAACACACCGTTTTGCTAAAAAACTACAGAATGGATTGGTGTCCGTCTGAACCGCGGGCGCTACCTCATAAAATCAAATGAAACCTTATCTATAATTTAGTAGTTTTTTAGTAGTATTTGGTAGTTAAGATAAAATATTTAGTAGTTCAATATAACCAAAATTAAATGAAAAATAAAGTGCGCCGCCAACCTGACGTCAGGTTGGCGGGTTAATTTTAACGGCGTACAATACTTTGAAAATATATATGTCAAATTTTAGTAGTCTTTTGGTAGTTTAATAAAATTACGTTAAATCTTATTCACGCCTTTGTTTATAGACTAAAAAATATATTTTCTTTTTCTTCATCGGAAACGCCTGTGGAAATTATCATAGCAATCTTTCAGTAGAACTAATTATCAATAATTGTACTTGTTACATAATAGATGCTAATAAAATTATATTAAAATAGAATTAATCACACTAATATTACAAAGGCGAAAGTATGTGTATGTTTGTTACACTTTAACGCCGCAACTTCTGTACCGATTTGGCTGAAATAATTTTGTATGGAGATAGATTATGCCCTGACTTAAGAGGCCAGCAGAGGATGGATTGCCCATACAACGTAATACCAAAATAATTTGTAATTTGAGAATATTTCCACCATAATATTATGCGATTATTGGATTCAAATTGTATTTATCTAGGTTCCTGGTTCTGATAATATGTTTCCAAAACATCTTCCTAAAATGAAATGTAAGCGAACTGCGTTTTGCACATTTTTACGACATAAACGGCATATCTTCTCTTTATTTGTTTCATATTCAAATCAACGATATCTTACCTATTAATTGATCAGGAACATAGCTTCTAATGTCAAGTTACAAAATACCTAAAACCCCAACACGGGGTTATGGTACAACTCGACCGCAATAAAATTGACCGAATGGTCGAGTTGTCCACATTCAATTTTATTAATATTTTTTGATGGTCAACTCGACCGCACGTACAAAGTACAGTCATTTACAGTTAGAGAGGTTGGGTTGAGGTATAAAAAGTACAGTACAGATATAAAAAGAAATAGATAGCAAATCTCATTCTCGTTTAGAGACGTTAATCTCTTGTCTTCAGGAGAAGAATATTCAGGAACGCCGTATAACCCAACGTGTTTTTAACCCCCGACGCAAAAACGACGGGGTGTTATAAGTCTGACGTGTCTGTGTGTGTGTGTGTGTGTGTGTGTGTGTGTGTGTGTGTGTGTGTGTGTGTGTGTGTGTGTGTGTGTGTGTGTCTGTCTGTTCCCCTGTAGTGATGAACCAATAGGGTATTTGACAACATTGAAAATATACTATTGATTGTGGTCATCTTATCAGATAATAGCCTAAAAAAGACATATTTCATTCAATCACACTAAATTATGTAATTTTACGCGATATTTTGCACGAAATAAAACATTATAATTTTTGAAATTTTATCAGACACGTGAACGCTCTGTGATTGGTTGCTACTCTGGTGACGTCACTTGAAATTATTATACTTGAGAGTACACTTTACTTGGTCGATATAATTGAAGTTTATCAACCAATCGAAAGTAAACTTTAAATTTGAAACAATAAGATTGATATTAAAATAGCATTATTAACCTCTAAATTTCACTTATTTGGTGTGACTTTCTAGCGCATATACTCTACAATACACAATTGTTTTCATACCAATAATTAGATAAACTCTTCCACTAATAAATTATCACTAGATAAACTCATAACTTTTCTTTATTTCCTCACAAAAACAAAAGATTTGTACCTAAATACACAAGTGTTTTTCGCGCCATCCGTCGTAACTAATCATGCAGCGTGCTCTGTCGCACGTACTGAGAGCGAGCGAGAAAAGTGATGATGCTAATATTTTTGCTATGTATTTATTACGTAATTAAAGATTGTTATGTTTCTTGTTTCCTCTCCCGCATTCCATTTATTGCATTTAACTTTGTATTTATTGTATTTAACCTATTTAATTACTTTTAATTTGTATTTAACTATTTAATTATTGTTACTGGATAGCTACGCTGTTTTGTTGTGGTTTCTGGTTATGTAACCCATACTGTGCCCATACATACTCTGACCTCTGTGTGTGAACCTATAAACTTGCTCATTGGTTTGTGACGTCACGCGTATCATGTGATCAGCGCTATTACAGAAATGTCGTTTTTGGCGCGGTTTTCAAAACTTAAACTTTATCATTGATTTAATTCTTAATACTGTAGATATTCCGAAAAATATCAATGTAGTGTGTTTTAATAAGTAATAAAGAATAATTTAAAACTAATTCCAAAAATTAGTCAAATAGCCTATTGAAACGAATGAACCAATTTGAATGCAGTTTTTTTGTTTGAAAGGGGAAAGAGTCGAAAGTGTTGTTAGCTATATTTGATGAAAATCGATCCAAGATGGCCGCCGCTACAAAATGGCGGATTACATATTTTTTCACAACCCCCTCAATATGGGTATCAAATGAAAGGGCTTAACCAGCAGAATAGCACTATACAAATTCAAGATGGCCGCTACCACAAAATCGCGAATGTCGGGGGGTTTTTTTAATTTATACTTGTTTCATACATAAAATGTAGCCTATGTCACCCGGACCATAACAAAGAATAAATTGACACCTCATTCATCAAAATTGGCCAAGTAGTTTAGGCGCTACGGGGGTACACACAGAATCTCATACAAAAATCGTCCACAAACATACATACATACATACATACATAGACTGCTAAATTCATAACCCTTCCTTTTGCAAGCAGTCGGGTAAAAAAATAATAAAGGCG
Source organism: Melanargia galathea (assembly GCA_920104075.1). Taxonomy (NCBI): domain Eukaryota; kingdom Metazoa; phylum Arthropoda; class Insecta; order Lepidoptera; family Nymphalidae; genus Melanargia; species Melanargia galathea. The sequence goes on along the minus strand of OV049874.1, from coordinate 12,606,214 downwards.
GGAATCCTAATGGGATACTTAATTTAATTACAAAGTTAATATTTTAGATGTGCAATTTGATATTGCACATCTAAAATACTAAACGTATAATCTATACTAATCTATATCTATACTAATAAATAAAATTGAAGTGTCTGTCTGTAATTTCGAAATAACTACCACATATTAAGCTCATATGGTTATTTGAACGATACCATAACCGAATCACACGTTTTTAAAATTTCTGTCTGTCTGTCTGTTTGAACGGGCTAATCTTCGGAACGGCTGAACCGATTTTGACGGGACGTTCACAGACAAGTAGAGGATTAACCAAGGAGTAACATAGGCTACTTTTTTAACCGACTTTCAAAAAAGGAGTTGCGTTGGAATCGGTAAGTACCTATGTAAATGTTAAAAAACGCCCTGATAGGTATTTTCGCTGCGCGCGACGGCCGACGCTCGCGCTGCACGGAACTCCCCGCGCCGCGCCGCGCGCTGCCGTACGCGGTACCGCGGTACGCCGCCGCGCGGCGGGGAGCGGGTGGACCAGAAATCTACTTATCCCTCAGGAATTGTGAAAAACTGAAATTCACGCGGGCGAAGCCGCGGGCAAAAGCTAGTACTTAAATAAGTATACTGACTTGCACAATAAAATAGGCCTCACTTAGGGTCCGAGCGAGCGAAGCGAGCTTGGGACTTGCGGCACTCAGACTCGGATAGGTAATAGATAGAGAAAAGGGGATGGCGATGGATCCCTTTCGTTGTTATTTATTTTTATACCACCCAGAAAAAGGGCTCCGTCACCTGCATTTGGTAACATCTATTTAGCGATTTACTATTATTACGACCACTCTGGTGCAGTGGTGAGCGCTGTGGTCTTTTAAGTGGGAGGTCCCAGGTCCCTAAATTCTCAGGTGCCAGCCCGGAAATTGGCAGTAATTTTTTTTTAGTACAGGAATGGCAATTTTTATACACAAGTATGCACTATAGGAGATATTATAGCGCACAAGTGCACAATATGTGTATATGTACATAGGTCACACCGCAAGAGATTATATTGCTCAAGTGTGCACTAAGGGAGATTTTATAGTGCACACGTGTGCACTGTAGGATATATTACAGTGCACAAATATGCACTATGGGAGGTATTATATTGCACAACTGTCCACTATACTATCTCCTGCGTAGTGCTCTGCGTATGCGCACACACTTGTGCACTATAATATCTTCTGCGTAGTTGGCCCTGCCACTATTGAGATTGGCCGCCGTGGCCGACATTCGGAGCGCTGTGGTCGTAAAGTGGGAGGTCCCGGGTTTGATTCCTGGCAGAGGCAATTTGGGATTTTATAATTTCTAAATTGTCTCTGGTCTGGTGGAAGGCTTCCTTTTCACCAGAGACAGAGACAATTTATTAGCCGTGACTGGTTACCACCATACCGGCAAAAGCCGTGCCATCAAGCGATTTAGCATTCCGGTACGATGCCGTGTAGAAACCAATCAGGGGTAGATATGCATACCTCTTCCAAGTTAGCCCGCTTCCATCTTAGACTGCATCATCACTTACCATCAGGTGAGATTTACAGACTACAGTCAAGGGCTAATTTGTAGTTGAACAAAAAATTTGAGTGTAGGTAAGTATTTTAGGTGCTACTTTCGGAATATTTTGTTACAGTAATAGGTGTACGATTAAATACTACCCAAACCTAATAACGTCATTATTTGTAAGTTCTATGTTTTTTTGCTTTAAATATGTCTAAAAATATAATATTAATTCTATTTTAATATAATTTTATTAGCATCTATTATGTAACAAGTACAATTATTGATAATTAGTTCTGCTGAAAGATTGCTATGATAATTTCCACAGGCGTTTCCGATGAAGAAAAAGAAAATATATTTTTTAGTCTATAAACAAAGGCGTGAATAAGATTTAACGTAATTTTATTAAACTACCAAAAGACTACTAAAATTTGACATATATATTTTCAAAGTATTGTACGCCGTTAAAATTAACCCGCCAACCTGACGTCAGGTTGGCGGCGCACTTTATTTTTCATTTAATTTTGGTTATATTGAACTACTAAATATTTTATCTTAACTACCAAATACTACTAAAAAACTACTAAATTATAGATAAGGTTTCATTTGATTTTATGAGGTAGCGCCCGCGGTTCAGACGGACACAATGGATTGAAATGAAACTTGGCACGATTTAAGTTTATACTACAAACTTAAATCGTGCTAAGTTTCATTTCAATCCATTCTGTAGTTTTTTAGCAAAAAGGTGTGTTGGTTTAAATTTAGCTCAACTCTATTGAAACGGACTATAAGTTATTTAATCGCTTTCGAGTCTTTAACGTAGGCATCTTGAACGGGATATTTTTTGATTTATGTTTCCACGTTTTGATTTGGGACGTCTCGTCTCTAGTTCTCGCGCTCCGTAAGAATAGGAAAAGTTGGAATTACTTACTTATTTATAATTATGAAATTTATATTATTTTTTTATGGTACACCACAACACAACGCACGTTTTCCCGTTCCGGGGTTTCACTTGAACCCCAGTGTCGATCAGCTCTTCGAACTATGTTTCTCGCCCATTGTCACAGTTTCGCGAGCGTTGAAGTATTGAGACTTATGGTGAATAAACAACATTGAGCTGTGCAGTGCTGTGTTGTACTATGTTCTATCGCTCCTCTAACATTATAATGAAGAAACAAATCATCCCTGCTGCGCTGTGCTTTGTACGGCTAACGGCTGTGCTTGTGTTTAAAACAAAGCAAGGATCACGCGATACGTGCTGGCTCGCTGGCATGCCCAACCCGCTCAATCTTCCGTCTATCTCGCTTGTACTTATGCGCATGAATGTCGCGCTGTCGCGATACTGACCCGGTCGCACAGCACACCGCGCAGCTCAATGTTGTTTGTTAAAAAATAGCACCAGAAACTTAGCTTAACTGAGCACAGCACAGGCTGACCTGTGCTCAATGTGATTTAGGTTAGGCGTATGCTGAAAAGCAGGCGACGCAGCACAGCACAGTACAGCACAGTGCAGGGCAGGACAGTTGACGCAGACATGTGCCCCTTCCGTATGCTGCGACGCAGCTGACATTCGCATCCTAGCTAGTTCTCACCCATAATAACTCTTTCAATGTCTTTTTTGAATAGTCTGGATGATTTGTATCATACAAACAAGGTTCACAACGAACTAATTCAATTAAATGTTCTGTCATTGCAAAAAAAATATAAAATATTGTTAATAAATACGTCTCGACGTGCACGCGTCGCGCAGAATTCTGTGCCGGCAGTACAACGAGACGCAGAGCGACAGACATATCTGCGTCGCACGTGCCTGCGCCGCAGCGTACGTAGTTCAATGACGTTCCACGCTTTACAAAATCTGCTCTGCTCTGCGCTGCGTGGACTTGCGTCGCCTGCGTTTCAGCATACGCTTAGCCTTATTCACCCTTATAACTCTGTAACGCGTTAGGCATTGGTTGGTGTTGCGGCACGAGGCGGCGGTGCGCGTGCAGGCGTGGTTCCGCGGCGGGCGCGTGCGGCGCTGGTACCTGCGGCTGCGGGACGCGGTCGTGCTGTTCCAGGCCGCCGCCCGGGGCTTCATGCTGCGGAAGACCATACCCGACCTCGTGCACCGCAGGAGGATCACGCCGACCAAAACCAAGGTGACTATACCTACTACTAGTCGGAAACAGCACGCGTCACCAAGAAGCAACTAGTGGACGATTACTGCGCTGCATGCGATGGAGGGGCACCCTATAACGAGATGTCCTACGTCATTGACAAAAGCGATGAACGCGACACGACGTGCAAATATCACACAGTATACTCTGATTTTTAATTCCGTGGAATTCTGACGTTTCTTAATGTTATTAGAGATAAAACAGTTCCCACAAATAAGGTAATAAATTCAAAACTTACATATAAAGAAATCAATTGCCTCATGTAGATATGACACATTCGTAAATCGTAACAGATACGTCAGGCACTTTAGTTTGGGGTAAAATCGAACTTCAGGTGGTAACCCATTCATACAAATAAATCATTCTATTTTTAAATCACAACTGTCAGAATTCCACTTAATTAAAAATCTAGACTATAGCCACCTGTAGCTGCGCCTTCAAGTGGCCTACGTTGTCGCGTAGATAAGTTTGTCATTTTCTATGGAGTCGCGTCGCGTCACGTTTGTCGTTCACTTAAGACAGCGGGTACAAGATGGCGTTCTAACGAAGAATGTTACTAAGTATGCAGTATCGCTTGAAACTTTGTCATATGTATGTATTTATATACTCTAGTTCTTGTTTCATCCAAAAAGACCATGTATAACCCCCGGCACGTAAGTCGACCGGTGACCTACAAGTGCGCGCAGCGTCGTACGAGTGAGCGGGACACAATACGATTGGAGAGCCAATCAGCGCTTACGAGGGATCCGCAAGAGCTAATCAGTGCTTACGAACGATCCCCACGCCCTCCCCGCGACCCCCTCACACCCCGAGATACCTCATTTTCGACTTCTGCGCATTGAAGGTCACCGGTCGACTTATTTGCCGTGACTTGTAGTTACGATTTTACAGACTGTAGCACCAATGCAAGTGACATTGGTGCTACAGTACAGAGGATACCTTAAAATCAATTATAACAATTTCAATTTTCGTGACCTTAACTGTAATATAATTCTATGTTGTTTGTTTATATACTTGTTTATAAAAAGTTTAGATTTTTAGAAGTACATGAGCATGCGATTTTCCCCAACCTATTAATGAGTGTAAATTATACAACAAGTGGTGTCGCCAGAATATTTGAAATAATCCAAGCTCCAAGGCACTCTAACAGTGGCGTTAAGATTCAATAGCGCGATTCGAGTTTTGTTTTAAGTGGTTTTCATTAAAAGACGTTGCGTCTCGGCGCCACTCGTACAAGCTGCCCCTAAACCGATATAAGTTACATTTAAATTTTAAATAAAATATTTTGAATTTGCTAACTACAGGTCATTAACCTAGCGGCACCACTGTTTAAAGCCGGTTCTCCTGCGCCAAAAATCTAACAAAACACGTTAGACAAATATTACAGCCTCCTGCAATTTAGAGAGCCCAGAGACGTCCGTAATATTCGAGATGTTATCCACTCCAGTCGAATACAGTCGAAGCAGGCGTTACTCTGTGGAATTCCATGATATACAATGAAAACAAAATTACTTTGCTATAATCCGCTAACAGTGATAAATGTGTTGATACAAATTCACCACAAAATTAAGTCGACGATCGTTTCGCTCCAACACCGGAGTATCTTCAGGAGATGTCGACTTCACAACGGACGATTGCAAAATGACTTTGCAATCGTCCGTTGGTGGTGGTGGTCGACTTGATTTTTGAAGAATTGATGATCTTGAAATTTGTCACTGTTAGCGGATTATAGCAAAGTAATTTTATTTTCATTGTATACCACTCCAGTCGGACCACGTCGGCGTGTTTTTGTTCGACCACACCTCCATTTTGTTACAGAAAAATATTACGCATATTTCTAACAAGTATAAATTAAAAATTTAAAAAACCCCCGACATTCGACATTTTGTGGCGCCGGCCATCTTGGATAGGCATAGTGTTATTCTACTAGTCAAGCCCTTTAATTTGATACCCATATTAAGGGAGTTGTGAAAAAATATGTAATCCGCCATTTTGTAGCGGCGGCCATCTTGGACCGATTGTCATCAAACATAGCTAACAACACTCTCGACTAATTCACCTTTCAAACAAAAAAAAACCACATTCAAATCGGTCCACCCGTTTGAGCGCCACAGGGGAACAGACAGACACACACACACACACAGACACATCAAAACCTGTTTGTTTTTCATGAAAAATGGTCAATTCATGTTGTGTTGTCACACAAAAATGAGTCTTATCCTGGTAGCAGCTTTTCTTTCCACAAGTACTAAGTAAAAATAACAATCATATTCTTTAGGGTAACTATGAATTATGTGGATCAAAGATGATTTTTCTAGTCTTGTAGAAGTAGTTAGGTAGATAAGTACCGACTGACTTAAATTGTAGATGTATAATAATAATCTACTATTTTATATAATAAAAATGAATCTCCCATATCAGGAGATGGTTTTGTAAAAAATATTATTCGAAATTCCCGGGCGAAGCTGGGTCGGGCAGCTATATTCTAATATAGAAAAATCTTAGTTCGAAGTTGGAAATACTGTTCCAACGAACGGCAAAATTATTGACTTGCCCCCTATTACGTACGTATTGTTCAGCAATGTATGAAAACAAATCAATAAAAAAAGACGTGTGGCACTCGGGGACTGCCGCGGTAAAGCTATTGCATAGCATTTTTTATCAACTTATGCAATTATAATTATTTATTTATTTTATTTATGCAGTACAACAAATAAAAGAATGCATTGTAATGACCTACGCATAGTATCTAAGCAATATGAGCCGTAATAGTGCATTTATTACCCCTTCCGCACGTCCGACACATAAATAAATAAATAAAAACACTAAAATATATGGATATTTTCACCCCGACGCAAAAACGACGGGGTGTTATAAACACCCCGTCGTTTTTGCTTTTTGTGAGAGTGTTTTCGGGGGTTAAAAAAATACCGTCACAGGAGACCCGGCTTGTGTTTCACAATTTATAATTCTACAGCACTAAACCGTGTTAACAGATCTAATGTTTCCGTAACAATCTATCAGTCCTACTAATTTCGTCACAGAAATGATTTCAAAGTGTTGTAGTACACACACACATGTACAAATCATGTCCCCCTACTGTGTTGACAGCATGAGAGTAAACCCACACTCGCGCCCGACGGCGACGGCTTCAAGACGCGACCGCCTAGCATTGAACAGCTGAAGAATATTATTGATAAGCAATTGTAAGTATTTATTAACCGACTTCAAAAAGGAGGTTCTGTATTCGACCCGTATGTATGTATGTTCGCGATTATTTCAGAAACTAATGAACCGATTTTGATGATTTTTTCATTATCGTAATCTACATTATATCAGGAAGGTTTTGTTATTAATAATGCACCTAGTTATCATTCTTATGTACGAAGTTACACGCATGTGATTTGATTGGTACACCGATTTCTGTGAGATTGCTGTACTGAAGTTGGTTTAATTTTTTCTAAAAAAATAGCTCGTCTACATACCGATTTATGTCCAGCGGTGGACATCTATTGGATGAGATGACAACGACGTTGAATCAATTATTTATTTTTCAGAAACATTTTGATACTGTTACAGAGTAATTCTTGCGATATTTTATTCACAATCTCAATTCATAGTGAAGTTGAAGATGCATATTGCTGTAAAATACGCTCGAAACTATAACAAGCAAAAATCTGGAGTTACTATTTCACTGCCAAAGAGTTAAGTGATTATTCGTATAAACTTTTCAGGAATATGCTCATACAAGAAGAAGCGGAGAAAACAAGACAACTTCGAGCGACACAGTCACTGCCAATAGCGAGGTAAAATGAAATCAATTTCACAAATCCGCACTGATAACTTGTCTGTCTGTCACAATGGTGTTCCGACAGGTTGGTCTAAAAAAATCTATAGTAACTCAGACGAAGGCGCCGGAATCAACTATAGTAGCGTATAACGGTGCTAATTCTCTAAATAATAGGGGAGACCGGGGATGAACGTAACAATTTTTACTTTTCTCGTAATATCTCACAAAGTTTATTGAATATTAAAATTCTTTTCAGTACATATAATAGATTGGTCCTTCAGCTATCTGTTAACATCAGCATAAATGCAACAGATGTTATAGATTTTGAGAAAAACGACCAAATAAAAAAAGTGGAATTTGTTACAACCATCCCTACCCCTAGGGTTGGTTGTAACAGTGTAAGGGGATGGTTGTAACATTCAAATAAAAATGAAGTTACATTATGTATCAATTATATAATCAATTTAAATTATAACTTATTTCGTTTTTAGTGCAGTCTACATAAACATATAAATCATTTCGTTATTAGTACAGTCTACATAAGTCCATAACTTAAACTTTAGGCATAGCACCCACTTTTCATTTGACTTGCTGTTTGAAAAGGGAAAATATCTTATTTGACTGATTTACGCCAAAGAAGAAGAGAAAGAAGGAAGAGAATCCAGAGTTATTTTAACTTCTTCTTTCTTCTTTTGTGCTTTAATTCTTTGGTTTTTTTAATTGTTTTCTTTTCATCTAGAATAGAGCCCTCGATTTTTTTGTATCTTTAGCAGTGTACACAATAGATTTCTTTACTTTTTTAGGTAAGCTTCTTTCTTCTTTGTCTTGAAAGCTTGTTGTAGTATCGGTCATTATTTTAGTTTTTCTGACTTTTGCTTCCCTTTCTATTACTATTTGCCTATAAGTGGGTTTACAGTACAAACTGCATATTTTATTCTGTAAAAATCATAATAATATTATATTTCTTACTGTATAAAGTACCTGTTGGTGCCCATATATACATGAATTCTTTCTGAGGTAGCCTTTGGTAGGGTCTTAATTTCATAGGGACTAAACGATGTCGTGACTTGCTGAACATTAGAAATTATCAGACGATATCGATGGAAAAGCGACATCTGTTGATGGCAAGGCCATTGCTGCTAAAGTTAAGTCTGGAGGGGTTTCTTGGCAGTAATAGTGAAGCTACCAATGATACGATTAGTGTCACTAATAGTGTTGGCGACTGCAACTAACTCTGTGGGGGCAGCAACTCCACAGTCAAAATTGCTTTTAAAAGAGATGATGATGAAGATACACATCTACTAGTCTTTAGTTTATGTATATTAGGTATTCTGGAATAAGAAAATAAGTACTTAAGTATTACTTTGAAATATAAAAAGCACAATAAAACATGTTTTGAGATATCACGATCTTAATCGGGATAAAAGTAACAACTTGTTACTTTCATCCCTAATTTTAAAAAAATCCCGAATATGGCAAACACATGTCTATAACTTTAAAATTCGTTAAAAAAATACCGTTTCGATTGCCATATTAGAAAGAAGAATACTTATTCTATTTTAGTGATACTTGACATGCAAGTTTAAACCTACCATATCAAAAATAAACACAGTTGAAAAAAATGGCCAAAACTTACTTTGGAGGTATTTTTGTGGCACCAGCTCGTTATTTCATCAACCGTCGGCATAGCGCCGTGACCGTGACTTTGGTTAGGAGGGGGGTTCAAAATGGCACATTTTGTTCAAACAGCCATTACTGCTAGCTAGCATAACTGGTTCAAAAACTCATTTGTTACGTTCACCCCGTGTTACTTTTATACCCGGTCTCCCCTACTAAATTATTATTATTTTTAGACCTGTCAGTTCAATTTAGAGATTATGACTACTATGGAATAAGCATTCTTGCGTTTGCAAAGAGTAATAAACGAATTTATACATAAAATTTCTCTCTTTTTTTAGTTTAGAGAAAAAACGCGATAATCTAATAATAGAAAGCTCGACGGCGCAAACGTACAACAAAAGGAGAGTGTCTAAAACGCAGAACATATCGGAGTTGCCGTTGAAGCAATCCAATCCCAGGTAAGTTTGACATATGAATGTGCTTATAATTAACAATATAACCAAAACCAAAGAACCACCAAACCTACAACGAACCAAAGATAAGTCGTCGGGTGAAGACGAAAAAATTATACTTCATTTAGTGTGTTAAACTTAATGGCAATGAAATAAGACTTCTATATTCCATATAATGAAATAAGACTTCTATATTGTATTCTATATTCTAGTTGTCATCATTATCAACCCATTGCCCGCCCACTACAGGGTACGGATCTCCCTTCGGAACCCCCTCCCCTTGGAACGGCATTCCGAACCAGTGGTAGATTCAATTTGACGATTCAAAAGTACTTGTAAAAATTTATTTGAATAAAAAACTTTTCTATTCTATTCCTCAATTAAGAAAGTCATCAGCTATCACCGCTATAATAATGATTTGTCTCTCGAATGTAATAATAATTTCAATTTTTTCAAGCCTCAATAGCGCAACAGTCTTCGGATGGGAATCGAAAATTGAAAACCGAAGAAAGGTCGACGGTTCAAACCCCACCCGTTACACTATTGTCGTACCCACTCCTAACATACATAAGTTTTCATTTATTTTAAGGGCAAAGGGGAATATTCTTTAAATAAAAATGTGTTTAATTCTAGTTGTTTTAATTGTTCCCAGTTTAATCCACCAAGAGGCAAACGAATCGTCGCCCGACGAGAGTTGGAACGCCAACACGAACAAATACCCTGCGGGCATAGTGGCGTGGCCGAACAAGATCACCGCGGAGGACCTCGCCAACGAGCTGCTGTGGCTCAGGATCGACCAGAACTATCTCATGGCTGAAAAAAATAAGGTACGGTTTCTACTAAAGATTTTAGCTCTGATTATAATTTTTTTGAGATTTTTTTCTTTCCTCATCTGTACAGCAAATATATTACCCAAAACGTGAAGAAGCAGCTTCTTTTTTCTTCACCCACCACCACGACAGCCCTTTAACGTTCTAGTGCTGGATACGGGCCTCCTCTCATAGGAGAGAGGGATTTAGAGCTTAGACCCGCTACGCTGCTCCAATGCGAGTTGGCGGACTTGTAACGGCTATTGTCACATGATAGTGATAATAATCGGGACCGACGGCTTAACGTGCTCTCCAAAGCACTGGTGTGAAATACCGCCAACTACCAACTGCGGACTGGCAATTAGAATTTCTTGACAGAAAAACCCAATACCTGACCCGGGAATACAACCCGGAACCTCGAGATCCGTAGTCGAACATGCTTACCACTAGACTGCATCCAAACTTCCAAAACCCTCCTATCTCTCCTCACTCTATACATCTTTCCGATTTCTTCGATTGCTACGATTCGGTTTCTCCCACCTTCCTATTTCCTATTAAACGGCTTTTTTTATAGGTTACTGGCACACGAGGCTACATTCTTGAAAGTTTAGTTTCTTGAAATAGTTTTTACCACATTTTTCGGCTCAATAAAGCACTAGTAGATTACTTGACGATTCAAAGCACTTGTAAAAGTTAATTTGAATAAAAACTTTTGTATTGTACTCTATAGTTCTGTGTTTGTGTAGATTCGGGAGCGGGAACTGGCTGAATCAATAGCGAGCAGTAGTGAAGAATACCTCCGACAAGTTGGCGACTGGAGTCCGGCGGAGAGCTCCGACACCACTAAGAGCAGTTCCAGGTATTCCTTACGACTTGTAACGAAAAGTTTTAATACTAGCGTCCCGCCCCGACTTCGGTACGGGTAGTAATTATCCGCTAATATCCCACCATGCATTGTTTTGTTATGTCTCAAAGGGATTAGGCGGCTTGACTTTTTCAGATACTTTCAACAGTTAATTCAACCAATTTACACAAATCTTTAACAAATTATATGCCGAAATGTTCCTCTATCTAATATTGTAAACTGCATGCATGAACATCCGTTCAGTAGCGTTTTGAGCTTATCGTGAATAGACAGACACGCGGCGGGGGACTTTGTTTTATAATATTTAGTGATAACTTTTGCCTTCTGTCCCATTCAACAGACGTACGACAGACACGCGGCGGGGGACTTTGTTTTATAATATGTAGTGATAACTTTTGCCTCCTGTCCCATTCAACAGACGTACGTCCCCCCAAGTGTACCAGCGCAGTTTGTCCAGTACGACCTTAGAACCGCCCGTGAGAGCTCTGCAAAGTTTACCGCCGGTGCGCCGGGACCCGCGCGACCAGCGGGACTCACGGGACCAACGGGACCATCGGGATTCCAGTAGAACCGACGTCAGCTTGGATTCAGGTATATATTGGCAATCTTACTAATATTATAAATGTGAAAGTGTGGATGGATGTTTGTTACTCAGTCACGCCGCAACTACTGAACCGATTTGGCTGAAATTTTGAATGGAGGTAGATTATGCCGACTTAAAACATAGGCTACTTTTTATCCTGAAAAAATGCACAGTTCCCACGGGATTTTGAAAAACCCGAAATCTATAGCTACAGCTATAGGTAGATTACTATAGCGAACTTCCTTGATAATAGTTATAAAGGTTGGAAAAGGGAGCGGGAACGGGAACCGGAAATCCACGATTCCCTCGGGATTTGTGCAAAACCGAAATTCACGCGGGCGAAGCCGCGGGCATTCTCTAGTTTACAATATTTATTGCCAGTCTGATGGGTACCTTTGAGCCAGGAGCCACCAGGGGTGGACTTTTAGACTAGTTTTTAGTTATTATATTATATTTTTTAAGATTCATTGTATATGTATTTAGATAGTTAATTTAATTTTAAATTTAATAAAACCTACTAAAGCTTAAGTAGGTAATTATACAATTTACAATTACTTACAATAGATGTAGATGAATAAAAAACAAAAACTTTACCTACTGATTAAGAAATCCGTCTGTGGTTAAGTTAAGTTAAAACAAAAGTTAATATTGTAATTATAGGTGTCATTAATTAATTATGCCGACTTGAGTCTGAAGGCAAATGAACCGTTATTTTCTCATGTTTACATACTTAAAATGATGTTTACCAATTTGGTGAATGTTTACCAAAATTCACCTAATCGCAAACTATTTGTCACCACTTTTAGGACACATTTCTAACTCGGTTGTTGTGCTAAAAAGATGTCTGATTTATTTTCTCGTATTTATTTAAAAATTTACTTTCGTGACTTTTATTGGGCCTATAAATATTTTGCCTGTCTTTTTAGCGTTACTGTGTCCCTTATAGTTACGGGTTATTATACTGTGTTAATACAATTATTTTTTTGGTATTGTGATGAATGTAGAAGAACCAAAGAAAATATTATAAATAGACTTATCTATATCGTCTATTCTGTTCAAACAAGTAAGTTTCGTCAAAAAAAAAAACGCTTGCTATTATATTATCACGAAAATATTCATTGGCCCACATCCATATCTTGTCTTAGTACCCCTTACACCAACCCGTCAAATGTGTTTAAGTTTTACTATGTGTTCTTTTTTTATCAACCCTGGAATGGAACTTGTCAATAAGTGCATTACACAATTTGACTAAAGCGGGTTAAGGAACAGATGTCCATAGGCGGTTAAAGCAATGTCAAAGTAAAGATGTTAAAGTTTAACATGCCTACACCCATTGAAACCAGCAAATTGGGTCGGGCTAAGGCTTTTGGTAAAAAGTGAAAGAACACTGACTTGTGCAACTTCGGTCAAATTAAATGTAATGTTAACAATTATTGTATTTAAAAAGGGGACGCCTGCCGTCGCCAGCCGGGTGATCAGTCCTATATAAGTGACATTTCATGCAATTCCCCATTTGATTAAATTTGGTCACTGGTAACAAACCCAACCTATGTCCAAACATGTTTGTTAAACTATGTCCGAATATAACCATACTTTAACTGTCTGATGTGCATCCGGTCCTAAGCATTTGGACGCAAGTGTTCTGTTAAAATTAAACAAGTTTAATTAAAAATTTAAAAAACCCCCGACATTCGTCATTTTGTGGCGGCGGCCATCTTGGACCGATTTTCATCAAACATAGCTAAGAACACTCCCGACTGATTCACTTTTCAAACAAAAAAAAACGCATTCAAATCGGTTCACCCGTTTGAGTGCTACGGGGAACAGACACACAGATACGTCAAACTTATAATACCCCGTCGTGTTTGCAAAAAGAAACCCGTTAACTTCCAGTATGCGCGCCGCTCAGTCGCACGGAAGGGCCGCCCGCGCCGCCCGTGCGCGCGGCGCGCCGCTCCCCGCGCCGCCTGCCGCCCGACCGCGTGGAGACCGAGCCGCCCCCGCTCGCCGTGCCCAGGCAACCCGACCACCTCGATATCAAACGGTGAGCGGTACTAATGCAATGGCTGGTTCTGCAGATCGGTTAATATTTTAGAGCGGTACTAATGCAATGGCTGGTTCTGCAGATCGGTTAATATTTTAGAGCGGTACTAATGCAATGGCTGGTTCTGCAGATCGGTTAATATATTAGAGCGGTACTAATGCAATGGCTGGTTCTGCAGATCGGTTAATATTTTAGAGCGGTACTAATGCAATGGCTGGTTCTGCAGATCGGTTAATATTTTAGAGCGGTACTAATGCAATGGCTGGTTCTGCAGATCGGTTAATATATTAGAGCGGTACTAATGCAATGGCTGGTTCTGCAGATCGGTTAATATTTTAGAGCGGTACTAATGCAATGGCTGGTTCTGCAGATCGGTTAATCTATACTTCTATACTAATATAATAAAGCGGAAGAGTTTGTTTGTTTGAACGCGCTAATCTCAGGAATTACTGGACCGATTTCAAAAATTCTTTCACCGTTGGATATGTACGTGATCCCTGAGTGCTATAGGCAATACATTATGTACCACGGGCGAAGCCGGGGCGGACCGCTAGTATTTTATACGAAAGTGTTCCCAAAATCCTATATCTAAAATTCGACATTTTGTCGCAGCCTGTAGTGTGTTTAATTTGTCTGGAATATTTCGGAAGAAGTCAGAAAAAATAAGAAAAGAGTCAAGAAAGAGTCAGTTGCGGGTTCGATTCTCGGCAGTGGAAAATTGGGATTTTATAATTTCTAAATTGTCTCTGAACTGGTCTGGTCGGAGGCTTCAGCCGACAGAGCTGTGCCGCTAAGTTCTGGTACAATGTCGCGTAGAAACCGATCAGAGGTATAGGTTTAACAAAACGCTGCTTGCTATACCTCTTCCAATTTAGCCCGCGTCCACCTTAGACTGCATCGTCACTTTTCATCAGGCGAGGTCGTAGTTAAGGGCTACCTTGTAGGTGAATAATTAAAAAAAATCGCATACACATTATCGAGAATGGTTTTATATTAGACGTTGTTGATCGTTAGTGCGGCGTCGGAGGTGTCGGTGGTGGGGAGCGAAACGCTGCGGAGACGCAACTCGGACCCCGCGCCCGACCCCCGCGCGCCCGCGCGCTCCACACCCGACTACATCGGACACACCGGCAACGGGCTGTTCGGCATTGCAGGCCACAGGTAATAGAATAGAAAAGTTTTTTATTCAAATAAACTTTTACAAGTACTTTTGAATCGTCAATTGAATCTACCACAGGTTCGGAATCGAGAAGAACCTGCAAGAAACTCGGCGGTTGTTCTTTTTTTAAAAATAACATTATAACAATTATTATTAATGTACATGATTGAAATGCCGTCTCGCGCATTGCTGGAACGAGTTAAATCCAAGCTTTTTTATCGTTTATATAATCTTCAATTGTATAATAAGCTTTTTTTATGAGCATACTTTTAATAGAGTTCTTAAACTTGTGTAAAGGCAAGTCTAAGACATTTTTTATTCAGATAAACTTTTACAAGTACTTTTGAATCGACAAATGAATCTACCACTGGTTCGGAATGGTGCTTTTTCGGTTTCGATTTCGAAATGGTAAAAAAACTCATGTTGCCAAAATAAAAAAAAATTAAAAAAATTTACTGGTAAAAAATGTTCCGCTAATTTTAAAACATCATTAAATGACATCTGTGAATCTAAAACGTTATTCACGTGGGTATTATGACTATGCTTAATGTTGCAATGAAAAAAGCGAAAGTGGGGTTCTAAAGCTAGAGGATATTTTATTTTCTGGTCAGGCCATACAAAGAATGTGGGCGAGTCAGGTCACAGTTCCTACAAATTGCAATTAATCTATAATTTGTTTATTTTTGTAAATGATTCTGTCATTGCAATCGAAAATCTACTATTGTGAAAAAAACATTGAGAAATTAATAATATAGAGGCGCCCTAATGTCCTATAGAAAATAGTGGATCGGAAAATAGCTCAAGCTTATCAAAATTTTCATAAGTCTGTAAGAGGCAACACTACATTTTTAACATAACAATAAAACAGTTTGCGGCAGACTCAAGGCAAAAGATGGCCTCCCTAAAATGTATACATAAACATTCACACACGCACCATTTTCTGTCTTCGGATAGTACGTGTATGATACCTAATCTAAGCGTGTATGAGTGTATTTTTGACACGTTTTTAAAGTAGGTATGGCGCCTCCATATTATTAATTTCTCAATGGAAAAAAATAATACCAATAAAAAGTTATCAATCCTACCGGTTGTTTTTCAGGTTTCGCAAAGGCACGAGATTCGCGAAGGGCGACAAATGCGTGTACTGCCACCAAGCGATCGACGCGTTCATCACACAGGGCCAGAGATGTATCGACTGCAAGCAGCTGTACCACACCAAGTGCATACAGAACAAAGGCGTCATCACGATGCCCTGTCCGAGCCCCGTCACAGTGGCCACGAGGGGCCGATACAAAAATAGAAAACGGATAATGTTGAACAAGGAAACTCCATACAACTTAACAACGGATCAGTCCA
Source organism: Melanargia galathea (assembly GCA_920104075.1). Lineage (NCBI taxonomy): Eukaryota > Metazoa > Arthropoda > Insecta > Lepidoptera > Nymphalidae > Melanargia > Melanargia galathea. The sequence goes on along the minus strand of OV049874.1, from coordinate 12,589,859 downwards.
AAGGGCCAGTGAGTTCCAACTTCAATTTGACCGGCACGTCCGAGTTCATGGACAGAACGGACAAGATAATATCGGACGCGACGGAGCTGCAGGCGATGCAGAACTTCATCACGAAGAAGATATATCTCATGGAGTCGTCGGAGAACGAGAAACAGTCTGAGGTGAGTCTCGGAAATCAATACTGATCATAAGTGTGGCGATAGAAAGAGATAGCTTGTATTGTGGATGGATGTACAAGTCACGGCAAATAAGTCTAGCCTTGACCTTCAATGCGCAGAAGTCGAAAATGAGGTATCTCGGGTGGTGAGGGGGTCGCGGGGAGGGCGTGGGGATCGTTCGTAAGCACTGATTAGCTCTCGCGGATCCCTCGTCAGCGCTGATTGGCTCTCCAATCGTATTGTGTCCCGCTCACTCGTACGACGCAGCGCAGGTTTTATTCCTGGAAAACAGGATTGTTGCTGAAAAAATAAATCATATGGATGCAATTGCAATGCAAACATCCGCTACAGCGGTTTAATGAGGGCTACTGGACACAGGCCTGCTCTCTTAGGAGAGAGGGATTTAGAGCTGAGACCCACCGCGCTGTTCGAATGCGGGTTGGCTGTCTTTAAATATTCTATTCTATTGGGGTGGTGGCGGTTACGTGTCAATAGGCACACTGACAGCTTACGCGTCACTGCCACGCAAATCAAAGACATATTTACAAGCTCGTGCGTACTAATTTTGTTGAACTATCAACCACAGAAATCCTAATAATATAAGGCACTAGAAATGTGGTGTACACGTGACCTTGTTGCCGTAATGAGGACGAGGACGTCGTCGTTTGCAACCTTAACGCGCTAATCCTACGGCTTAATTCTGTCTGCACAGCATTGAGTGTAAAAGTGTGCGTGATTGCGTAGAATTATGTTTGTGTAGGTACTAAAACGGTGACATGCGTTCTGTATAGTTTGAAGTGGTACACACCACTTCTAATGCTTTATATTGTTAGGATTTCTGTGATCTATACCTTATTATTTGTTGTGTACATTATTAGGTGGACAGGGTACAGTCAGGTTTTTGATACACAGTTGCAGAAATGATTAACTTAAGGCCGCTATCCCACTGGCGTTTTGCGAGCGTAGGCGTTCCTCCAACGTCTGCGCAGCGTTGTCGCGACGTTAACGTTGCGTTGACATTGTGAAGTCGAAGCGTGAACGGTTGCCATTATAGTAGGGGAGCCGAGGATGTTAAATGTGGATTTACTAGAGCGTCATCGGGACCTAGAAGATTTTATAGATTAGTTGATAGGAAGAAGAAAAGGTTATATAAGGTTTTCTATTTCAGTAGTGGGGAAAGCTTCTAGCTGCACGCTCTCATCTTCAATAGACTATTTTTATAACTTCGGCTTGTGGAAATCGGCTGTTATACTTTTCTTAGCTCGTAATTAACCCACCATATCTTAATCTGACGTTTCTGAGTATTTCTGTCCATCATTTTTTTTTATTTTGCGCGCGGCTCTATTTAAAGGGCTTATAGTAGGAGATCCCACCTTAGAAATTTCTACCCTCATCTGTTATTTAAACGAATTATATGTCAAATGAAAGATTATTTTATTCTTAATCGAACCGTATTTGGTTGCCTGGTCAAAAGTGGTGCTAAATCATGGTTGCCTGGATTTTAAGATATAAAATGTTCGGTGCGAGTGTTGAAAGTGACAGAAAAGTGTTGCGCGCGCAATTTCATTTGACAGACAAAGATGCAGTGAGGCAGGCGTGCACTCGGCAGGTGCTTAGTCTATACATAGATTAAAACCATAGACTTTCTGTGCCTGTCCATTAAAGATATTTACAAAAAAATAAGTGAGTGACGTAAGGGATAAGTAATAAAACGTAAAAAAGCTGTTTTTGAAAATTTTGTCTGTTTGTCTGTATGTTTGTGCATGTATTACGCAAAAACTACTGAATGGATTGAAATGAAACTTGGCATGATTTAAGTTCATACTACATAAGAGCATATAGGATACCTTTTATCCCGAAATTCAGCAGAGTTCCCTTGGGAGAGAGGATGAAAGTCAACATACACATTTTGACTTTCATCCCCTCTTCCAAGGGAACTGTGCTGAATTTCGGGATAAGAAGTATCCTATATGCTATTATGTAGTATGATCTTAAATCATGCCAAGTTTCATTTCAATCCATTCAGTAGTTTTTGCGTAATACATGCACAAACATACAGACAAACAGACAAAATTTTCAAAAACAGCTTTCTTACGTTTTATTACTTATCCCTTACGTCACTCACTTATTTTTTTGTAAATATCTTTAATGGACAGGCACAGAAAGTCTATGGTTTTAATCTATGTATAGACTAAGCACCTGCCGAGTGCACGCCTGCCTCACTGCATCTTTGTCTGTCAAATGAAATTGCGCGCGCAACACTTTTCTGTCACTTTCAACACTCGCACCGAACATTTTATATCTTAAAATCCAGGCAACCATGATTTAGCACCACTTTTGACCAGGCAACCAAATACGGTTCGATTAAGAATAAAATAATCTTTCATTTGACATATAATTCGTTTAAATAACAGATGAGGGTAGAAATTTCTAAGGTGGGATCCTAGACCATTATATATGGTAGAGGGTACTCAACAGGATGCAAGATGCCTCGCCTCTCTTATCTTAATCTGCCGCGCTCAAGTAAATCCAAAAATCCCCTATTGGGCTCCTCTACTATTGGACACTCTTAACGTTGACGTCGCGTTAACGCGACGTTGTCGCTGCACAGACGTTGGGAGAAACGCCAACGCTCGCAAAACGCCAGTGGGATAGGGGTCTAAGACTCATTTGTCTTGTTTTAAATAAATATTATCTGTTGTGTACATTATTAGGTGGACAGGGTATTCAAGCACGCGCTGAGGGAGTTCAAGGACAACCTGGTGGCGACGTACAGCGTGGTGGAGACGCGCGGCTCGGCGCTCAAGTACAAGGATCTGATCGGCAACTTCCTGCACGTGATGGAGACGGTGTGCGCCAGGGAGGGCTCCACGCTCTCCATCACGATGGGGGTCAACGCGTTCAGGGGGTTCATGGACGAGTTCATGAGCCAGCACGAGACGGACAAGGCGAGGACCAAGAGAAAAAAGGATAAGAAGAGAAAAGTATGTATATGTATTCATTTATACGAAGGTACATTCTTCGTATACATTCGTGTAATTGTAGGTTAACGTAATCTGTGACTAATTCTGTCATGTAGTATGGTTACATGGCATGTCCATATTAAATGACAGATTCACACACAGAGTAATTTAGTGTGCAGAAAAACGTATATTCAACTGCGTACTAATGAGAATTCGAACGGAATAAAGCGCGGGGCAAGCAGCTAGTGGCGTCATCTGTTATGTCTTTACGAAACTAACTTAATATTCTAGTTTAAGCCGCGAAGGTCACTTTTCGATTTTTTTCGTATATAAAATGTAGCTATATGTCACCCGGGCTATAAACAACGAATCAATTGACACCTCATTCATCAAAATCGGCTCAGTAGTTTAGGCGCTACGGTGGAACACACAATCTGAAACAAAAATCGGATACATACATATAACCCGCGTTTAATAAGTCGACCGGTGACCTTCAATGCGCAGAAGTCGAAAATGAGGTATCTCGGGGTGTGAGGGGGTCGCGGGGAGGGCGTGGGGATCGTTCGTAAGCACTGATTAGCTGTCGCGGATCCCTCGTCAACGCTGATTGGCTCTCCAATCGTATTGTGTCCCGCTCACTCATACGACGCTGCGCGCACTTGAAGGTCACCGGTCGACTTACGTGACGGGGGTTATACATACATAGACTGCTAAAATCATAACCCTTCCTTTTGGCTTTGCCGTAGTCGGCTAAAAATATAACCAACTCCTCACACTAGCTAGTGCATGCCACACTTATTCGTCCGGTCAGTTGTCCCTGCGCTTCCAGGTGGACGATCCCATCCAGTACAAGGGCCACACGTTCATCCTGTCCATGATCAACATCCCCACCGAGTGCGAGATATGCAAGACCTTCTTCATGTGGCCCATCGAACGCTCGCTCATTTGCCAGACGTGCAGGCTGGCGTCGCATAAGAAGTGTTACATGAAGGTGACTTATTTTGTTTTGTTGTCTTACGGCCTGTTTCACCACTTTTTGATAAGTATCGGATAGCCTAAACGTAAGTTTTGTCACTTTCTTACTTTATGTCAAGTGACAAAGACAAAAGTTGTTGATACTTATCAGACGGTACTGAAACAGGCCCTTAGGTGGCTAACTGACATAGTTGGTTAGTTATGCAGGGGTATGCATACCTCTTCCAAGTTAGCCCGCTTCCATCTTAGACTGCATCGCCACTTACCATTAGGTGAGATTGCAGTCAAGAGCTAACTTGTACTTGAATGGATTTCACAAACTTTTGTGTAAAGGTTAAATCTGACTGGAAAATTATACAATTTTACACTCGTTCCCACAAACTACCTTCGAATTCTCTCGAGGCGTAGTTGAGGAATCACGCTTATTTCAATTTCTCAATACTTTTGAACTGTACTCAGGTGAACACGATGTGTCGGTCGGACTCGGGGGCGCCGTCGGCCGCCATCGTGGGTGCAGTGGACGCGGGCGGCCGGGAACAGTTCGGAGTCGTTAAGCGCGGAAAGGTAACACATTGAAATTATAGTCTGATTTTTAATTCCGTGGAATTCTGACGTTTCTTAATGTTACCACAGATGAAACAGTTGCAACAAAAAAGATAATAAATTCAAGACTTACATAAATAAAAATCAATTGCCGCATGTACAAGTACATATGACAAATGCCTGACAGATAATGTCAGGTACTTTTTGAGGTAATATCGAACTTGAGGTGGTAACCCTGTTTTTCATACAAATAACTCGTTCTATATTTTATAAAATGACATAATTATTTCAGAATTCATGAACTATAAAACAATAATTTATTGAACAATAAAATTGTTTCTTTCTTTCATTGGATTAACCCTTTACCGCATAGGAATCCAAATATGGATTCAAAATTTTTAAATTAGTTTTTTAGTTTACAGAAATATTATTTTTTAATAACCAAATATAAAATCTTATTAAACAAGGCTTCCTGTAACGATTCGCATTTTTTGCTGCCTATGGTAAGAGTCAACTGTCAATCTATTTGATGTTATGTGGAGACTATTTGACGCGTGTGGTATGATTAAACTTTGTACAAATTCATCGCTTGAACAAATATTTTAAACGGAAAGTGAAAAATCTGATATTTTTTATATTTGCTCTCTGAATATCTAAGAATGTGGGTTTGTTGCGTTTGTTGTGATTTTTCTTGTTTTTCTTCATTTTTGAGCCTATTTTTTTATTTGCCATATTTGGCTTCGTATGCATTCCCGTCAAAGTACTGTCGATCAAATATGGCTTCGTATGCATTCACGCTTGCTTTGTTTTGTTTGCAGAAATGGATTTTGCTCGCTTTTATGTTGCTATTGCGCTTTTTTTTACTATGTTCCTGTGTGTATATTTCATTTGACTATGGCTAGAAAACGTGGCCGTCCACGTAGCATTATGGGAACACTAACCTCAAGCTGAATTGATACTCCATCCAGCTTACAGGTGATTCACTGATACCTTGTAAAAAGGCCCGAAACGCGCCACCTGGGCATCAAGATCTGCCTTTAAATACTGTTCGTTGTGATAACTTGGCTCATTTTCCTAACTGGGCAAAAAATCTATACTTAATAAATAAAATTGAAGTGTCTGTCTGTAATATCGAAATAACTACCTCATATTAAGCTCATATGGTTATTTGAACGCTACCATAACCGAATCACACGTTTTTAAAATTTTTGTCTGTCTGTCTGTCTGTCTGTCTGTCTGTCTGTCTGTCTGTCTGTCTGTCTGTCTGTTTGAACGGGCTAATCTTCGGAACGGCTGAACCGATTTTGACGGGACCTTCACATACAAGTAGAGAATTAATCAGGGAGTAACATAGGCTACTTTTTTAACCGACTTTCAAAAAAGGAGGAGTTGTGTTTTTCTACCTATGTACACCGATATCTCCGAGATTTCTGAACCGATTTGCGTAATTTTTTTTTTAATCGATAGAGAAACATTGTGACCCTGTTCTATAAAAAATTTGGATTCCAACTCCTCAATCCTGATGCTGCAGGGGACCTAATCCCCAAAACTAATGGGTTTTAGAAACTTTCGGTTATTTAAATTGATATTGGGGGTACTAATTAAAGACTTTATCGTTGAATGAACTCGAGTAAGCACATATCCAACTCCTCAGCCCTGATGCTGTAAGGAATTGTATTCCGAAATCGTGGGGATCCCACGGGATTTTTCCGTTTTGGGGACGGGTTTCTACAGATAAGCTACTTTTTGTTCTGGAAAATCAAAAGTTCCCACGGGATGTTTAAAAACCTAAATCCACACGGGCGAAGCCGTGGGCATCATCTAGTCGTCAAATATACCAGAATTGTACGAAATTTCGTTCATTCAGAAAGTGTGAAAAATGTCAAGTTTATTTATATGCTACAATGACAAAAGAAACTGCTTCACAGATTTTCATAATGCATAATTTTGTTTTTCACTAAATGCATACGAAGCCAAATATGGATCTTATATGATTTTACTAGAATGCATATGAAGCCATATATGGCTTCGTATAGCAATTTCTAAAATAAATAACTTTTTTTTATTTTACTGACTAAGATTGCTTAGTAAGGCCAAATAAAAGATATTTTCACTATTAAAAAAATTTTATTTCATCTCCTTCATAATTCATGCAATAGAGGGTTAAGGGAGTGTCCATCGCTAATTGGGGAGGGAGGGGTTGTCGTCCAGGGTCAATATTATAGTGGTTACTCAGAGTCAGTTAACGCTTCATTTCAACCTAATGACAACCAAATGACAGCTCATAGAGATTTAATGATAATTAATTAAACTCTTATTAGACTAGTTTAATGAATGTCTCTGAGTGCGGCAGTTAGGGTCCAAAGAAGGTTGAAAAACAACTGCAAAATCTTCCGGTATTTTATCAAAAAAAACATACACAACAACCAACTTGTGAGTTGCTTATGAAATTTTACGTTACCTAGAATTAGGCGATACATCTTGTGTATAATATATTTTTTTAGACTACGAAAGTCACATTTTTTCTTTAATTTTAGTATATTTTTAACAGATTAAACAAGCTAACATTATATACCTTTGTAGGTGTTCGGCATACCGCTAAGTGAACTACCAACCGGAGAGGGCAACATACCGATCGTGGTGGACAGGCTCTTCACAACCATCGAGATGACCGGACTCTACATCGAAGGGCTCTACAGGAAGAGTGGACTCAGTTCGAAGGTAAGTCTAAAAAATATTTGCATAAATACAAAAATAAGGTCCTCATCTTCGTTCAACAGATTTCTTCGTTGCGGGTTTTACCCATCAAAGAGACACCTAACATAGTCCCTTCCATTGCCTGTTGAACGTCGTATTTGTGGAGGAGAATAGTCAGTCCACAAACGGTGTAACGGGAACGTTACCTAAAACGTAGCGCTATTATTATTATTAATTATACTACCTAAACACTATCATGGATATAACTGGAAAAATGACAGACTTTCATACAAACTTCCATCCCTTATTTAACCCTCTTAGGGGTGGAATTCGCAATAATCCTTTCTTAGTGTACGTCTACGTCATAAAAGGAAGCTACTGTGAAAATTTCAAGTTTCTAGTTTCAGTGGTTTAGGCTGTGTGTTGATGATTAGTCAGTCAGTCAGGACAAGCCTCTTTATGTTATTAAAGATATTGCAAACTTTGAAAAAATATTATATATTTTTTTAAATTAGTTCTGTTTAACTGCATAAAAATGCAATTTTTTGTTGTATCTTGTCAGATACAAAAAAAAATTGCATTTTTATGCAACGCCGGCTTTGGGAGTAGTGCGGATGATAACTGACAAGTAATCATCCGTGCTACTTCGTTTTCGGTAGCGGTCACCTTACACCCTGAACGTACGTAGTGATGAGAAATCACTACATAAATAATTAATGTATTGTCAGGTGCGAGAGTTGCGGCGACTGCTGGACGAGCGGCCCGAGGAGGGCGTGGAGCGGCTGGACTCGTACGCGGTACACGTGCGCGCCTCCGTGCTCAAGTCCTTCTTCCGCGAGCTGCCCGAGCCGCTTCTCACCTTCGACCTCTACGACGACTTCATACTCGCCGCCGAGATATCCGACCCGCAGGTGTGTGTGTGTGTGTGCGTGCGCGCCTCCGTGCTCAAGTCCTTCTTCCGCGAGCTGCCCGAGCCGCTGCTCACCTTCGACCTCTACGACGACTTCATACTCGCCGCCGAGATATCCGACCCGCAGGTGTGTGTGTGTGTGTGTGCGTGCGCGCCTCCGTGCTCAAGTCCTTCTTCCGCGAGCTGCCCGAGCCGCTGCTCACCTTCGACCTCTACGACGACTTCATACTCGCCGCCGAGATATCCGACCCGCAGGTGTGTGTGTGTGTGTGTGTGTGCGTGCGCGCCTCCGTGCTCAAGTCCTTCTTCCGCGAGCTGCCCGAGCCGCTGCTCACCTTCGACCTCTACGACGACTTCATACTCGCCGCCGAGATATCCGACCCGCAGGTGTGTGTGTGTGTGTGTGCGTGCGCGCCTCCGTGCTCAAGTCCTTCTTCCGCGAGCTGCCCGAGCCGCTGCTCACCTTCGACCTCTACGACGACTTCATACTCGCCGCCGAGATATCCGACCCGCAGGTGTGTGTGTGTGTGTGTGCGTGCGCGCCTCCGTGCTCAAGTCCTTCTTCCGCGAGCTGCCCGAGCCGCTGCTCACCTTCGACCTCTACGACGACTTCATACTCGCCGCCGAGATATCCGACCCGCAGGTGTGTGTGTGTGTGTGTGTGTGTGCGTGCGCGCCTCCGTGCTCAAGTCCTTCTTCCGCGAGCTGCCCGAGCCGCTGCTCACCTTCGACCTCTACGACGACTTCATACTCGCCGCCGAGATATCCGACCCGCAGGTTTGTGTGTGTGTGTGTGTGTGTGCGTGCGTGCGCGCCTCCGTGCTCAAGTCCTTCTTCCGCGAGCTGCCCGAGCCGCTGCTCACCTTCGACCTCTACGACGACTTCATACTCGCCGCCGAGATATCCGACCCGCAGGTGTGTGTGTGTGTGTGTGTGTGTGTGTGCGTGCGCGCCTCCGTGCTCAAGTCCTTCTTCCGCGAGCTGCCCGAGCCGCTGCTCACCTTCGACCTCTACGACGACTTCATACTCGCCGCCGAGATATCCGACCCGCAGGTGTGTGTGTGTGTGTGCGTGCGCGCCTCCGTGCTCAAGTCCTTCTTCCGCGAGCTGCCCGAGCCGCTGCTCACCTTCGACCTCTACGACGACTTCATACTCGCCGCCGAGATATCCGACCCGCAGGTGTGTGTGTGTGTGTGTGCGTGCGCGCCTCCGTGCTCAAGTCCTTCTTCCGCGAGCTGCCCGAGCCGCTGCTCACCTTCGACCTCTACGACGACTTCATACTCGCCGCCGAGATATCCGACCCGCAGGTGTGTGTGTGTGTGTGTGTGTGTGTGTGCGTGCGCGCGCGCCTCCGTGCTCAAGTCCTTCTTCCGCGAGCTGCCCGAGCCGCTGCTCACCTTCGACCTCTACGACGACTTCATACTCGCCGCCGAGATATCCGACCCGCAGGTGTGTGTGTGTGTGTGTGTGTGTGTGCGTGCGTGCGCGCCTCCGTGCTCAAGTCCTTCTTCCGCGAGCTGCCCGAGCCGCTGCTCACCTTCGACCTCTACGACGACTTCATACTCGCCGCCGAGATATCCGACCCGCAGGTTTGTGTGTGTGTGTGTGTGTGTGTGCGTGCGCGCCTCCGTGGTCAAGTCCTTCTTCCGCGAGCTGCCCGAGCCGCTGCTCACCTTCGACCTCTACGACGACTTCATACTCGCCGCCGAGATATCCGACCCGCAGGTGTGTGTGTGTGTGTGTGTGTGCGCGTGCGCGCCTCCGTGCTCAAGTCCTTCTTCCGCGAGCTGCCCGAGCCGCTGCTCACCTTCGACCTCTACGACGACTTCATACTCGCCGCCGAGATATCCGACCCGCAGGTGTGTGTGTGTGTGTGCGTGCGCGCCTCCGTGCTCAAGTCCTTCTTCCGCGAGCTGCCCGATCCGCTGCTCACCTTCGACCTCTACGACGACTTCATACTCGCCGCCGAGATATCCGACCCGCAGGTGTGTGTGTGTGTGTGCGTGCGCGCCTCCGTGCTCAAGTCCTTCTTCCGCGAGCTGCCCGAGCCGCTGCTCACCTTCGACCTCTACGACGACTTCATACTCGCCGCCGAGATATCCGATCCGCAGGTGTGTGTGTGTGTGTGTGTGCGTGCGCGCCTCCGTGCTCAAGTCCTTCTTCCGCGAGCTGCCCGAGCCGCTGCTCACCTTCGACCTCTACGACGACTTCATACTCGCCGCCGAGATATCCGACCCGCAGGTGTGTGTGTGTGTGTGCGTGCGCGCCTCCGTGCTCAAGTCCTTCTTCCGCGAGCTGCCCGATCCGCTGCTCACCTTCGACCTCTACGACGACTTCATACTCGCCGCCGAGATATCCGACCCGCAGGTGTGTGTGTGTGTGTGTGTGTGTGTGTGTGTGTGCGTGCGCGCCTCCGTGCTCAAGTCCTTCTTCCGCGAGCTGCCCGAGCCGCTGCTCACCTTCGACCTCAACGACGACTTCATACTCGCCGCCGAGATATCCGACCCGCAGGTGTGTGTGTGTGTGTGCGTGCGCGCCTCCGTGCTCAAGTTTTTCTTCCGCGAGCTGCCCGAGCCGCTGCTCACCTTCGACCTCTACGACGACTTCATACTCGCCGCCGAGATATCCGACCCGCAGGTGTGTGTGTGTGTGTGTGTGCGTGCGCGCCTCCGTGCTCAAGTCCTTCATCCGCGAGTTGCCCGAGCCGCTGCTCACCTTCGACCTCTACGACGACTTCATACTCGCCGCCGTGATATCCGACCCGCAGGTGTGTGTGTGTGTGTGTGCGTGCGCGCCTCCGTGCTCAAGTCCTTCTTCCGCGAGTTGCCCGAGCCGCTGCTCACCTTCGACCTCTACGACGACTTCATACTCGCCGCCGAGATATCCGACCCGCAGGTGTGTGTGTGTGTGTGTGTGCGTGCGCGCCTCCGTGCTCAAGTCCTTCTTCCGCGAGTTGCCCGAGCCGCTGCTCACCTTCGACCTCTACGACGACTTCATACTCGCCGCCGAGATATCCGACCCGCAGGTGTGTGTGTGTGTGTGTGTGCGTGCGCGCCTCCGTGCTCAAGTCCTTCTTCCGCGAGTTGCCCGAGCCGCTGCTCACCTTCGACCTCTACGACGACTTCATACTCGCCGCCGAGATATCCGACCCGCAGGTGTGTGTGTGTGTGTGTGCGTGCGCGCCTCCGTGCTCAAGTCCTTCTTCCGCGAGTTGCCCGAGCCGCTGCTCACCTTCGACCTCTACGACGACTTCATACTCGCCGCCGAGATATCCGACCCGCAGGTGTGTGTGTGTGTGTGTGTGTGTGCGTGCGCGCCTCCGTGCTCAAGTCCTTCTTCCGCGAGTTGCCCGAGCCGCTGCTCACCTTCGACCTCTACGACGACTTCATACTCGCCGCCGAGATATCCGACCCGCAGGTGTGTGTGTGTGTGTGTGTGTGTGTGCGTGCGCGCCTCCGTGCTCAAGTCCTTCTTCCGCGAGTTGCCCGAGCCGCTGCTCACCTTCGACCTCTACGACGACTTCATACTCGCCGCCGAGATATCCGACCCGCAGGTGTGTGTGTGTGTGTGTGTGTGCGTGCGCGCCTCCGTGCTCAAGTCCTTCTTCCGCGAGTTGCCCGAGCCGCTGCTCACCTTCGACCTCTACGACGACTTCATACTCGCCGCCGAGATATCCGACCCGCAGGTGTGTGTGTGTGTGTGTGTGTGTGTGTGTGCGTGCGCGCCTCCGCGCTCAAGTCCTTCTTCTGCGAGCTGCCCGAGCCGCTGCTCACCTTCGACCTCTGAAGTTGGGGCTCGTTGACTTTTGATTTGACAACAGTGCCACCTACCGGGTTTGATTATAGCCAATAACGAAGGTAAGTACAAAAAAACCCATCAAAATCGATCAAGCCAATTAGGAGGAAAAGAAAACATGCATAATGGAAAAAGTATAAAAAAGTTACATCCTTTCATAATTATTATTTAGTTGGGATGTAAATAAATAAATTCAGTATAACTTTCATTTTCAGGAACGAGTGTCCAGTATATTTACAATATTGAAGAAATTACCCAAGGCAAATTACGACTTGGTCGAAAGGCTGATATTCCACCTGGCGAGGGTGGCGTTGGGAGAACATCACAACAGGCAAGTGTACTAACTCGGAAGAATACGTTTAAGTCGGAAACATACTTAAAGTTTCTAGCTCCCTCGATTTCGTCTTCTCTCTGAAGCACGGAGGAATCGAAAAGGCTAAAATCCTCACCCGTTCAGTAACGAACTTGGGTCAACGTTGATTAACTAGCGCAATCAACTGATATACATACTTTGTCGCAGCTAAGCAGCTCATCTAATTCTAAACTTGTTAATTTAGTTTACGAGACGAAATCAGCACCAGTAACGACTACACTACATTTACGTCTCAGTTTTCTTTTGACTGCCTCGATGGTCCAGTGACCATCGAGAAGAATTACGAACAAACCACACCAGAATTTCATGTGATCATCATCAACCCATTACCGGCCCATTACAGGATACGGGTCTCCTCTCAGAATGAGAAGGGTTTAGGTCGTCGTTCACCACGCTGGCCGAGTGTGGATTGGTAGACTTCTCACGCCTTTGAGAACATTATGGAAAACTCAGGCGTGCAGGTTTCCTCGCGATGTTTTCCTTCACCGTTAAAGCGAATGATATTTAATCGACGGACGGTTTAGAACGCATACAATTTCGAAAAATTAGTATAGTTGACGCCAAACAAATATTCGTCTCTGAGCTGAGGTGCGAGAGCGAACTCGCGCAGGTTCGGGCCGGCTCTTTTTTATATAAATTGCGGGCAAACGAACATGCGGGTCACCTGATGTTGAGTGATTACCGCCTCCCATGAACATTTGCTGCACTAGAGGAGCTACCTATGCGTTGCCGGCTTTTGAAGAATTTGTTAATCCGCCCCTTTAATAACCCCATATCGAAAGTTACATACCCCATAACGGTTCCATAGTTTTAGAGTGCGCGGAAGGAAAGACCTCGCTTGGTTGCGGTGCGCCAATGATCCAGGTAGTGAGGATGATTCCTCCCTTCTGTATGCTCACTGATATAAAATATGCTATTGCGCCGCGTCTTGCGGCTGTATTTAGAGGCGAAAATTTGTTTAGCGAACTCGGTCCCCCGAAATGAAGGCCAAAGTGTTAAAAACTAAGCAATCGCCGCCTATGAATTTTATACAATACGAAATAATGTTGCAGGATGGGCCCGAACGCGTTGGCCATCGTGTTCGCGCCGTGCATCCTGCGCACGCACAAGGTGCAGCCCGCGCAGGACTCGCTGTCCGACATCGCGCGCCAGACCGCCTGCCTCGAGGCCATACTCATCGACAAGCTCAGCAATGTAACCAACTTTCTCTTTATACCTGTCATAAAAAAGTATACGCCAATGTTTCAGGCCTGTTTGTATTGTTATTTTATAGGGTAAATAGTGGCAAATTAGTAGTTGTGAATCATTATTCGTGTATTGGTCCAAACATTTATAACACGTCTGAAATGTACTCTTTACATAATTTTACTAAACAAGTGTAAATTGAAAATTTAAAAAACCCCCGACATTCGCCATTTTGTGGCAGCGGCCATCTTGAAATTGCAATAGTGCTATTCTACTAGTCAAGCCCTTTCATTTGGTACCCATATTAAGGGAGTTGTGAAAAAATATGTAATCCGCCATTTTGTAGCGGCGGCCATCTTGGACCGATTTTCATCAAACATAGCTAACAACACTCTCGACTAATTCACCTTTCAAACAAAAAAAACCGCATTCAAATCGGTCCACCCGTTTGAGCGCCACAGGGGAACAGACAGACACACACACACACACACACACACACACAGACACGTCAAACTTATAACACCCCGTCGTTTTTGCGTCGGGGGTTAAAAAAAAATGACAATAAGTACTACTTCAATAAGTGGTTGATTTTGACCAAAAGAGTGGCACAATGCTTCGGTCGATGTGAGGCGAATCTCGCGCGGGATTCGCGATCATTTGAACAGTTGATCCCGCGCGGGATTCCTCCGGCTCGAGGATCTGAACGTCGGTCGGTGTGTGTGACAGACGCGCGGCGCGCTGGCGGAGATCGCGACGCTGGACGAGGCGTCGGCGACGGCGTCGGACCGGCTGGACATCATCCGCGCGCACAGCCTGCGCCCGCGCCCCGAGGAGCAGATCCTCGAGGGCCACATCCACGAGATCGAGAAGGAGAAGGCCATCATCACCTCCAACCTGCCCACGCTCGTCAGGTACACCACCACTGCATGTCTCCTCTCTAGCCGGCTCTGGCCCCAAAATCTGTTTTCTAAATAAATTAACAAAACCACGTTAACATATTGTCGTCCAACTGGAATGGATAACTTCCCTGCGTTCGCATGCGGGGGGGAATTTCACAACAAACTATCTGTCTGTTATCTTTTCATGGCTGAACGAATCTGACGAAATTTAGCACAGAGATACATAGCTCGCATCCCGGACGGACACAAACTACTTTTTATCCTGGAAAAATCAGAGTTCCCATGGTATATTTAAAAAACCTAAATTCACGCGAAGTCGAGGGCATCAGTTAATGTCGCAATAAGTTGATAAGTACGGTTAGTTAGATAATTTAGTTAGAAAAAGAGAATAATTTAGTTTGAAAAAGAGAAGCACCGCGCGTTACAACCCACCATATTTGACCGATCCAGGGCGACATCAGACGACGATTTACTATCAACCACAGACCACGACGGCGAGTTCGGCAGCACCGATGACCTCAGCACCGGCGCCTCCTCGCTGCGCTCCCAGCGCCTGCTGCACCGCCAGCTGTCCTCCGACGACCCCATCATGGTGTAGGCCCGACCCCCCACGTCGACCCCCACGTCGACCTCCCACAACAAGACACTAGAAACACTACTCCAGTCGACACTTACGAGGTAAATTTCAGATCCTGAAACGCTTTCTGAATAGCCAAGGAATTTTAAAATTTCTTTCATTTTTTAATCATAATCTTGCCATACTGAAAGTGAATATTGAGAGTGTATTTTTATTGCCTTTAAACTAACTTTTAAAAATGACTTAATAAACGCACTTTTTCTGTCCGCCATAACATGAAATTAGATATAATTTATTATGTTGGTATTGGTATAGTAAAATTATAGAAAAATCTTTTAGTTCAGTACCTACTGGCTGTTCTTGAATTTAGTTCATGGGAGAAAAACTTATAAGACTACTATAGATATTAAATAGTATTATAAGTTTGATATTATATCTATTTTCACCCCCCGCTGTATCCATGAAAATGTACCTAAAGTACGATACACATTATACGCAGCAAGTAAGAGCGTAACGGCATGCAATGCAATTACGCATCAATGTCCACCTGTTTGTGCGTACTAAGTATAACACCTTACATTTAGTATTAGAATATATTTTAGACATTCTTAAATCAGAGAGTGATACTTTAGTACATATATAAATTACGTAATTAATCATCACAGACTCAAGGGGAAAAAATTACGACAAAAAGAAGTTGACGTCCCTAAAATTGTTCCGATTCAACATTGTGTCACACACATTAAACAATCTTCAACTTCATATTTGCTTGCAGGACTCCATTCATCTTTTTTCTTTAGTCTGTGAATGATAATTGACCCGGCGCTGGTTCAGCCAGAGAGTTGTTGTTACTAGAGCCAGTCAAATCCCGCTAACTAACCTCTCAGCCTGGCTGGTGTAACAAGGGGCATTAGTTGTGCTTTTTGTCATCTTTTTCGCTTAATCGGTCTGTCTATTTTATCGCTTTTTACTAAATGACGCCACTTTTACGGTAATAATGAGATCAGTGGTGCTTAGCTTAAGTCATTGTGACCTAATCATTCGGTGTTAGCGCTTTTTTGACGCCTAATGTAATGTGAAACGGCAGGCCCGGATCTAGGGGGGGGGCAGGCCGGGGCCCGTGCCCCGGGCGGCAGAATCAGAGGGCGGCAAATTCAAAATGCTGAGTACAGCATTAACGAAATTTTGCGATGATTGAACGCGCAGTATAATAGTAGAATAATCTATAGGTCAATTATGGCGGATTATCCTTAAGGCAAACTAGGCACGTGCCTAGGGGCGCGAGATTACAAGGGGCGCCAAAATTAAGTAAGCAGGTGCTGCAAAATTAGCACAGGTCTTTCGAAGCTGCAAACTTGGATTAGTGCCTACCTATATCTACACGACTTTTATTGGTCCTAACAACATATAAAAAAATCAGAACTAGCCGTTAGTTCTGACAATCAGGGGCGCCGATAAGGTGCTGCCTAGAGCGCTGTCGACATAGATGTCGACAGCAATACAGTGGCCTGTGGCAGATTAGAAATCCGCCACTGTATTGGTACATACATATTTCAAACTGTTACAGGTCCAATTTTGTATTACATTGAAAATATTTTGAAAATTCTTTTGGATGGCACTGTATAATCGATAAAATACTGAGATACTGAACCTAAAACTGTGATTTTTAATTTTTGTCTGTCTGTCTATAATCTTGGCCACGAATCACGCCGAATCTACTACGCCAGTCAAATCTAACATTAAAATCGCAATCAAGCGGCAAGTTCAGATTTTTAATATGATGTTAGTTACCAGTAGTATTGATCTAATTTTGCAGCTTCGAAAGACCTGTTCGAAATTTTTGCACTTTTTTTGGATTTTTCAATATAAGTCCTAAACTATGCGTTTTAAAAAAATGTTTCAATACTTTTTTAAAGTAAACTAAAATTGCTACAATTTAAGACTAGAACCAGCTCTGAAAATTCAATATTTACTAAGATACAGCCCTTCAAAACTTGACAATTATTTCCAAAAAAGTGACATTTTAAGATTTGGTCAATTTTAAACTCCGATATCGGGAAAAATACTCATTTTACAGGTAAAGTTAAGTATATGAAAAGATGTTGTAGTAATTATACTTAATTAAATTTAATTTAAACATTTTTAGGCCATATAGTTTATTTACAAATCCTGAAAATTCAAAAAATAAGAAAACTGCATTTTTCACTTTAGTTTGTTTTGAAGATAAGTTTGAAAGAAAAAACCATATACATCCACGAAATATATGTATGTTTAAACTACTATTAAGTATTTATAATGGTATTTATTTATAAAAAAAAAATATTTATTATTATTAGATATTATTGATATAATTTATGAAACAAACCTGCATTATAAGGACATTATGAGTGCCGAGCAATATAAGTCATAACCGGTCTAAAGCTGCTCTTTCTCTGTATAGCCTATATTTTTTCCAAAAATACATTGACGTGTATAGACGTTAAGACGAGCACTTGCCCTCCCCCCCCCACAGATTAATGTAATGTAAAAAAGTATACTTTTCCCTCCTCAAACTTTAAACTAAGTATATGACCTAGAAACAATATCGTTTTGTCCTTAAAATAATGCTAATTAGATTTGGTACACCATTTTTGCCTATAATTCTACCCGTAAAATGAGTAATATCCCCAACATCGCGGTCGAAAATTGTGCAAATCTTAAAATTTCACTTTTTTAGAAAAAAAAAACAATTTTAGTCTACTTTCAAAATGTAACTATAGAAAATATTTAAAAAATGCGTAGTACACCAGTATCGGTCACCAGTAGGTGACCGATACTGGTGTATACCAAAAATATTGGTGGGGGCGACATTTTTCAGTTTTTGCCCCCCCTCGAAAAAATTGAAGATCCGGGGCTGTGAAACGGTAAACTTCATCAGGATTACCGTTTGCGTCTCTAGTAGGTATTATGATTTATGACACCTCTCTGGTTCTACCCTATTTTGTTAAGAAATTTTCATATAAGTTAAAGAAGTCCACAAGGACCAAATTCCCTCATTGAAACAAAATACATTCGAGAATGAGGGTTTGTACTTAAATCGTCATAGCTGTGCGCGAAAGTAAATCCAGTTTATTGTGATCATTATAATTGTATAAAAAAGAAACTATTTTAATACATTTAGACTTATAATTAGTAAAATAAAAATAAAACAAGATATATTATATGCATATACAATTCAATCACAATCGGTGAATGTTGCTTTTGACAGTTGGTGCATTTTGAGACATTTTACAATACTTATGCGCTCGCCAATTGTTAGATTTTATCAACAAACACATCTAATAGAAAATTGAGATTCAGTGCATAAAGTGCACGTTAAAAAGTTATATTTTTACTTTTTTACTATAACATAGTGATTTAAGTTCGTAAAAACGGCCTACATACCTTCACATTATACCTTTAGTCAACTAACAACAATATAATATCTAAGCTTAGGTTGAGCCTGCTGAACAACTGGGCAGCCAGATTGTGGCAACCAATCCGAAGGAATCAATACTTGGCTGCCTATTGCCAATGCGCCACTATAGGTCGGATTGGCTGCCGCAGCCAGGCTGCCTAGTGTGCGGCTACTCTAATATTTGAGAAACGGTCATTAATTTTATTGCTATTAGTCTGTACATGCAAGTTGCCAATACTACTGCAACAATATGAAGCCATGGAAATGGTATATTTTATGGCAACCGACGTCTATTTTGTAAAATCGTGCATATATATTTTGTCTATAGAATTAAATGTTAGAAACATTTGCTAGTTTACCGAGTAGTAAGCTCTAGTTTCCTATACTTTGATTTTTAATTCCGTGGAACGTTTCGTATTTTAATTTTAATACTATTAATACTTAAAACTTACAGACATACAAACTTATAGAATAATAATAAAGAAGAACAATAATCCTAAAACTAAAAACCTTAAAAAATATAATAACTAAATATAATGACTAAAATATATTATTAAAAGGAGTCCCTGTAGGCAAGGTTCCGAAGATACTGGCAGCGTTCCCCCTTTGAATTGCTAGACTAATTCGTTGTCCGAGGTAGCTGCCAGCTCTTCGGTCTCCTGTGATGTCGACTAACCTTTTTGATATTTCTTTAAATAGCCTTATAGCGCTAGGACCCCACGGACCAAGGGTCTCGACACCGAATGGGACAAAATCATATTCGGAGCCTAGACCCCTGTATTTGCATGCTTTCGCTTTTTCAGCCGCTTCACTAGCCGCACCAGCTCTGTTGATGGTTCCATGTAGATGGGAAGGGGCCAGCGTGTCTGAACAGGTTGCATCCCATACCAGCACCCGACCCATCTTCCATGGAATCAAACTCATACCGTCCGGTCTCTTGCCATCGTCTCTAGCAATACCAGTCGGCTCAAGTAGACTTGGCACGTTGACGGTGGCAAGGGACCGGCGTATGATATCGTTAAGTGCGGCATGTCTCGAGAAGCGGCCTACACTTTTTTGGCATGACAGTCCGTGATGTCCTAGCTTGTCGACATCACTGCCACAGGGACATTTATGAGGAGCGCAGACCGGGACCCCAAGCCGTAGACAGGTTGCGATTCGGAGCGTGTCAGGCTCAAGAAATGTTCCTGTATTTGACGATGGGTACGCGTGAAGCCAGTAGCCGGCCTCATGCGCACCCACAGCCAAAAGCCTAGCACGCGCCGAACCTGTACTACAGCTCAAAAGATTGTCAAAAGTCAATTTGCAGTTTATGTCGTCCCAGCTCCTCTGTAAATTTGGAGAAACTGGAAAATTTTGACCTGGGCATGCAATTAAGAAAGCGTTTCTAGCTTCTTCCAAGCCAGCAATCTCAAAGTTTGAAGGGGATGCCCTTAAAATTTTACTTATGAGATTTCCTGAACTATGGACAGAAGATAGGAAGGCTGGTAAAGCGACACTGGAAATTTTGCGAATCCCTAAACCACCATAACGGATGGGTAGGGATGCTTGGGTCCAAGATTGCTCATTTAGCTGCATATTAAGAATCGATTCTAAGCTAATTTTGATTAAATCGTCTACTTGTGTCAAAAGATCTGGGTGATTCCAAAAGGAGCAGCAACGGAGCACATACGTAAATTTTGGTACGAAAAGACAGAATTTTAAGATGCAAAGTGCATAATGTGGACTAATTTCGAGGAGACGGTCAGCAGAATTTTGAAATTTAGTAATTGAATTATTAATATATTCAGAAATAGTATCATCAAAAATTGGAGTACCTAAAAGGTAAAGTGAATTACTGTTAACTATTTTAATATCTGGAGCCAAAATTTTAAATTTTTGTTTTGTGTCATTTAAATTTAAGTCGCAGTTATTTAAAAAAAGTTCACATTTGCTAAAATTAAGCTCCAAACCAATGGCTTCAAATTTATTTTTAATTAAAAGAAGGTCCGAAAATACCGTATCCACATCACCTCCTAGGGTTCCGTCGTCCAAATACCAAACGTTGAATTTAGAATTTAAATTTTTGATTATCGGATTTATAGCCAAACTAAAAATTGCAGGCCCAAGGGGATCACCCTGTTGACAACCTACTTCTGAGGACAGTTCATTAGTACGATATAATAATTTTGATGGGTCGGCGTAACTGAGAAGAAGATAATTGTATAATTCCGGTATATGTAGTTTTATTTCTGTCAGCAGGGTATCCCTATTTACCGAATTGAATGCATTTTTGACATCAATTTTGAGCAACACGTCAGGCTGTCCGTAAGTTAGGAAAGAGCGTAAGGCATGGACGGCTGCCTCACACCCTCCTTTTATACCGAAGCCTAACTGTACTGGTTCAAATTCCGAATTTAATTTTGGTAAAATATGTCGAACAGCGATTTTGGAGGCCAGACGTCGTAGTGTTGATCCAACAGCAATTGGTCTCACCCCTCCGTCCTTTTTGGTGAGGGCAATGAGGTTCGCGCCAAAAAGAATGGGAACAATTTCTGGATTGACATTACCGGAATACATAAAGTTGATTAATTTAGTGATCGAATTTACAAGATGCTCGCCTGCATCACCCACAGAATGCGATGTTAAGTCTTTCAAATGTTGGGGTGAGATTCCATCCAAACCTGCAGCCGAACCTGGTTTAAAAGATAAAATGGCATTCGTAACATGTTTGTTTTGAATTTGAAGGCATGCTTGCCCTGCTGTTGGTGGGTCGAGAAAATATGGGTTTACTGGAGCTGGAGGATGTTTTGTCTGTAAGGCCTGAAGGGTGTCAGGGGTATCTGGTGATAGCACGTCGTTGGAGAACAAAAGGCGAGCGGCACCTTTGAGATCTCCGTCACAGATTTTGTTTTCGATGAGTTTGTTGCGATTACGAGGGGCATCGTGTTTGAATAGAGGTGCGGGAGAAGGCGAGGAGCTTACAGCACAGTTATTCTTAATCTTTTGTGTCAAGGATAAATTTGGTTCATCAGTTTTTATTATATGTAGTGTGCTGTATGAAAATAAAAATAGGTTCTGCCAGTCTTGAGTACAATTGCTTATGTAACATTTCTGGATTAATTGTGACAAATGTGAAGCAACGGTTATTCGAGCTCCTCGAGGGATTCTTTTAACTATGGGTATACTATTTTTCAAATGGCTAAGATATGTGTGGAAAGGAGTTGGATCGTTGGCTACATAAGTAGGCGCAGTCGGAATAATGGAATGGATGTCTAAAGGTGAACTGTTTTGGCTAATACATTTCCTGTGTGTTTTTGTAGTGTGTATGTTGAGGCCTTTCAAAGATTTGAAAGACTTATTGCACTGTGTACATGTATGGGTCGCGGTCGACGTGCCATCACAAGATTGGGTCACGGACTGCATTCACAACAGTTAAATAAAATCACTAAAAAGAATAACTTAAAACAAAATTAAAAACATAATAAAGTACCTAACTTAAGATGTATACTGAGAACATAAAAAAGTCAAAGTTTTTAAAGATTGAACAGGCATCCTGTTTCACTACACATCTGCGCGGCGACTGGCAACGAAGTTGGCGCTCTTTTACCACTTCTATGCTATATATTCTGAATTCTGGGGTAGGATCTTTGTATGTTAAACGGCTGCAGCTATAATATGATTGTATACGTATTCGATACGGATAAAACTTGTATGACCATCACAAATTAACAATTGTTCGTACTCTGTTATTAAATCGGCAGCTGAGGGATCGCAGGCACAAGTAGATGTTATTATAGGTTTATTTTTCATCCCTTCAGGATCACCTGTAGAATACCAAGGCCCCTTCAATTTTCAGCAGCAACTAGGTTTATTTACATGTGCATATCACAAGGAGATAAGAAAATAATAGATTTAAAATTTTATTACAATCAATTTTAATTTTAATTATGTTACCAGAAATAAAACAATTCCCACAAAAAAGATAAAAAATTCAAAACTCATGTACTTAAATAAAAATCAACTGCCGCATGTAGATATGACAAATGCCTGACAGACACTTCATAGTAATAATGTCATTCAACTTCCATTTTTGAATACTTTTTTTCAATGTGCTTCTTTTGTTTTCTGTTGCTGTTAGTGTGCACTTTTTAGTTTCCACTCTTAGCGATTTCTATTTTAGGGCGAAACACCTAATATTATTACGCGGCTTAGGGCTTTTTATGTTGACAGGGAATTAAAGTAGTTTGGGGTAAAATCGAACTTCGTAGATGATAACCCTGTCTTCCATATAAATAACTCATCTGTAAATGACAGTGACAGCTGTCAGGATTCCACGGAATTAAAAATCAAAGTATAGGAGAGTGGTGCCATCACATAGCGCCGGCCCTAACGTGGCATCGAATGACGTCACTGAAACGTTGAAACAAAATATTAAGATTGATTCCAGCGTTTTTTGACCTCGTAACATGGTAAAAAACGCGACGCTGTAAAAAGTGGTGCCGTCACATAGCGGCACTCGGCAGTTATGCGACGGCATATTCTTAGAACCGGAGCTCTAGTGTTACTGATTGTACCTTGCTTGTATTTTATTCGTTTCATATTCTAAAAGACTGTCTATTGTTAAGCTGTTTGAATTATTGTTAAGTCACAAACGTTTCGTCTGTTTTTTAATTAGTTGTTATTATTATACATGTTTTAAACAACGAATATCTCTGTGACGTGTAATTTTAAACATACATTTAGCATTAAGTTACTGCTTGATATTTTGTGATTTACGAACTCATTTTTTAATTACAATATTACAAATTGGAGGCCATTTTATAACGCTATGTTCGTTCGAATCTCAAATTATAATTAAATGTTTTATTTTAAGGTCAATTATATAATATGTTTACCGAGATGTCGTATATATTTTGAGAGTGTGAAAATTCAAACAAATATTATTATATTTTTATTGGGGGTTGTGTCACAGTAATGTACTGTACTTTCTGTGCCTTCAACTAATTCGCTTTCAACAAGCAGCATGTCTATAAATGTTTAGAAATTGTTGTCTTTTTACTAAAAATGTTAACTCTCATATTGAATGTGTATTACAAGATTTTTAGAATCGAAAGTTTCATTAGCCGCATACAGCTAAAATCTCTAAAATAACAATATTTTATATAGAATATTATATATACCTTGTAAAGTTTTTTAATCTACATCCATATAATAATAACTATTATGCTTTATTAGTATAATATACATGTGGTAGGTTTTTGATAAATGTTCAATGTGGCTCCATCTTAGTATTTAAAAGTAACAAGTCTTTGTAGATAAAAATAAATCCTTGTAAAATTTTGTACATATTAGAAGTGTAACAACCTAGTTACTACTGTGTTATACATACTGATACTGATAGATTGTTTTAAGTTAATTAGTGTCTAGGATATTTCATGTTTTATGATTCATTGTGTTTAAAAAATTTGAACTGGTGCCTGATGTTTAGTTCTATGAATTCTAGGTTTTGAAAATTATAATTTTGTGTACTTGAATTATTGTTATAAACAATTTTTAATTATAAATGTGATCTTAAACTTTTGTTTTTATTACTAGGAGTTTTCAAATATCAATAGGGTTCCCTACCTCATAACGTAAAAACAGAACCAAGGATCACTTTGTTGTCTATATGTTCATTGTGTTGAGGCACTTTTTTTTCCAGAAATTGAAGTATCAAGTAAACTTGATTGAAGTATCAACTAAACTGAATAGTTAGCGGCCCCTTATTGCCCTATAACTAGTTAAAAATCAATAAAAAGTAAAGCCTTTCAAAACATATTTTCATAAAAAGTCACTCTCACCGACTGATCAAGATTCATGATCTGACATCATAGGTACATCTTGAAATCTGGCATGCAGTCTTGTGGCAGAAGAGAAGAGAAAAATCCTAAAAATTAATGATTTCAATATTCTCATTGCAAAAAGGGGGGACGTAGCAGTAGTAGGGCGTAGAGTAATGAAAGGGTTTCATTAGCACTCTTTTTTATTCCCTTTTCATGAAAAATGACTAAAATAATACCAATAACCCCTAGCCCGTAAGTTTGTAAAGTGAAAAATCTGGTCAGAGATGGAAGTTTTAAATGTCCTAAACAAATGAAACACAATTATTTTGGTTATGAGGCGGTCGAATAATTTCATCAACTTAAATATTTGTTTCCTTCCAAGGTACGGAACCCTCGGTATGCGAGTCTGACTCGCTCTTGACTGGATTTTTTTAGTGTGAAAAAATTTACTGATACCTGTTTATGATATCTATTTATCTGGTCAAGAACTTTTTGCAATTTTTCTAAGGACCAAAATTTTCCAAATACAATTTTTATTTCTTATTATTAGTAACAACAGTTTGTTACTAAGAAATAGAATAGAGAAGTTGCCAAGTTATCTTCCTCTTAAGCAATTTGTAATATTATACTAATATTATGTATATTAATCAATCTACTTTTAGAAGTCCTATAATGTGTCAATATAATAATAATTTTAATAAAATGTAACCAAAATGTTATTATTATTCTGTATACAAATTATAAAAAAATGAATAAACAATTGCTGTGGATAACTGGCTTTAATTTCTATAATCAAATCACTGAGTTTCCATAGGTTCATTAGTTAGTTGAGTCCAAGGGACTTTGCCTATAGGACATGTCGCCCAAGCAGCATTTTTAGTAGCCACTTGCCATATTCCAAACTTTGTAATTTCTTCCTTATCATCATTTACTTTGCTCTGTTGTTGAATCTCAACAATTTTTACATCCTCATAGTGCTCACATTCATTAATAATTTCTGAATTATTTGCTGGTTTAAGATCATCCTGAGTATATATTCTTGAAGATATAACTGGGAATTTCTCTGGTGATGCAATAACTTTTGCAAGTTGACATATTTTAGCCTTTACAGAATCAGGTAGTTGAGGTCTTACTAGGGTTAAAAGATCTTTGATGAAAAACACTAGATATGAATTGTATGTGGAAATTATAGGCCGGATGAAATTGATATTAGTAAATTCCTTTGGTACTGGCTTGCGCAAATTCAACAATAATGATCTCTTCTTATCATTAGGATACCAATGATAATATAAATTTTTTAACTCTTTTTCATTCTTTGACATTATGTCAGTATCAGTCCTGTAATGAAAAAATAGCATTACCAACAAGATAAGTGCATGATAGACCACTTTAATAAGTTACATTAACAATATTTATTCACAGAATGACAGTTAAACACTGGCCTTATTGATTTACATTTTCCCTTCTGCGACTAAAATTAAAGACTTACAACTCAAAAAAATATGTTTGTTTGGCCTAAAACAAAGTGTAATACACATGTATTTGACCTATGGTAGTGATTAATATATGTATTAATCACAATGCTATGGAGTTATGTTTATAACATATAACTCCATAGCATAGTACACTACATATTTTTACATATTGTAAAGCATGCATGTCTCACCAGAAACGCAGTAGAAGCAGAAAGATCAGCCTAAACAATTTAATATGGAACTCAAAAATGAAATAGATTGGCCGAGATGAAGGAAAATGTGTGTAGGAACCACACTGATAATATGATTGGATAATAGAATATTTGCTTACTTATTTATCTTTTCCATAAACTGTTGATTTTTTCTCAAAGATATTAATATAATGGATACCCATTTAGCTGCAAGTTTACATTTCTTAACACTATTATCATGCTCACTCTGTGTAATTTTAATAAGCTCCAATAAAAAATCTCTCAATAAGTTGTGTGTAGACAGAAAACTCAGAAGTCCATCAAAACATTGTACATATTCTCTACTTAAAGCTTTATTAGTAGAGTAACCAATATAGTCTAGATATTTGAATACTTCTAGGGAAATAAATGCAGATTCATTTGTCAGTAGTGCTTTGTTCACATAACTTGAGGAATCTTCATGGATCAGTATCTTCTTAGCTTGAATATTGATTGTGTTTCTCAGAGCATCTATTGAAATGAGTTTTAAATTTGAAAAATTAAGGTTTTCTTCACATAATTCTCTAGCATCGTTCACTAAACATTCCCTCAAATTGATATCACTTATGTCAGCTAAATTTTTAATTTCACATTTTGCATGTGAACAAATACTTAGCGATATACAAAAGTTCATCAGTGATGTAATCTTTTTTTCAAGTTCAGTTTCATTGTGCATGTTGCCAACGATAAAGTCACTAATGGACAATTTATGTTTATCCCAATAATTTTTCTGAAGCCAGTCAAAACTTATAACAGATGCTTCTCTCAATAACTCAATGGGAGGGAGTCTGTTACTGTGTGCAGTATCGTGGCGTAATTCAATTATCCACTCCGGAACACCAAAGGTGTTTGCAGCTTGAA
This sequence comes from Melanargia galathea, assembly GCA_920104075.1. Lineage (NCBI taxonomy): Eukaryota > Metazoa > Arthropoda > Insecta > Lepidoptera > Nymphalidae > Melanargia > Melanargia galathea. Next base: position 12,562,978 of record OV049874.1, on the reverse strand, counting down.
ACAAGCTCAGGCCCTTCGCAGTTTCCTTATCAAACATATGATTTACAAACCGCATCAATGCAGAACAGTATGCTAAGCGAAGTACATGATCGTTATAAATTTCATAGTGCTGGCTGATATCCTGGATGTGCACATTCAGCAAACTCATTGTGGCTTCAATGCCAGAAGGTAAAGAAGGACAACGTGCTTTCCAAACAAATATTTGATCAAGAGCATTCAGTTTAGTAGTTAGAGTTGACGTTACCCCAAATATATCATTATAAACTCGATTCCATTCTTCTGTGTTATACCAAGGCGATACCTGATATATTTCACTCATTTTTTTAAATTCAATTACTTATATTCATTACTAAAATAGAAAACACTCCAAAATATTATTTTATGTTTTAAATACAAACATAACCTATTTACTTATTCTTTTTCTGAATTCACCTGTCACCACGACTTCACGGCAGTGTTCCCAACTCTCGAAAATATTTGACCCCAAACTTAAGTCAAAAACCCTTAAAATCCCCCTAACATAATTTTGTTAAAAAATATAAACAATTAAGTGAATAATAAATAGGGCCAAGATTTTTGCCTTAATTTCAAAATGAATGGTTTAAATGTTTGATATCACAGCGAAAATGTTGTTCTTTTAAAAAAGTTTTTAAACATAATATCTGTAAAAACTGTCTCGTGATTTTTTTATACTACCAATATTTTTACCGTAATTTCGAAAATATAACAGGTCATAAAACTCTGAAAATACCTCTAAAAATATAATTCCCCTAAAAAAACCATCCGCATTTGGTTACCCCCTAAATTTGGGGGAAAACTCTTAAGTTGGCAACCTTGCTTTACGGCTCTGCGCACAGATTAATACAGACCACAGATATAACAGATTAATCAATAATCTGTGAGACGACAGACATCACATGACCCTTCACACACGGGTCGTAAGCGTAGTCGTATCGTAAGCGTCTCTTTATGATGCTATAGATCGACCAGAATCTCATGAAAAATGGGGAAGTTAAATTTTGTAGTAAGCAACACTAGTGATAAACAAAGTAATTACCAGGGCCTTTGCACTTCAAACATTTTTTCATTGTATGAAAATTACCCCGGTTACCACTTCCCTAAAGATGGCGCTTATCTTGTATTTATAATCTGTGCCTCTTTATCTATGATGCCACTGAAGTAAGTGTTCGTTCAGAAGTTTAAGTTTTAGTCTAATTTATTTTAATGTCATTTAATTAAACAGTTCAGCTAATAATATGTAAAATATTTTTTTGAGAGTATTATGAGTTAGTAGGATAAATTTCTAAGTTAAAACTCACATAACAGTCATTGTAAATATTTCTATATAAGTTGGAAGTTTAATGAAACATTTATGATTTAATTTCTAAACGTAGCGAACGGCCATTTCAGTTTGACCAACATTGACAACAATAATTAGTTTGACATTGAAGTTTTTCTAGTATGACAGTTGGATAATTATTGTGTTAATGGTGCTTCGTTAGTTTTTTCTTATTTTATTACTATTTCGCCATTCTTGGACTCCAATTATCTGTGCATTTCATCTCGTGATCGTGGACGTGATCGACTCCGATTATCTTTGCATAAATAACAGTGACCCACGCATGTAAAAAAGACTCGAATAAAAAGCAGAAAATTATCAACATGCGTTTCATTTCCTAACATCTGGAGACCACCTCTTACAATTTTAATGTAAGTATTGTATAATAATAATTTATCTTAATTATTACAAGGTCACATCATTCTTTAGTGATCTTGTAATAATTAAGATAAATTATTTTATACGATACACAAGGACAATAGTATAGTATATATATTATAGTACCAGTAGTACCTATATATATAGTACTATAGCGTTGTAGTTATATATATTTTAGTTTAGTCACTTCCCTGTGGAGGTCGCTTTAGGTGAACAGGCGAGTGCAATCTCTAATAAAGTATATATAATGTACTCTGTGGTAATTACATTCAGAACACCTTACCTGGGATCATTTCACGAAACGAAAAATCCAGCAACTGCATTTTAAATACAATAACAAAGTAATCAACATCCAATTACTTTGTTTTTGTGTTGTGCTTGTTGTTTACTTGGTTTTTGCATTTATATTCCGGGTTAATGAGTGGAGTTACTTTGTTTGGGCAATTTAAATTTCAGTAAACGGTTCAAGTTATTTGAAATATTAAACTGTGGTAAAAAACTACTCGACATAAAACTTTTGTTAATGCAAAAAGTCAATTTCACAAAAAATGACAGTTGCTTTGTTTATCGCTAGGGCGGCCGTAGTGTTGCTAACCTTGGAATTTCATTTCCCTATTTTTCATGAGATTCTGGTCGATCTTTACCCGTACGACACCGAAAGTGTTGCACAAACGAATCTTCGCATAGATGTGTGAGAAAACCTCTAACGACACATCATGTGTCGTTTTGTATCAGTAATTAAAATCATGGCGTAAACGGCACCAGATGTTTTGGATGTTCATGTGTCCAGTACATTTTTAATGATATTTCTGCCCAAGCTTTGTCTGTACATCTTTTCTTGAATATTCACTTAATGGATAATTATAAAGACAAGGGTAGTCCTCAACCAGTTTGACGAATTTAATTATTTTTTCAGTATTATTGAAAGATAAAAGTCATAAAGAAATTGAAATTCGTTATATTCAGGTGTTTCAAGAAAATAATGAAAAGTTAACTTTTGAAGCATAAATTTTACGCCAGTACGCTACGACTATCATAATGTCATTATGATAGTCGTAGCGTACTGGCGTATAAAAACCTCTTACGATTCGCTGCAACACCGCTTCGTATGCAGACGTTTGAACATGTTCATCCTCGTATTGCTCTCGTCGTACGCGTGGATTACGATACGCTTACGCTACGACGCCGTGTGTGAAGGGCCTTAATCTGAGCAATAATCTAATACCTAATCTGTGCCACTAACAACGCCCAACAATGCTTTCTTGGTACCATTGGTACCTAGTCTGTGAACAACGCAGAGGTGAGGATTAAACGATGATTAAACGTTATAACTTTCAATTTAACGCATTAATTTTTTTTATTTTTTAACGTTGTTAATAAATATTGAGATGATCGTTAAAATTATAACAACATCAACAGTCACTCACTAACTAGGTACTAAAGCCAAATGTTTATTTTAATGCTCTCAAATAGCCTCTTGTCATTAGTAATTGTTATCGTGTATGAGTTTAATGATACAATACAAGAAATTATGAGCTCTATTTTAATAGTATTAGCATTGATTATAGAATGTAGGTATAGAAAATTTAAAAACTGTTTACGATACAATACAAGGAATTGTGAGCCTTATTTTAATAGATTTAGCATTTATTATAGAAAAAAGTTAATTTTAACAGTATAACAAGTTACGATACAATACGAGGAAATGTGAACCTTGTATTAGTAGTTTTATCATTTACTAGCGGACCCGGCAGACGTCGTCCTGCCCGCTATTAGCGCCACCTACCGGGTCCAATTTTTTACTTATAAACCTTCCTTTTGAAGCACTCTATCTATTAAAAAAAACCGCATCAAAATCCGTTGCGTAGTTTTAAAGATTTAAGCGTACATAGGGATATAGGGACAGAGAAAGCGACTTTGTTTTATACTATGTAGTGATTATAGAATGTAGGTAGGAAAAAATAATTTTAACGGTTTAACAATTTACGATACAATACAAGGAAATGTGAGCCCTATTTTAAATAGATTAAGCATTTATTATACAATGTAGGTAAAAAAATAACATTTAATTATTTTAATCAAACAATTATTATCATTCTTCAGTTGTGAGTGAATATTGTAAAAGTTATATCTAATACTTTAATGGAAGTTAAGTTAAAAAATTTAGTTAAATAAGATTGTTTTATCGATTTCAAGTACTTGAATGTAAATTAATAGTAGTGTGAACTAATAAACTTTAGTTGTGAATTTTAAATATCTATCAACCTCTACCTAAGTATGTGTTATAATTTTAACTTTTAATTTAACATGTTAATTATTTTTAACATTAACGTTTTAACTACTAATCTTTTTTAACATTTAATCACACCTCTGGTCTCTGGAACAACCATAGAGAAAATAACAACGCCATCACCGCCATTTTGTGTTGGAAATCAAGAAGTGTCATAGTGGTTTGTAGAGCTGGAAAATAACAATTTTACAGTGAACTTGAATTAACAACCAAATATCAATTAAAATTTCCAATTAATTCCTTCTTTTCGTAAACACAGTAAAGCGAGGTAAACAGTACGGAGGTACTTAAAATCATAATTAAACTTTGTACAATACTTACTGTTGTTTAAACCGGTGTTTGTGGAAGCTACTTTAGGTAACGCAAAGGTTTTCATTGTTTAAATTATCGTTTGTTGCATTATTAGATGATGGATAACCAAAGAGAGAAGGATAGGGACCGCTCTCGGCGAGGAGACAGACCGTCCAGGTTTTCTGACGCCACGCGTGACCGTTCTGGGGATCGTGACAGGACAGAAGGAAAACGATTATTTGTCTCAAATATACCGTATGAGTTTCGTTGGGCCGAATTGAAGGACTTGTTTAAAGATAAGGTGAGTAGATAGATATTCATTTTATAAAAATCCCATGACCAGAAGCCAGATTTAACCATTTAACCCATGGTATGATAGAAAAAGCATACACGTTTAAAGCTAGGGCGGGACAACTAAAGTAGATTATTATAATCAATCGAATAGTTTTGTCATGGACTGATATTGCAGATGGTTAACTCAAAAGTACGCACCCAATTGAGAACCTCCATCTTTTTGGAAGTTGGTTAAAAAATAACATACCTATGACGTCATGTCTCATAAAAGTATAAGGTGGATCTATTACATATCAGTAGCTGCAAAGTTATTAAACATCTCATTTGTCTACTCAGTGTAGTGTTATTTCTATGGCTTAAAATATTGTAAGATTTTCAGTCATTCATTTTCATTATGTTTTGGTGTAGTGTTAGGTTAGCAAAGGCTTCCTTAATCTGTCGGCAGTTATTTGCATTCATTCACAGTAGACAATGCTCCTTAAGTGTTTGTTCATGCATCAAAGTCTTTATATTTAGGTCTCTTGTTAACTCGCTGTGAAAACTCAAGTTTTATATGGATAACATTATCCATACAACAACAGCGTTACCCATACAAATTGTGAGTTTTCACAGTGTGTTAACAAGAGGCCTTACTGGAGGAAATAGGTACAGTTATTGATTCCAGCAGGTTGCAAGTTATGTCAACTACAATAGAATGCATCCAAACTGCATTTTCGCAGTCAGCTTGCAGTTTATCATATGAGACAGTTGAAAATAAAAAATCTCATTTCAGGTGGGCGATGTTGCTTATGTTGAATTATTCAATGATGAAAATGGAAAGCCAAGAGGTTGTGGAGTTGTTGAGTTCACAAACTCTGAAGCTATGAAAAAAGCCCTTTTTGTCATGCATAGATATGAACTTAATGGCAGGAAACTTGTTTTGAAAGAGGAAACTGGTAAGTACCTCTCATATTAAATCTCCACTACAATTTGAGTATTCGTAGATAGCTGGACCAGTTGCCAGGCGGTGATCAGTCCTATAAAAATAGTGCTATTTTTATCAGGGTGCTTTCTGTAGAAAAATACAGCTTTCTCTTTACATTTGTCACTTAGTTTAAAGATTGTGTACAACTGAATTAATTTCATAGAAAAAAGTACTTACACTATTTTTAACACAGTTATGTATTCAATTATTTATAGGTAATGAAAGGAACAGATTGAATAACCCCCGACAAGGAGGAGCAGGTGGTGGTGGGGGAAGGAACATGAGGGATGACAAAGATGGGTATGGTTTTAATAAAATTTTAAATTATACGAACAATGCCTGACGGCGCTGTGCGGCGCGGCGCTTCAACGTTGCTTTCCACTATGTCAGCTTTACTATCATACTATCTATCCACTACCCTAAATAGGAAAATCCGCCATGAGATGTGCTGCGGAATCTGCGATGTGTATGGCATTGGTGTCACTGCGTTGAAAGATCCACCACCTTGTTTACCTTAGTTCACAAACTGCAATATAATATTATCATTTATTGATGAGTTAGTCATATGCCAAAATTGCCTTTAACTTCCTAGCTATTTTATTTGTGATGCCATGGCGCAATCTATAGTCTACAAACAAAGTAGTTGACTGCAATGGTCAAATAATTGAACAGCATACCTATTTGTTTGAAGTATATCAGGCTAAACTATAAACATCAGAGTAAATACTAACTTTTTTTTATTGTAATTGGTTTGCGTTTGATGACAATCTAGATGAGCATACCTTCACTTTCCTGAAAGATGCCTGTTTACTCTTGAAGTTAGTAATAATAAGAGACAATATATTATAAAAGATGCTGGAAGAGGCTTTCCACACTTTAGCGGTTTGTATCAGAAATGTTTAACTCTTGCAGGGGGATTGAGCCCCAAAGTAGATAGGTGTTAAAAGTGCATAGCATTGATTTCTTTATTTGTAAACACAGGTGGGGAGGGAACCAATCCAGAGAACCAGAAAACTATAACACATACGGTTTAAGCCTACAGTTTTTGGAGTCTATAAATGTTCAACCACCTTTAGTCAAGAAAGTATTTGTTGCAAATGTGAGTAGAACATTTAAGCAATAATGAGGGTTGAAACATACGCCATACTGAACGCGTGCGTACGGGTGTACACTGTACATGTTGTAATACAAGGACTGTATGTAGCACATCACACTACGACGTGCAGTGCAGACGATGAACTCGTGCTTCGCAGTGTGAACTGTGACTGTGAGTGCCTTCATACAGTCCTTGTATTACAACTTCTATTCGCTGTATACCCAAAGTTTGTGTGTTTCAAACTTTTTTTTATAGGTAGGAAATATTATATTAGTCTAGTTCGGCTTTAGCCAGCTTTTTTCAGCAGTTTCGGAAAAATATGACCGACGTGTTGTTCGATTCGGAATAGCATGGAGTTGGTTTTTGAAAAAAATCAAGTTCCGCTTACAAAAATTGCAAAAGTTAACTAAATAGAAAAAAGACAAAGCTCCAAGAAAGGAAAAAAATCTCAAATTTATAGTTTAACATTTATCACACTTACAATATTCATGTTCAAACAGCAAAACTTATTAACTATTGCATAACTAATTGAAAATTATGATAATTTTTTTCCTGCGGATTATTATTCATTTATTTATCCAGTAAGCCCCTGAATTTTTTCATTTCTTAAAATTTATATTTAATATGTAATTTAAATAATTGTTATTGATAAAGTTTCCGAAGTAGGCGTGGCTCGCGCAAGCCAGAGCATCCCTTTTCGAACGTAATTCCGTTTTTCTGGAAACACTATAAATAATGGTCCTACACTTCCGGAAGTTAAGACTTTTTTTAGGAGACTTCTTCCTATTTTTGAATCTTTTCTAGATTAGAAAAGTCTCAATTAGTTTTTGAGATATTTGCAAAAATAAAAAGGAGGGTTCCTTTTTATTTTTATAGTTAATTGTTTATAACTTTTGCAATTTTTGTAAGCAAAACTTGATTTTCTTCAAAAAATCATCTACATGCTATTCCGTAGCTACAACATGTAGGTATTTCCGTGTTTTTCCGAGACTGCTGAAAACATTCGGCTCAAAACGAACTTGTTGACTAGACTATAATATAGGGCGTAAACGCTAACTCATGGCAATTATTTTGTCAACTAAAGGCTATTTAAAATCTTATACTGGTATTAAAACTATGATAATTATGTACTTAAAATAAAAAAATCGAGCGATCTTGCGTTAATTTTGTCCAAATTTATTAATTTATCAATGTTATTTTTTACATCAGGCGATGTTGTTTCAGTACTAATTACAGATTGTTGCATAATAATTTACAATTAGAAAATAATCGCCAGGCCACACGTATTCTTCCCACTCTGTATATTTAATTGACATAGAGGTAAGTAAGGCTGAAACAAACGTATGTTTTTAGCTTGACTATAAAGCAGATCGCGCTAAAATAAAGGAGATATTCAAAATGGCGGGCAAGGTGCGCAATATTGACTTGGCTGTTGACAAAGACGGCAACAGCAGAGGATTCGCTGTGATCGAATATGACCACCCTGTGGAGGCTGTGCAGGTAAACAGTTTTCTAATACAAGATCCAAACCAATGTCATTACAATATGTGTTTATCTGTGTATTCGCTTCTAAACTTAATCTAAACTTCTAAACTTTTCAAAACAATAAACGATTTAAAACATTAGATCCACTTGCACCAACAGGATAAATGTGCTTAAGTTAAATATTCTACGTCTGTGCTTTTCCTGTAAATTCTGGAATAAACTTGTCAGAAAGTGACAGCGTTACAAAATTAAATGAGCCAGATTATAAGATTATAATTAATTAGGTATAGGAAACTTACGTTTAGGCTATCCACCACTTATCAGAAACAGGCCCATAGTGTGGCCAATTCTGTTGTACACAAATGTCTAAACTAAACTAAATTGACAGGTTTAAAAATAGTGCTATCCCCTTCAGCAGAGAGGATTGTGAAAGAGACTGGAATAGACATGTCATTTTAGTTTAGGCTTAGAGATGGTGTGTACAACAGAATTAACCACAGTGTTGTATTAAAACCATGGGTACATACATATTGCTATTGTATGGCTATGGTATATATCCAAAGTTTTCATACATTCCTTTAAACCACAAAATAAGTCTTAAATTATTCCAATAAGAATTTCTCTTTCAGGCTATATCGATGTTTGACAAGCAAATGCTCTTCGACCGCAGAATGACGGTCCGCATGGACAGAGGTACGATGGACAAGTCTGAACTGCGGCTGCCCGAAGGTCTCAAAGGCATCGGTATAGGGTTGGGACCGAACGGCGAGCCGTTGAGAGATGTGGCCAGGAACTTGCCCCAGAACGCAACTCCCAATACTCTGAACTTAGCAACGGCCGGGCCTTCGATAGGCGCGGGAGTGTTGGGCGCAGTGCCCACCGGCGGTGTTGGTCTGAACGGACTCGGCACAGGTCTAGCTGCCAACACACTCACTACAAACGCAGCACTGAGCAGCAGTTTAGGATTGCAGGTAAAAAAATTCTTCCATCATTAATTCATATGCTAAACTCTTGTAATATTATTTTAAAGAAAATCATTATGCTGCGTCCACATGCTTGGCACTTGCTGCAAACTCCAAACCTCTACAAACGTTTGGCTTGATTTTGGGAATCAAACATCGCCATCTACAAGCTTGTAAGTGCGGTAGTGTATTTTGAATAGGCAAGCATGACGGACGTTGAACTTGTGTCGGATATAATTTTTTTTATCTTTGTGATCCCTATTGCTAGGGTCACAAATGCATGGTTCCCCCTGGTAGCATTCCAGGAAATGTAAGTAACATGTCTTCACTGGACCAGTTACTCATTTTCCACATACAACGTATGTCTATTCGCCGCCTATGTACGAACGAGACTGAGTGACCGACAAACGTGTGGATGGGCCGAAGCGTTTGCAGCAAACTCCCTTTGACTCGTGACAAAAACAGACACTCGATCGGATTGGCTACAAGCTATTACAAGCCTACACAAACCAAGGCAGATGCTGTATCCACATGTTTAAATTTGTGACGACTTGTCGAGGCTTGCCAAGCGTGCGGATGAGGCTTTTTATCATCACTATGAAACTTCTCCATCGAGGCATTCTTTCCAGGCCTTAGGATTCACCGGCCTGGGAGCTCTCCAGAACCAGCTGTTGCAGCAGGGTCTGACCGCGAGCGACCTGGCCACCGTGCTGTCGCAGGCCCAAGTGGCCAACACCAACGCGTTGGCTCTCAACACATCCGATGGCATGGGGAACGTCCTCGGAAACACTAACCTCAGCAGCAATGTCTTAGGAGTAGGATCCAATACTACTATGAGCAGTGGACCACATTCAGGTATAATAAATTTTCGTAGAGTCCGTTCAAAAAGAGAATCGGCGTGGCCAAACAGTGAACTAACGCGTTACAGTACTGTACTTATATTGCCCGCTAAACAAAAACACAGCAGCGCCCTCAAATCCCACGCCGATTCTCTTTTTGAATAGACTCTACTTACCCATTTGACCAGCCTTGATTTGAGGCAAACTGATGCTGCCTAGGTGCATAATTGAGTTTATAATACATCACATTAATCTCACGGATTATACTGAGACAAAAGTTCCTCAAAAGTATTTGCCTCGTGCACTGCATATGTACTTAAACACCCCTTTCTCCTTCCAAGAAGGCCGAGTTGGTAAAGTTGAATGAAGGGACGATTAAGCGAGTATTCCGGCGTACCCTATTTAGAATTTACCCATTAGCCTGTACATAGGGGGGCCCCTATAGCCTACCTTTTCCAGCTTTGGGTAGACCCTACGTTTATATTCAACTAGCATAGCCCTCCTATAGCCTACCTTTTCCAGCTCTGGGTAGACCTAGATGTAGCAGGTTGTCTGAATAATTTATGTAGGGTAAATAAAGTTACCCATTTAATCCTAGGTTTATAATCAACTAGCATTATCCGTATTTTCGTGAGTCATGATATCTATACTAATAAATAAAATTGAAGTGTCTGTCTGTAATATCGAAATAACTACCTCATATTAAGCTCATATGGTTATTTGAACGCTACCATGACCGAATCACACGTTTTTAAAATTTTTGTCTGTCTGTCTGTCTGTCTTTCTGTCTGTCTGTCTGTCTGTCTGTCTGTCTGTCTGTTTGAACGGGCTAATCTTCGGAACGGCTGAACCGATTTTGACGGGACCTTCACATACAAGTAGAGAATTAACCAGGGAGTAACATAGGCTACTTATTTAACCGACTTTCAAAAAAGGAGTTGTGTTTTTCTACCTATGTACACCGATATCTCCGAGATTTCTGAACCGATTTGCGTAATTTTTTTTTAATCGATAGAGAAACATTGCGACCCTGTTCTATAAAAAAATTGGATTCCAACTCCTCAATCCTGATGCTGTAGGGGACCTGATCCCCAAAACTAATGGGTTTTAGAAACTTTCGGTTATTTAAATTGATATTGGGGGTACCAATTAAAGACTTTATCGTTGAATGAACTCGAGTAGGTACATATCCAACTCCTCAACCCTGATGCTGTAAGGAATTGTTTTCCGAAATCGTGGGGATCCCACGGGATTTTTCCGTTTTGGAGACGGGTTTCTACAGATAAGCTACTTTTTGTTCTGGAAAATCAAAAGTTCCCACAGGATTTTTAAAAACCTAAATCCACACGGGCGAAGCCGTGGGCATCATCTAGTTATTAATATATATATAGCTGCTCGTGCTGATTCATTCACTGACTGACTGACTGACTGACTGATTGATCACCTCTCCTGAACAATTTTGTATGAAAATTTTTTTTTTCAATAATGGTGTCGTAGAGAGGACAAAAATTCATTCGGAACAAAAATATGGAGAGAGCTGATGATTGAGGATTTCAGAGACGAGCGACGGGCACGCTTAAGGTATTGAAGATAGGTGGGGGGTGCTCGAGCAAATGTCACTCGAAACGTCATCCAATTGGCAGTCAGCTGAAAAAAAATTCAAAATGGCGAAAAAAAGATGGCCGCCATACAAATTTCGTCGGTCTCCATCTCGAAGGGTATACAAGATGGAAGAGTGGTTTCTTCGCAAAAGATGATCAGGATCCGTAGGTCTACTCGATGAATAGAAAAAAAATTCAAAATGGCGGAATTTAATTTTCCATAGAAAATGTATGGCGAATATTGAAAAGACTACAAGTTATGAATTATGCAAGGCTGTGATCCGGTTATTTGGAGAAATCTCAAAGAAAAATATGGGAAAACATGATGATTGAGGGTTTGGAAGACGGTTGAGCAGCCCGGGCAGGGTATTGTAGATAGGTGGGAGGTGCTCAAACAAAAATTACTCGAAACCTCATCCAATTGCCACTGAGCTGAAAAAACCCCAAAATGACGGATTCAAGATGGCGGCTATACAAATTTCGTCGGTGTCTATCTTACTAAGTATACAAGATGTAAGAGTGGTTTCTTGGAAAAAGATGATCAATACTTAAAGATCTACTTGATGAGCAGAATGATTCGAAGTAAATATATGGAGAATGATAATGATCGAGGATTAGGAATATGGGAGAGATAGGTGAGGCTGCTCAAACCAAAATACCCGAAAGCGAAACCTCGCGGTCCGCTTGCGGGCCGCGCACCCACGCGCCCTACTAGTTTTCTATATACATAAATAGTTGAAGCTGTGATACCGTCGGAAATGGGGCTACTTTTTACCCGACTGGGTTATGTGTTTCACCTGTGTGTATGTATGTCCATTCCTATGTCCGCGTGTAACTAATCAACGGCTCAACGGATTTTGATAAATGATACGTCATTAGATTTGTCTTCATGACGCGACTGTTATAGGGTACCTAAATTTAAAAAAAAATTAAAATGGCGGACTTTATGCGCTTTAATGTGCGAGCTGAAAAAAAATTTTTTCTTCAAGACCCTCGAGTGGGGTATCAAAATGAAGGGATTTAAAAAGCAAATACAAAAATGTATACAATTATATATTTGAAAATAAGTTGGAGTGATAAATCACAGAAAATGACCGTTTCCTATGTCAGTTCGTAACTACTCAACGACTCAACTTATTTTGATAAATGATACGTCATTAGATTTGTCTTAACAGCGCAAATGTTACCGGGTACATAAAATTAATAAAAATTCAAAATGGCGGATTTTATGCACTTTAATGTGCGAGCTGAAAAAAATTTTTTTCCTCAAGACCCTCGAGTGGGGTATCAAAATAAAGGACTTTAAAAGGCAAATACGAAAATATATACAATCTATGTGTTTATAATCAGTTTGGAGTGACAAATCATAGAAAACAAAATAAATAACAACTACACTGTGAGTAAATTGGTGGTAATTTATTTAAGATCCCTTCCCACTCCACTCTACTACATTCCACATAATCCCCCCTACACCTCCCCCCTTCCCATCAATTATTGTAACACTAATAATTTAACCTTAAATCGCCAAACACTAAAATAATACAATAATATTATGAAGAACCTTATTAAAGTTTCTAGTGTTCAACAGATGGCGCTAATAGTGGTCTTAAACGCGCTATTACCTACACGCGGAGTGAAACAGGCCTGTCTCTTGTAAAAATAAGCATCTAAAAATCATAGTTTTGCACTAAAAACCAAGAAATAAATTACGTAATTAAAAAAACTAAAAACCCGACTGCGTAAAACAAACTAGTTCTGGTAACTGAAAAGCAAAAAACAAGCTTTGTACTTTATAAACTAGAATTTGATAAGATCATAAACATAATTAATGTTAGAAAATGTATGGCAGGCGGGGGCATTACTTAGCCAACTACTCAGGACTATTAGTTCGCCCCCGCATGCCATACATTTTCTAACATTAATTATGTTTATGATCTTATCAAATTCTAGTTTATAAAGTACAAAGCTTGTTTTTTGCTTTTCAGTTACCAGAACTAGTTTGTTTTACGCAGTCGGGTTTTTAGTTTTTTTAATTACGTAATTTATGTCTGCCCTTCTTCACATGTGTAGAATTGTAAGCACCATTCCGAACCTGTGGTAGATTCATTTGTCGATTCGTAAACGCTTGTGAAAGTTTATCTGAATAAAATTATGATTACTTATATAAATGATAAAAAGGCGTGGATTTGACTCGTTCCAGCAATGCGCGAGACGGCAATTCAATCATGTACTTAACATAAAATTGTTATATTGATATTGTAAATTTGGAAAAGAGCAACCGCCGAGTTTCTTGCTGGTTCTTCTCGGTTGGAACGGCATTCCGAACCAGTGGTAGATTCATCTGACTATTCAAAAGCACTTGTAAAAGTTTATTTGAATAAAAAACTTTTCTATTCTATTCTATTCTATTCTATAGCCTAGTGGTTAGGACGACCGACTTCTAATCGGAGGTCGTGGGTTCGATCCCGGGCACCCACCTCTAACTTTTCGGAGTTATGTGCGTTTTAAGTATTTAAATATCACTTGCTTTAACGGTGAAGGAAAACATCGTGAGGAAACCTGCATGCCTGAGAGTTCTCCATAATGTTCTCAAAGATGTGTGAAGTCTGCCAATCCGCTTGGCCAGCGTGGTAGACTATGGCCAAAACCCTTCTCACTCTGAGAGGAGACCCGTGCTCTGTAGTGAGCCGGTAATGTGTTGATCATGATGATGATGATGATGATAAATAGTTGTTGTAATTTTTAGTTGACCGTGTAGTTAATTGAACGCAGGTGCTAATCGTCAACTAGGTGGCGGGTCGGCGGCCGGGCAGGGCTACGGCCGCGACTCGGGCCAGCAGCAGAACAGCAGCAGGGACAAGCAGCCCTCCGACATGATCATGATCACCAATGTAAGCCTGTACCATTACATCTCTTATTTGCCGGAATGCTTATGCTCTTATTTGTCAAATACGCTAGTCGTTAGCGGCGACTAGCCGATGTTCACGGCTTGCTCCGCGTGGATTTTAGTTTAAAAATTTAGTTACTTTATATAAATTTTAAATTTAAACCACCTTTTTTCGCCCCTTTATGGATGAAATTTAAAAATATCCCTTCTTAGGTTACTCTAGGAATATTTCTCCAAATTAAATATTATCAACTGTTCAGGTTGTGCGTTCAGTTTAAAAGGTTTACATTTTAGCTCATCTCTATTGGAACGGACTGTATGCATTATCGTTCAGGAGTTTCGTCTTCCGCCTCGAAAGAGTTTCGTCATATTATATTTACAAAGTTTGAATGGCACCAACATGTGTCAAATGACAAAAGAATTCTCGATAACAGTTTAGATTTTAAACAAATATTATGGAGTAAAAAATATGTGTCGGATTATGAACCTTTCAATGTTTTGTGTGTGTTAAACAGCTGAAGATCAATGATACAATGTTTCTACAATCGTTTTGTTCCAGCTTCCACCGACAGTGACTTGGCAACTGATTCGCGAGAAGTTCAGCGAATGCGGCGACGTGAAGTTCGCCGAGATGACCGCGCCCGACACTGCCATCGTTAGGTTCCACAAGGAGTGGGATGCCGAGAGGGCAGTCAGTATCCTTTTAAAATGGACAAAATTGGGCATAAATATTTAATTTTGTAATTTCTTGGTAATAATGAATAATGGGTCGCAATAAAAATATTCGGCAACAATTAGGTAGGAGAGACGGACGATTCGTCCACCCACCGGCTTCTCTCGTCGGTGGGTGTAAGGGGAATTCGTATTTACCTGTACACCCACTGCGTTAGGCTAGGTAATTAGGTATTAAATGTAAAACACGTTGATATATCGTATCGATAAATAAATACGAAATTGTTAAATTTACATAGCGCTTTATTAAAAAAAACTAGATGATGCCCACGGCTTCGCCCGTGTGGATTTAGGTTTTTAAAAATCCCGTGGGAACTTTTGATTTTCCAGAACAAAAAGTAGCTTATCTGTAGAAACCCGTCCCCAAAACGGGAAATTCCCGTGGGATCCCCACGATTTCGGAATACAATTCCTTACAGCATCAGGGTTGAGGAGTTGGATATGTACTTACTCGAGTTAATTCAACGATAAAGTCTTTAATTGGTACCCCCAATATCAATTTAAATAACCGAAAGTTTCTAAAACCCATTAGTTTTGGGGATTAGGTCCCCTGCAGCATCAGGATTGAGGAGTTGAAATCCAAATTTTTTATAGAACAGGGTCGCAATGTTTCTCTATCGATTAAAAAAAAAATTACGCAAATCGGTTCAGAAATCTCGGAGATATTGGTGTACATAGGTAGAAAAACACAACTCCTCCTTTTTTGAAAGTCGGTTAAAAAAGTAGCCTATGTTACTCCCTGGTTAATTCTCTACTTGTATGTGAAGGTCCCGTCAAAATCGGTTCAGCCGTTCCGAAGATTAGCCCGTTCAAACAAACAGACGGACAGACAGATAGACAAATAGACAGGCAGATAAAAATGACATAAACTGTGTATTTGGTTATGTTATTGTTCAAATAATCATATCGTGAGCTTAAGAGGCAGTTAATTCAAACTACAGATAGACACTTCAATTTTATTTATTAGTTTTTAATTAATTGCTCTGTTACTGTACAATGTTTTCCTCAACGTATTGTACAGAAATGTTTGACAGGACACGCATCGACGGCAGGACAATAGATGTCCGTTACTTTTAAGTGAAACTTGCAGGAAAGGTATGTTTTCAATGTAGTAAACTATGTTCTTTATCAATAATAGTAATAAAATGTATTACGCGTGCACAATAACATAAACTCCCGCATGGTATACGACTTTTCGGTTGTTAACTTCAATATCTTTGTACACAAAGCGTATGCGGAGAGATATTGATATTTTGACCTTTTTTTACTCTACTACGTTCCACGGGGGTGTATGTTTGGCAATTCTGTATGTGTGTATTATCGGTTCTTTCGTAATTAATGAAGCCTCATAAATAAAAATATAAATAAGGCTTTGTCTTAGCAGTTCAAATGTATAGCCTTGTTCATAGCCTATATGACGGATATGACAAACTAATATACGCGAAGAAAGTTGAGATAAATCTTTGTTATTAAACGAACTTATGTATGGTGTAGATCCCGAAAATAATATAAAATAGCGGTAGTTCTATCGAACATGACACCATCGGACAAAATGAGTATTTTTCTCGTTTCAGACAAATCTCAAAAAATTACAGGTCTCATTGGGTAGATTCCGAGAATATACGTATACTGTATTTTGTGCATGAAATTATCTACTATATAAAAATAAGTCGGGTTTTCCTTCCTGACGCTATAACTCCAGAACGCACGAACCGATTTCCACGGTTTTGCATTCGTTGGAAAGGTCTCGGGCTCCGTGAGGTTTATAGCAAAGAAAAACACGCGAACGAAGTCGCGGGGGTCAGCTAGTGCATAATATAATGGGAGTAGTCTGCTTTTAGTTTTGAACTTTATATTGTTACCCGTCTGAAATGTCGGTAATTCCATCATTGTGGAAAATTTGGACCAGCTGGGAGTTTGAGTTCTTTCGTGTTTGGTTTGACTGTATGTACGAATTTCAACCGTATATTGAAGTTAATTTAAGCCGTGCTTGTCGGCACCGTTCTGTCGCACGTACATATGCCCAAAACCGAATCACAACGTCATATTCCCATGCTCCAAGGTGATTTGACAGGAGAAGCTTCTGTCGCGGTTGGCCATTATTTAATACATCATGATCAACCCATGACCGGCTCACTACAGAGCACGGGTCTCCTCTCAGAGTGAGAAGGGTTTTGGCCATAGTCTACCACACTGGCCAAGCGGATTGGCAGACTTCACACACCTTTGAGAACGTTATGGAGAACTCTCAGGCATGCAGGTTTCCTCACGATGTTTTCCTTCACCGTTAAAGCAAGTGATATTTAAATACTTAAAACGCACATAACTCCGGAAAGTTAGAGGTGCGTGCCCCGGGATCGAACCCACGACCTCCAATTAGAAGTCGGTCGTCCTAACCACTAGGCTATCACAGCTTTTTAATGTTTTTAATTATTTAATACATGTACAGAGTATTCTTTTGCGCCGTGTAGAGTACCATCACCTAGCTAGTCTCAAGTTATCGTGCACGCGTATTATATTAAAATACATATCAACATTTGTCGAAATCGTGAGACTCATCTTTAACTGAAATCGCGCCAAAGATTTCGTCATTTACTTGAACAATAGGTATCCGGTGCATTCAGAGTTAGCTTGGTCATTTTTAATTGTGTAAGGTTCTGTTTGTCCTGCGGAGTCGGCATTTTTTCATATGTATTTTAAATTGTAACTCGAATTGTATTCAATTCTGAAAAATCATCTTTGATTTATGTTGGTTAGATGTCTGGATTTGACACGTCATGGCTAACTTATCGCCTTATCACATTGTTATGATAAAAGGGTAGTTGTTATACAGTGCGCAGAGGTTGGATTTTTGTCTTGAAGTACGCGTGGGCTGCGATGGTCCTACTTACAATTTAAGTTTGAAAAGACACATTTGAAAAGGTACCCTTCATTCTAAATTGAAAAGTAACAAAGTTCCAAGGAAAACTACTACTTTGGGTGACGGCAATGTTTTAACTATTTTTAAGCGACTTCCATAAAAGGGGAGGTTCTAATTCTGTCATTAATAGTAAAAGTATTATAAGGCACTGTAGCAGTTCCCAGGTTTTACCTCCATGATATTCTTCTATAATAAGGTTGGAGGAAATTTTGCTCATCCTTGGGTTGTTACTTTATTTCTCAAGTTCCCATATTAAAAACATGACAATTTCGCTTTTCTTGAAAACTCAGCAGCAAAACTTTACACTACTTTATCGACGGCCGAATAGATATAATAAAATTAAGGACGTGGTTATATTACAAAATCAAAGTTTTGCTGCTAAATTATAATTGTATTGGGCCAGTGAATTTCAACCATGTTCCAGTGTTCCTGTCTCTTTTTATTAGTTGCATGCTCACTTTTTTTCTTAATATCAAAGCGTTCTTACACAGGTGTGTAAATAAATTGTTGTGAACAAATAGAGGGGGCTATAATAAATTGTTTTGTATTTTCAGGAATGTGGTATTGAAGTTGAGGTCTCTTGGTCGAAAAGTGCTTGTGATCGTCTCGTTCATCCGCTGCGTAATATTTGTTTTCCATCCTATCGATTTATTTGAAGTTTGACAAATTCTTATAACTAGGCTAGATTAGTGTAAGTCACATGTTTTTTTTTTTGTACACTAAATGGTCAATGAATATTTTAAAAAGCGACATTAAAGAATATTTAGGATGCTTTGCTTCGACATACATACGTCAGTGATTGGACTAGATGGCGTTTGAAGGCATTAGAATGTTGCTTTCGATCTTAATAATAATCATTTTAACTGTATTTAGTTTATATTAGGAGATACAGTAGCGAGCGTTGTAAAATTTGTCTCTTGTAATGACTTGGTCAAGTTTCCATAGATTCTATTTCAATAAATTGATGTATGACAATGTTGAATTATAATTTGAGACTAAGTATATCTATCTCATTTTAATAATCTTAGCAGGATAACTGAAATTGTGGCATCGTAATATTGTGTTTAGAAAGTATATTTGTATTGGTCCTTGATTAATAAAAGCCTTTGGGTCGTTCACTTACCACTTGTGTTATTTATTATGGTCGAGTATCAATGCGACTTGAACTTCTCGCTAGTTCCGCAATTCCACACAACACTTTCTGTGACATTGATACAGGACAGGCAACTATCGTGTAACACGAAGCACACTTTGTTAGTAACCTCTCGTTAAAATTTCCTCGACTACGATATCGGAGGTACATTAAGTTAATTGGTTTAAAAATAATTGAGCAGCTGTTTTCCATTCTGATGATTTTTAATTGTACAAATCCAAAGACAACAGTTTTGGGTTGAAACCGACGATGGAGCTCTTCGATGGGCGACGAATAGGACATGTCCGTAAAACAGAAACAAAACATTGCTCATCATTTTTCACACACCATCTTTTGATATTAATATCGTTAGTCTCGGTTTCACGACTTCAGAAATCAATCATCTTTGAAAGTAAAAGAAAAGAGTATGCCTAAAACTGACGTATTGGATCTATCGCTCAGTCAATCAGAGATGGCATTCTTTTTGCTCGATATTTCATCATCAGTTTTTCGCTTCTTCCCCCATATTGTGTACTCGAGAAATTACTGATGAGCAGCGTTGACAAGGTTTCCAGCGCTGACCCACCGGTAATGCTGTGCTGATAAAGCTAGAATCACGCTTTGGATCTACGGAGTTTACGTCGAGCGTGTTGAAAGTATGTTGTTTTGTAGTTAATGTTTTCATATACAATAATATAGGTATATACTGGCAGAAACGAACTAATTAATTATTATCAATGTACTATTTCTCATGTGTTTGGTGATTTTTAATTGTTGTGTCTTTCTTTATCAATAACATCACAATCGCCGAGGATATCAATGCCAACACCATTATAATAATAATATTCATCATTATTTCTTCCATAATAAATTGCTAATGCACATACGTATCCGTATGTGCGAAATTGCTTGATTTGAAGTATTACTGTATATGGAAAACATTGAATATTTAAGCTATAAGTTCACTATTATTAGATTTTTCGTTGACAATAATTACAAGGCTCCGCAATGCTATCATTCGCTCCAAAATTGTATATAATAATTGTTTGTGAGTATTACATATTCTAGTATATTATTTTGTGTGGTTTGGGAGTCACAAAAGTTGCAAAGTCGATCGATGTTTCGGTTGTGGATCAAGTTTGGAAACACCATTGTCCATCTCGACATTTTGGAACTCGTGAAGAAGATATTTTACGCAAAAAGGCTCCATTGTCATCTCATAAATTTGTTTCGCATGGTAAGTTTTCAAGTCATCGAATTTGGAGTTTTTATTACTTGTCTGTCGGGGTGTGCATGGTGCTATTATATTTTATTGATTGAAAACTTGGTCAAATATCTCGGACGCAGACCTCGGTCATACTATCATGAGATGGTTATATTTTGTTGTCTCATTCATGATATGATATATTTGGCTTGATTGGTCTGCGACTTATCCTATTCCTCTCACTGTTGGTATTTTCTTGTTTTATTACCGCATTAGAGAGCGGTCCAGATAACAACGGCGGACATCTTCGAATTTGGAAATTTTGCAAGTTGACATGAGTTGGAATCTGATATTTTTCTAAAACATCAGATCTAAAGCTTTGTTATTGGTCTATTTTCTGTATCAGTATCTTTTAAACTGCTTAATATAAAATGAGTAGCAAATGTTTGGCTATGTGTTATGTTTTTCAGCAACCAATAATGGAAGTCATTAAAATGATATGCAGATAATGTGGATACATAATACCAATTGTCAAATTACAACTACGATATGCACCTCGCTGGAAAAGGATCGAATTGTATCTCCATTTCAGGAAGTTATAATGGTAAACTAAAGCTTAAATTCCTAGCTTTTTAAGTCAATAAATCAGTGTTAAGTGGATATCATACTAGTATGTACTATGTACACTGTATAGTATAGGCACTTAAAATACCAAATCGATATCGAAGCACATTCAGTGAGATAGTTAGCTAGATTTTGGTAGATTAAAGTTAAATCAATCAGCTGGCATGCAGAACAACCCTACAAATATTCAAGAATAAACGACTGAATTAACTGCGACCGAATACAGCTATGATAAACTGACAAACTAACGTATGTTTGTTTTATAATTATAAACACTTTTTTAGATGCACTGCGTCGGATGTTTTGAGAAGCCCAGGAATTAAAGATGTCGTTTTGTACTGTCGATAAAGAGATGTAGACCTATCAGGCAACAGATGAATAATCCAGCTTGGACGGAATTGGTGAAGAATTTCAAGCATGGGATATGGGATTTAGGTATTGGATTATAATAATAGAATATTTATTAATTTTTTATCAATAATATATACAATGTGCCTACAATAAAATATGCTAAAGTAGTTTTAACATATAGGTGTAATATTTTAGTCTTCATTGTTTCAGGTTAGGACCGCCATAACATCTAGGACGCCGGAGTGAAATATTTCGTTGTTAATAAGAACACATACTTCAAAATTGTATAAACTATCAATAAAATGCATTTTTAAAGCACATTCTAAATATCTTTTATTTCAACACATCATTATCTTAACACTAAAAGTGCAAACTATAGAATTTATATGAGTACAGTAGGACGATTGGGTATGGGTACAAACAAACTACAGTATTGTGACGCGGTGCGACAGATACGAGCCCATTTTACATGAATTAAGACCTCAGACCTCCACATGGTCTGTGCCTCTGACGCTCGAAGTGCTCTCCTATTCGTCGATAATTACGTGAAAAGGCAACCAACAGCATCTCAGTAAATTGAGCGGAACACTTTCAATGGAACATATAGAATACCCTTCACTATTTCTAATAGGAACTCCACTAAAGAAATTAGCGAGCTACCGATGCACAGGTTCATTACACCTCCACTCTTCACTGAAACACAGAAAATTATTGTCTACAATAATAAAGCACAAACAATTTATATCGGCGACAGGTTTTCGCTTGATCGTGCTGGTGTTCATTATAAAGATGGTGTACTTCATAAGATGGTGTTCAAATAAAAAATGTGGTGGTGTGTTTTAGAGAAAGATGATAACGCACTCACACACAATATCATAAAAGCTGAAGATGACGTCCCTTACTACCCGAACCTTTGGAAATGACGTAATTTTGATTTTTAACTTGTTTTCTCCTTTCTGCGGTAAAAAGTCTTCGTTGTCTTTATAATACAAATCGAGTTCACAGCGGTTTAGGCAGCCGCAATCTCGGGATATCTTTGGGAGGTCCTTGGTATTGGTACCAAACTTTTTGAGAGTTTCTTCTGCGGTTTTCAATGTAATTATTTCTCTACGGTGTTCCAGAACACATTTTAGCTCTGATATGTAACATATACGTTCATTATCTAGAACAAAAAATCATTACTAGTAGGTTACATATACCTACGTAAGAGTAGGGAGTATACCGACGCAGGAATTTATTTCATCATCATTATCAACCCATTACTGCCACACTACAGGGCACGGGTCTACCACGCCGGCCAGCGGATTGGTAGACTTCACACGCCTTCACATTATAAACTCGTCCATGCGGGTTTCCTCACGATGTTTTCCTTCACCGTTAAAAGTAAGAAATTGATTTACAGCTGAAGAAAATGTCAGCAGGAGATAGTAAGAGTGATGTACAAGTAACGGCACGTAATTCTAGCGCTGAGTGGGAGAATTGCGCGCAGCGTCGTATGAGCGGGGACACTACGATTGGAGAGCCAATCAGCGCTTACGAGGGATCCGCGAGAGCTAATCAGTGCTTACGAACGATCTCCGCGACCCCCTCACCACCCCGGGATACCTCATTTTCGACTTCTGCGCATTGAAGGTCAACGCTAGACTTATTTGCCGTTACTTGTAGTTTGCTTATTAAAGTAATACTTACTTAAAGGTTTATAGAAGTGCGGTATACAGCCACACAGTTTCAAGATCATTTTGATTCTACACTCCAACATGCAATGATTGAATGAATACACCGGGTATCTCTTGCTTATTGGTTCATGAGTGAATCTGAAAGAGTTAGTGCAAGTAGATACCTACTAACTTTTTAAATTAGTTATTCCGCGGTAAACTAATTAATGCGAGTGCGACGGCAGCGCAGCGCGTCGACAACTGCACGCCGAGCGTCGTGCGAGAACGCGTAGTATATGAAGGACATGCCTTCACGGTTCCATGTATTACAACTTCTAGGATCTAGGAACACTGGACAAGTAGCTGTTGCACCGCGCGCTGTCGCGCGTTCTGTGTTTGTGAAAAATGCTTAGAAAGAAACGAATTAAGTAAGTAGTAGGTATGTTTGTAACGTATGCGTGTCCGCGATTACTATGGCTAATTTAGCAGTCCCTTTGTAGGTATATACGAGACTAGTATGGCGCGTGGGTGCGCGGACCGCGAGGATTCGAGTAGTTTTTGTTTGAGCACGTCCCACCTATCTTCAGTACCCTCGCCGTGCTCTTCATCCGTCTCCAAAATCTTCGATCATCAGCTCTTTCCGTATTTTTCCATCAATAATTTTTTTTTGTGTAGAAAAATAAATTCCGCCATCTTGTTTTTTTCTGTTCATCAAGTAGACTTTTAGGTCTTGATCATCTTTTTCCCAGAAACCACTCTTCCATCTTTTATGCTTGGTGAGATAGACTCTGACGAAATTTGTATAGCCGCCATCTTGAATCCGCCATTTTGTTTTTTTTTTCAGCTCAGTGCCAATTGGATGAGGTTTTGAGTAATTTTTGTTTGAGCACCTCCCATCTATCTAACATACCCTGCCCGGGCTCCTCATCCATCTTCCAAACCCTCAATCATCATGTCTTCCCATATTTTTCTTTGAGAGTTCTCCAAAGAATCGCATCAAAGCCTTGCATAGTTGATAGTTTACAACTTGTAGTCTCTTCAATATTCGCCATACATTTTCTATGGAAAAATAAATTCCGCCATTTTGAATTTTTTTTCAATTCATCAAGTAGACCTTTGGATCCTTATCATCTTTTGCGAAGAAACCACTCTTCCATCTTTTATACCCTCCGAGATAGAGACCGACGTTTGTATGGCGGCCATCTTTTTTTCGCCATTTTGAATTTTTTTTCAGCTGACTGCCAATTGGATGACGTTTCGAGTGACATTTGCTCGAGCACCCCCCACCTATCTTCAATACCTTAAGCGTGCCTGTCGCTCGTCTCCCGGCAGGGGCAATTTGGGATTTTATAATTTATAAATTGTCTCTGGCCCGGTTGTTTGTTTGTCACCAGACCAGGTGGGAGTTTTCAGCCATGAGTGGTTACCACCCTACTGGCAAAGCCGTGACGCCAAG
Source organism: Melanargia galathea (assembly GCA_920104075.1). Taxonomy (NCBI): domain Eukaryota; kingdom Metazoa; phylum Arthropoda; class Insecta; order Lepidoptera; family Nymphalidae; genus Melanargia; species Melanargia galathea. The sequence continues at coordinate 12,538,478 of OV049874.1, read as the reverse complement.
CGATTTAGCGTTCCGGTACGATGCCACGTAGAACTCGATCAGGGGTATGCATACCTCTTCCAAAGTTAGCCCGCTTCCATCTTAGACTGCATCATCACTTACCATCAGGTGAGATTGCAGTCAAGGGCTAACTAGTAGTCGAATAAAAAAAGCGGCGCGAGACTGCGGCGTGGATGTCCCTACAAGAGACCTACGAGTAGGTATGTCTCTCCGAACTCTATGAAGGCGACTATTGCTTTTACTGCTTATTTTTGCTTTTGTACTGCTTAAATGCGGTTATATAAAAAAAAATAGGCCTAAAGTGGTACCAATTCTGATTCTCTTAAATTGACACCTCGAAATGTAATGCTAACATTGCAAGGGAACGTTGTGAAAAAGACACATTGTGCACAATTTTTTGGATCTTTTAAGAGATTTTGTGCAATAGAATTTGTCTGCTTACTCCACCACCACCATCACTACAGCCTTTTTACGTCCCAGTGCTGGGCACAGGCTTCCTCCACTGCTGGGCATAGGAGAGGGATTTAGAGCTTAGATCCGGGGGTTTAATGCGGGTTGGCGGCTTTAACGACTATTGTCACAATATGATAGTGATAATAACCGGGACCGACTGCTTAACGTGCTCTCCGAGGAACGGGGGTGAAACACCTCCAACTACCAACTCCGGGCTTATATTGAGAATTTCTTGACAGAAAAACCCAGTACTTAACAATTAATTATTTTGCCCGACCCGGGAATCGTACCCGGCACCTCGTGATCTGTTGTCGAATATGCTAAACACTAGATCAACGAGTCAGTCTGCCTACTAATAATTTCTTAAATGAAATATCTGAATTAATTTAATTTGAGATAGATAACGATAATTTTCTCTGCATACATAAGTAGGAACCGCTATTGGAATAGGCTATCGCTTCAGCTTTGTTGCTTAGCTCCTCAAACACGAATCTGTTGACGTTGCTAAATGGAGTGGTTGAGTCTTGAGATAGCAAATGGTGCTATGCTGATTAATTAAGACCGCTTGATATCAACGGTAGGTACCTACACGTGCAACCTTTCGCCTGCGGCCTGTCGGCTTTGCTTTCAGACACAGAGCTTCAGAGTTATTCAATTTTGGGTCAGTAGCCGACAAAAAAGGTCTAATTTTGTCGGCTATTGAATTAAAGCCTTTTTGATTTTTTAAATAAAACAGTTTACATGTGAGGAGCGTTGTTTCAAAACTCATTTTGTCCAAAAATGTGTATTTTTCAAAAATAGCCGTTTTTAATTTATGCCTTTTTCTTAAAGTTATATGTAGAAATAAATTTACCATGCTAAATATAAAGCATAATATAGCATGTCTGAATAAAAAAACAAATAGTGTTCTATAGTTTTTTATTAAGTTAATTAAGCATAAATATTGGACAAAATATGTTTTGAACCATTTGTATGGACATAATACATTTTGAAACACTGGTTTATGGACACAATACATTTTGAAACACTGGTTTATTTTCAAAGCATATTATGTACAAAGAAATGATTCATATTTTGTCCAATAATACCTACTAAAAAATAAAAAAACGCTTATGGCCTATATTTTATGCACAGAGTATGCATAAAATAATGTTTTCACTGTATTAAATCAAATTTATATATAGCACAACATATATTAAATCTTGAGTTATTATGAATGCATGGAATTATGAATGACAAAATTGTTCAGTTCAGGTTCCTTTATTTCATAACTGAAACAAAATAAATTCATATTGTAGCCAGAATCTTATAACTGCCGATAAAATACAGTTAGAGTCGTATGATAGTACAAAGAAACAATAAAACGATAATTTAAATATTCCTCGCCTCTTTGTTTTGGTGTTTTGTGTCTTTTTTTCTTGAGCCAACTGAATGATTTCCTACTAGGACTCCTTGCTCCATGCTTGTGCAACAATATTAAAACAATTTTGTTTAAATTACTAAGGGCTTGTTTCACCACCTTCTGATAAGTGTCGGATTTTCGGATTATGTCAAATGACAAAGACAAAAGTTGTAGATACTTACTTTACTTATCAGAAGGTGGTGAAACAGGCCATTATTTAAATAATCGTACAGTTTGCCGCCACAGACAGACCATAATAAATTGTTATTTTGCTAACAGGTGGACAGACTATGTTTTGAAACACCACTTCACACGGACAAAACATATTTTGAAACAGCGCCTCATTTTGACATTCGATTATTTACTTGACAAATTCGGTTTTTATGCACTAACTTTTGCTAAGTTAGTTACTCTTGCATTTTAAGGCCATATACAACGAAATCTCTTATTTTGATTACTATGGACAAAATACGTTTTGAAACAACGCTCCTCATGTATTGTATAGATGGACCAGAATCTCATGAAAAATAGGGAAATGAAATTCCAAGGTTAGCAACACTACGGCCGCACTAGCAATAAACAAAGCAACTGACATTTTTTGTGAAATTGACTTTTTGCATTAACAAAAGTTTTATGTCGAGTACTTTTTTACCACAGTTTAATATTTCAAATAACTAGAACCGTTTCATCATCATCATCATGATCAACCCATTACCGGCTCACTACAGAGCACGGGTCTCCTCTCAGAGTGAGAAGGGTTTTGGCCATAGTCTACCACGCTGGCCAAGCGGATTGGCAGACTTCACACACCTTTGAGAACGTTATGGAGAACTCTCAGGCCTGCAGGTTTCCTCACGATGTTTTCCTTCACCGTTAAAGCAAGTGATATTTAAATACTTAAAACGCACATAACTCCGAAAAGTTAGAGGTGCGTGCCCGGGATCGAACCCACGACCTCCAAGTAGAAGTCGGTCGTCCTAACCACTAGGCTATCACAGCTTTTTTACTGAAATTTAACCGTTTAATAGAACCGTTTACTGAAATTTAAATTGCCCAAACAAAGTAACTGCACTCACTAACCCGGAATATAAATGCAAAAACCAAGTAAACAACAAGCACAACACAAAAACAAAGTAATTGGATGGTGATTACTTTGTTTTTGTATTTAAAACGCAGTTGCTGGATTTTTCGTTTCGTGAAACGATCCCAGGTAAGGTGTTTTGAATGTAAGTACTTTGTTTATCACTAGGGCAGCCGAGTTAACCTAGTGTTGCTTACTACAAAATTTAACTTCCCCATTTTTCATGAGATTCTGGTCGATCTATACCTACTTATTAACAAGTATAAATTAAAAAACCCCTGACATTCGCTATTTTATGGCGGCGGCCATCTTGGATTTGCATAATGCTATTCTACTAGTCAAGCCCTTTCATTTGATACCCATGTTGAAGGATTTGTGAAAAAATATGTAATCCGCATATTGTAGCAGCGGCCATCTTGGATCGATTTTCATCAAACATAGCTAACAACACTCGACTAATTCACCTTTCAAACAAAAAAAAACCGCATTCAAATCGGTTCACCCGTTTGAGCGCTACAGGGGAACAGCATTACATACACACACACACAGACACGTCAAACTTATAACACCCTGTCGTTTTTGCGTCGGGGGTTAAAAATACTTCGAGATAACTTCTCGTCCAAAGTCAATCAGTGCCTGAGGGCTGAGCCCTAAGGACGAAAGTCTTCGAATAGTGCGTGTTGCCAGTGATTACATAAAGCTCTGGACACGGTCGCTAACTAAGTGCCTCATAAATAAAAACTCCGAGTCAGCAGAGAGCGATGGTGAGAGTTATGCTCGGAGTTTCTCTACGCGTAAAATGACATAATTTAAACTTAAATTGTAGGTAGGTAGGTAGGTATAGTGTCTGAGAATTCACATAGTGTAAAGTAATAAAGAAAAATCCCAATAATATTAGATTTTCTGTGGGCCGAGCAAAAATGTAACCCAATTTCTGTACGTTAGATATCTAACCGGCATTTACGTAATCGTAGCGATTTGTAACGCAATTCTTCCGATATTCTTGTGCTCCACACTGACAAACCGAAGGATATGAGACCCTCCACGTCGAAGATGAACGAGGATCCTGTAGTCATCGTGACTTCGTCGGGGCCGTAGATGAACACCTGGACAATAGAAAGAATATAAGGGGGATAATAGAATAAGAGAATAGGTATAAGCCCCGCAAATTGGTATTGCGCCTGGCCGCCATTTTCATGACGTCAGCACGAGACAGACGTCGGTACCGTTGACAAAAACTGTTGGCAGAGTACGCGTATCGAGTTTTGAATAATTATCATAAATTCACACATTTTGTTGTTATTGTTGTTTAATACTGGCGCAAAGACAAATTAATTGACGAGTTATTTATTATTAACACAGAAAATGATAGTTTTTCAGGCACAACAAGCTGAAAAAAATTCCGAATCCGAATTATAAGAATGTGATTACATCATAGTCAAATTTGACTCCAAAAGTGGCTAAAATCGCAAACGAACGGCTAGTTCTGATTTTTTAATATGTTGTTAGGACCACTACCAGTAGTGTAAATCCAATTTTGCAGCTTCGAAAGACCTGTGCTAACTTTGCAGCACTCGAAAAACCGCGAAATTTTCGCACTACTTTTGGTTTTTTCAATATAAGTCCTAAACTATGGGTTTAAAAAAAAATATTTTCTATACATTTTTAAAGAAGATTAAAATTGCTACAATTTAAGACCAAAACTAGCTCTTTAAATTCAATAGTTGCTGAGATACAGCTCTCCAAAAATTGACAATGAATTCCGAAAAAGTGAAATTTTAAGATTTGGTCAATTTTAAACCCCGCTATCGGGGAAAATACTCATTTTACGGATAAAGTTAATTGAAAAGATGTTGTAGTAAATATAATTAGCTTTAATTTAAACACTCAACGACGTCTGTAGCCCATATAGTTTACTTATAAATCCTAAAAGTTTAAAAAATGGGAAAATTGCAGTTTTCTCTTCAGTTTGTTTTGAATGTAGTTTGAAAGAAAAAACCATGTACGCCCACAAGAAATATGTATTAAAACTATTACTAAGTATTTATATTTAGTATTTATAATGTTATTTATTCAAGAAAGAAATTATTTATATTATTATTGATATTTATTGTTTTTTATGAAACATATTAACCTGTATTAAAAGGACATTATGAGTTCCGAGCAATATAAGTCGTAAACTACGCATTTTTTTAAATATTTTCTATACATTTTTAAAGTAAACTAAAATTGCTACAATTTGGCACCAGAACCAGTTCTGTAACTTCAATATCAATACTTGCCGAGATACAGCTCTCCTAAAATAGAACTTTTTCCAAAAAAAGTGAAAATTTAAGATTTGGTCAATTTTCGACCGCCATCTTGAGGATAATACTCATTATAAGGGTAAAATTATAGTCAAAATGTTGTAGTAAATCTAATTAGCTTTAATTTAAGGGTGGAACGACGTCTCTAGGCCATATAGTTTACTCACAAACCTTAATGAACAATTATAACCAAAAATAATATCTTTGTAATGCAGGTTAATATGCTTCATAAATATCTATAAAATAAGATAAATAAATATTTTTTTTTCATAAATAACATTATGAATACTATAATAATAGATTAAATGTACATTTCTTGTGGATGTTCATGGTTTTTCCTTTCAAGGTACTCACAAACCAAACTAAGCAGAGCAAATTTACGAAAATTGTTTTCCTATTTTTTGGACTTTTAAGATTTGTGAGTAAACTATATGTCCTAGAGATGTCGTATTACCCTTAAATTAAAGTTAATTAGATTTACTATAACATTTTTACCTATAATTCTACACATAAAATGAGTATTATCCCCAAGATCGCGGTCGAAAATTGACCAACTCTTAAATTTTCACTTTTTTTGAAAAAAGTTCAATTTTAGGAGAGCTGTATCTCGGCAATTATTGAAGCTACAGAACTGGTTCTGATGTCAAACTGTAGCAATTTTAGTCTACTTTAAAAATGTATAGAAAATATTAAACAAAAATGCGTAGTTTACGACTTATATTGCTCGGAACTCATAATGTCATTTTAATACAGATTAATATGTTTCATAAAAATCAATAAATATCAATAATAATATAAATAATTTTTTTCTTGAATAAATAACATTATCAATACTTAATTTAAATACTTAGTAATAGTTTTAATACATATTTCTTGTGGATGTACATGGTTTTTTCTTTCAAATTACATTCAAAACAAACTAAAGAGAAAACTGCAATTTTCGCATTTTTTAAACTTTTAGGATTTGTAAGTAAACTATATGGGCTACAGACGTTGTTTAGTATTTAAATTAAAGCTAATTATATTTACTACAACATCTTTTCAATTAACTTTACTCGTAAAATGAGTATTTTCCCCGATATCGGGGTTTAAAATTGACCGAATCTTAAAATTTCACTTTTTTGGAATTAATTGTCAATTTTTGGAGAGCTGTATCTCAATAAATATTGAATTTAAAGAGCTAGTTTTGGTCTTAAATTGTAGCAATTTTAGTCTACTTTAAAAAAGTATAGAAAAATATTTTTTTAGAAACGCATACTTTAGGACTTATATTGCAAAACCCAAAAAAAGTGCAAAAATTTCGCGGTTTTTCGAGTGCTACAAAATTAGCACAGGTCTTTCGAAGCTGCAAAATTGAATTTAGACTACTGGTAGTGGTCCTAACAACATATTAAAAAATCAGAACTAGCCGTTCGTTTGCGATTTTAATGTCAAATTTGACTGGCGTATCAGTGGAGTTGAAAAATTAAAATAATTTCTTCATTTAAAATCTATAAAAGCTGAAAATTATTTGTTCATTCGGTTTAGTTTATTTATAAAAAAAAAATTGTTGCAGACGGTATATTTTCGTTTCGTCTGACGTCACGCTGAAGTTAATGTGACAAGGTTCCAGCGCAATAGCAACGTGCGGGGGTTATATGTATAATAGGGTATTCTACTGTGTTTGAAAAAGCACTTCAAAATGTTGTTTTTGTTAATAAAAAGCCACAAAAAATATATTTCGGCAAAATAAATACGCGTTCATGCCATAAAATTAAATTAAATTTTAAACATTTTTTAATGCCGCGAAAACGCTGTCAGCCAATAAGTCAGCCATTTCATGACGTAACAATGATATACAAGAAGGTTATAAATGTATTCTATATAACACTGGAGTTTGCGCCTTAAATATTGTAGTGAAGATAAAGTCATTCACCTGGGCTACTTTTTCTTTATTACTAATATTTTTTGGACGATATATCGATAGTTTGATATCGAAATGTAGATACAAAAAGCTGTGATAAAGCTGTGATAGCCTAATGGCTAGGGCGACCGACTTCTAATCGGAGGTCGTGGGTTCGATCCCGGGCACGCACCTCTAACTTTTCGGAGTTATGTGCGTTTTAAGAATTTAAATATCACTTGCTTTAACGGTGAAGGAAAACATTGTGAGGAAACCTGCATGCCTGAGAGTTCTCCATAACGTTCTCAAAGGTGTGTGAAGTCTACCAATCCGCTTGGCCAGCGTGGTGGACTATGGCCAAGGCCCTCTCACTCTGAGAGGAGATCCGTGCTCTGTAGTGAGCCGGTAATGGGTTGATCATGATGATGATGATGATACCTCTGTGGTAATAAATAGGTACATTCGCTAGTGAAAAATAAATTAAGAAATTTGATAAAAATAAAAATTTATATTGAAATATACTTAAATATTCTGATTTTGAGTCATAAAAGCACATTATTTTTTTATTAAATTAAAATTAAAAGTCGTAATCGTTAATCTGTATATCACGTAACCTTGAACACGAGCCGCCTTGTTTTGACGTCATAATGATAGTTAATACTAATCATTAATCTATGGTCATATAGACAAAAACCATAAAGTTCATTGTACTCTGAAGCAACAACTTTTGCATGTAACCCAGACTTCTGTTCTGCCGAATTCCAGAATGTTAAAACATCTTTGTAAACATCATTAGTTGTCTGTCAAGTCGGCTTACGGATGAATATTTTACGTGATAACGTCATTTAAAAATATTGGTATAAGGCCCTGTTTCACCACCATCTGATAAGTGTCGGATAGCTTATTCACAACTATAGTCCTTGTCACTTGACATAAGTAAGGAAGTGACAAAACTTACGTTTAGGCTATCCCGACACTTATCAGAAGCACTACCTTCTGATAAGTGTCGGGAACAGGCCATATTGTACCTTATTTTAACCTTTAAGTACCGACATACTGTTTTAGTTACATAAGTACCGACGTGTGGTCTGCTAGACCACCATAGTTACCCAGTCAAAAACTTTTGTGTTTCTTAATATTTTTCTAAAAAAAATGTTTCTATGTATTGTTAAATATCTAGTTATTGTATAAGTAAAACAAAATATAGAAGTATTCACATTTATTACTAATTATAAACATTAATATAGCAATCATAGATTCTTCGTTAGAAAAAATTAACTTTTATCTTAATAATTCATATGTATCAGCAATACTATTATTTTTTCTTAAAGACGATTTTTTATTAAAGATTAATAGCCTAGATAAATAATAAAAATAAAAAAACCTTAACAATCAACCGTTTTCTAAAAAATCACAAGGTATCAAATTGCAGGAACTGTCAAAGCTTAGAAACAGTCTTTGCATAGGCTTGCTGCATTGTAGGCACACGTGTTTCATACATGTATCACAACCTGTTCAGATGCTGAACTATGGTCACTCTTCAGCAGTAAAATTTAGGTAGATATCCTCAGATTCGGACTCTGAGCTCTCATTTAGCCATCCCACTAAACGTTCTTGGTGGTCTTTATATTGAAGCAGTGTATGATAAATTTTTTTTACGTACAGGAACACTTTTATTTTTGTTTTTGGCTGCCCGTTTCATGCCCAAAGAACCTGGCTGATCCATTGTTATAACTGACTGAAAATAAAAGAGAAAACAATATAATCTGAAAAAGGTCGTATCTAAAAAAAGTTACATAAGTACCGACGAGTGGTCTGACAGACCACTCGTGATCTTATAAAAATCAAAACTTACCGAAATCGTACGCGCCAACACTGCTACTCTGCAGGAACGCTGCTGGGCGACTTCCCGAGGGGTAGAGAGAAGCACAGGAGGATACTATTTCACTAACATAGGTAATCAGACTTTTCGACCTCTCGAGGTGTCTGTCAGACCACACGTCGGTACTTAAAGGTTAATAAAATAATTACTAAGAACTATAACCTATATATATATTTATATATATATATTTATATATTACATATATTTATATTATATATATATATATTTATAATTTAATTTGTTTGATAAAGATACTGGACTATAATATAACTGTGTAATCATTTTTGAAGTGACTTACGATTTTTTAAATAAAGCTGATATATCGAAATATCGATATTTTTTTCGGTATATCGAACTCCGATATCGATATATTTAAAAATATAGATATATCGAAAATATTTATTTATATAATACTATATTAAAAAATATCAACAGTCCTTTTTTGTTTGGAGCTTAGATTCCATAGGTTCTATCTTTCTTGTATGACCACAGATTAATATTAGTTTTTGCTTATATGACCACAGATTAATATTAGTATTTTCTATCATTATGACGTCACAACAAGGCGGCTCGTGTTTTAGGTCACGTGATATACAGATGGGAAATTACGACTTTTAATTTTTATTCAATAAAATAATCATGTGCTTTTATGACTCAAAATCAGAATATTTAAGTATATTTCTACATAAATTTTTATTTTTATCAAATTTCATAATTTATTTTTCACTAACGAAAGTACCCTATTTATTTCAAGAATTGTATGCATCAAAAAATGTTTTCAGTACGAAATTAGGGCCAGCGCATACGAGTGAGGCCGACGCACAGCGATTAAAATTGGTATTATAGTGAAAACAAAACACGATCCGCACGCTCCAGAAAGGTTCTTTTTTAGCTTTGTTTTGTTTTCAATCTTGTGTCAATGTAAATAAAGCGGAGTTTGAGTTGTTATTATAAAAAGACTGCCTCGGCAGTACTCCATTTCGTTGCCCCTGAAGCTTAATCGTAGGCATTATTTGGATAAGAGGAAAAATCTAGTGGAAATTCTCTTCAGCATTTCGACGCCATCTGCGCGGACAAAATGATTGACTAAATTAGTCGCGAGACTTAAAAGGATTTTAATCTTACATAGGTACCTTATAAATGGACTCGTAGTTTGTTATCACAGTAAAGAAGTCTGCTTCAAATATAGATAGATCAATACTTCTTTTCACATAGGTTTCGGCTGCGATGGCTGCGCTATTCCAATTGCTAGAAATATAAAGTTTTATAATTAGATTTCTAATTTAATTGACCGCAGAATAACTGTTCCGAAAGCTTCTAGATTTTGCGGAAATGGTTGGTAAAAGCTAAAATTTTCTATCTAGTTTTTCTACTTGATAACACAAGCTATGGGGCCTGTGGGCCACCACCAGAGGAAAGTGCTATTAAGCCGCTCCACATGTTGAGCGAACAGCGTTGGAATGTGTGAAGCTAGAGTAAGATGTCGGTTCCGGTATTATACTTAAATAACATGTTACCTATTAGGTAATGGTTAACCTATAAAAATGGATAACAGAATATCAGCATTCAGCATCCTTCTTAATACGTATAGATCGACCAGAATCTCATGAAAAATAGGGAAATAAAATTCAAAACAACACTACGGCTGCCCTAGCGATAAACAAAGTAACTGACATTTTTTGTGAAATTGACTTTTTGCATTAACAAAATTTTTATGTCGAGTAGTTTTTTACCACAGTTTAATATTTCAAATAACTTGAACCGTTTACTGTTTAAATTGCCCAAACAAAGTAACTGCACTCACTAACCCGGAATATAAATGCAAAAACCAAGTAAACAACAAGCACAACACAAAAACAAAGTAATTGGATGTTGATATTACTTTGTTTTTGTATTTAAAATGCCGTTGCTTGATTTTTCGTTTCGTGAAACGCTCCCAGGTAAGGTGTTCTGAATGTAATTACTTTGTTTATCACTAGGGCAGCCGAGTTAACCTAGTGTTGCTTACTACAAAATTTAATTTCCCTATTTTTCAATAACGAAGCTGGGAGTACTTAGTGGTACCTACCTAACTGTAAAATGTTTGAGTATATGTAGGTACGTAAGTAAGTAGTCCCTAATAGGTAAAATATTACTCACTGAGGCTTGTCGAATATAGCAACATTGGAGTTAATTACGTGGCACATGCCCATTTCTGTCATGGCAGCGTCCACTGAGATTTCTCTGTCGGCTTTACTGGCCAGCCAGTCTTTTTCGAAATTCCGGAATAAAGTAGCTGTCACTGTTGCGTAATTTTTTGGGTCAATTATCTAGACAACAAAACGAATATAGGTATCTATCAACTATAACTTACCTATAATTTAGCAACAAAACGAAAATATCAACAAAACTTAAACCTATTGTCATAGCCTATAGGCAGTAGGTACGTTGGTACCGTTGGTTGGTACATACCTGTTCATTCGTAGGATTTAAGTCCACAAAATCCAAAGTGTCTAAAGCAGCCTGTGCTATCGCCCACAAATAAGCTTTCACGTTTATTCCTGTTAGATCGTAGGTATCGCTAGCAATAAAAACTTTGATTATCTACTTAGGTAGGTATTTTTGTTTCTTAGGATCGAAATAAAATTGTGACTACCAGTCTGGAGTCTGGACTCAAAATTATTTTATTCAAATCCCTACAAATCTTCAGACCTACGTCAAATCCTATTGTAATGAGATGATTGATGATGATCAATTTTTAAAACTTATTTAGCAGCAGCTAACGGGACCCAAAAACGCTTGTTATTTTTTTGGAGTGCATTTTATTTTGTGCTCATTAAATAACTTTGCAACCTAATTATCCAATGCGATTAGGTATAAGATCTCTTTTGTTTACGCACCTATCTGAACAAGAACGATGGTGAAACTTAATTTTGAGAGTAGAAGCCTTAATTAATTCAATCAAGCAAGCAGTCAAAATCTCTAGGTAGGTAGTAGGTACCTACTGATATTGCCTGATGATGCTAGGGTTAAGAACCCCGGCAGTCTGCTAAAGTCTTGGAAATTGGTGCTCTGGGATTCCGAGCTAATAGAAAGCTTGAAAGCTCTTGCTGAAGTGAGTAGTTATCACGTAGCAACTACGTATCTAATGTTACCAATATTTTTTAATTTCTGAGTGAAATCAAGGTTACCTTAGCCGGTTTGGCCGGGGTTAGGTATATTGTGACTTACTTGATAAACTTCCCAAATTTTACAACATCAGGTTTGTAAAGCGGACAAAGTGTTATGGTGGGGTAAGAAATATTCCAATCAAAGTAGTTTCTTTCCACGCTCATAACAGTCGGAGCAGCCTAAAGAATGAGAAATCGTATGTCCTTTTAATTACAAAAGAACATCCAACAATACAAAAACATCATAATGTGTAACTTAAAGTTATAAAACGCAAAATAAAGTTAAACTTACGACAAATCTTAAATACTGTAGTGTTAGCAATGCAATCATAATACCAAAACAAACAACTAAATTAAGAATCCAAAAGGCCCTGAAAACAATAAGATTAATTTAATCAGAATGCTAAAATATTCATACTTATTGTTATGAAGGTACCTACCTAAAGTGTTTTGTGATTTCGGACAATAGGTAAAAATTAATTAGTTACTCTGATTTTAACACTTGTAAATAGTACTTAAGTAATTCAACAGGTAAGCAAGACCTATCTAAAAGTTCGGCTAGAATTAGTTCTACTGATTTATGTAGGTAAGACGTAAGTAGGTACAACGTTGTCTTTTGCTAATGATGCTATTTAATAATGAAACTTGAAAATAGTTTTATCAGAATTAGTGACCCTAATCGACTTTAATAAAGAAAAAGAAATACTTTTACTTACTTTTCTAAATAATGTAGGCGATTATTTACAATGTAGGGCAGCCCGTGCGTTGTTGAACTTTGCAACACGCTTTGTAAATACCTAACGAGTTTTTGTCTTAACGGGCCACTATAGTTACCGCGGTTTCTTCGAAAGCGCACCTTCTTATGCTTTAGTTTTTTAATGGTTGTTGACAATGTTCTCTTATGTGCCATGCTGTTTTACTTATTGCAGGGAGCGTACGAGATGTGTATGTACAGCAACGCTTATTCGGTCAAACTAAACGCAGCTAAAATTATACTTATTTTATGTAGGTATTTATCGGCATGATTTACCTGTGTATCTACTACTTGTTACAAAGGATAATGGACTTTTCAATATAAAGACGTAATAGTCATAATTTGCTTACGCTTACATAAAGCTTACGGCACATTGACGTCTGTAGGGGAGATGTGGCATGAAAGAGCCAGTTTTAAAAAAGGGAACAAAAAAGATATAAGGAAATAAGAAAATAACAAAACTTGTATTATATCATATTGTCTATTCCTTTATGTACGTAATAGCATTGAGCATTTTCCAAAATCAGCAATATTCTTGGATTTCTAGCCATTTATAAAAAATACGAAATTCGGCTCTTTCATAACTCATGGGCATTGAAAGAGCCAACCAAAGTTTTGAAAGAGCCAAGTTATTGTTACAAGACTTAAAATGTAAATTAACGAATATATTATTGAAGATATTTATTATTATTATAATAAATGTTTTTAGAATGCAATCTTGAAATAAACTGTTTACTTAAATCTAAGAAAATCACAAAATTCTCCATTTGAGACCAATATCTGCCAACTTTCTATATTTGTCTCTTTAAGGACTAATGTCTGTTCATTAAAAATATTAAGTAATAAAGATTTCAAAATCAAAAAAGAAAAAAAACAATGAAATACAGAATGCAAAACAAAAACAAATTTAAATGAATAAAAAAACTTTTTGGCAAAAATAATGCAACCTCCCTTTTACGCCACAGGATTCATGTGCCTAACCGCTACAAATTTTACACTGATACCATTCTTGATTGCTTTTAGTATAATTTTCACTTTCTATCAATCAATACTATCTTAGCTAAATAAGCTCGTAAAAGATTAAAGAAAAGGGCAGTTTATTTATAGGTTGTCATTTCTTGATCACTTTACGTACCGTAAAACGGGGCTACTTTGACTTCCAGGGTTACTTTGACAGATTTTGGGGCTACTTTGACAGAGCGCCAAAATCGGTTTTTACTTGTGCTCAGCAAGTGCGCGTGACCTCGAGTAATATTGCGTGAGGCGCGGGGTGTGGGGAACGCGTCATAGCGCGCCCGCCGACTAGTCCGAACAGGTTCGTCGCTTGAGTTTGTTGTGTTGTGTGGTGGTGCAAAAATACGAAAAAATCTTTACTTTTCGGTAAGTTTATTGTATTGTTTACTTAAATAAAACTACAATTGTGAGTATTCGTGATTAAATTGGTGTAAAATAAGGATTTTTATTTGTTTTAGGTTACCTTTGTATTTGTTTGTATTTACAAATGAACTACAATGGTCAGAGAGTATAAAAGAAAACTGGGTGCCCGGAGTTACAAAAATTACAGCGATGAAACCCTTGCAAAAGCCGTTGCTGAAGTGAGGGCAGGTCTTCTTACCCAGAGTGCGGCTGCCAAGAAGTATAAAATAAATAGAACAACTATTCTAAACAAAATTCACCACCAACATGAACTAAAGCCGGGTCATCCAACTGTTTTGACTCCTGAAACTGAAAAACTAATAGCCGATACCTTGAAAATATTAACAGATTGGGGTGTTCCTTTTACTAAACGCGATATCCAAATTATTGTTCAGATGTTGGTCACCAGGGAAGGTAGGGTTATAAAACAATGGAAAGACAACTCACCGGGGCCGGACTTTGTGACCGACTTTGCGGCGCGAAACAACCTTACTCAGAGACTGGCCACAAATATCAAACCTGCTAGGGCATCAGTGGGTCCTAATGAGATAAAAGAATTTTTTGAAAATGTGAGACCAGCTCTGGAGGAGACACGTCCAGGTCTTATTTACAATTATGATGAGACGAACGTGACTGATGACCCGGGGGCAATAAAAGTTTTAGTCCCTCGAGGTCACAGACGTGTCGAACGAGTCCAGGAGCATTCCAAATCATCGGTCAGCATCATGTTTTGTGGCACAGCAGACGGAAAAATGATTCCTCCTATGGTTGTCTACAAATCAAAGCACCTGTACGAGAACTGGACAATGGGAGGCCCACTAGGAACAATTTACAGAAATAGTCATAGCGGTTGGTTTGACATGAACCTCTTCGAGGTATGGTTCTTCAAGTTGTTGTTGCCGAGCATCCAGGAAGAAAGAATTGGAAATGAAAAAGCAGTTGTCATAGGTGATAATTTAGCTTCGCACTTCTCACCTGAAGTCGTTCAGGCAGCAATACAAAATAACATTCATTTTACGACTTTAACACCAAACTCGACGCACATAATGCAACCCCTCGATGTGGGTATATATGGTCCTTTAAAAAGACAATGGAGAAAGATTTTGGATACTTGGAGAAAGGAATCGAGAATACGGGGCATCATTCCAAAGCCACAATTTCCCATGTTACTGAAGAGACTGATGGATGCAATGGCTCCCAATTTGATGAAAAATTTGCAGAGCTCCTTCAGAACTACGGGATTTTACCCTTTCGACCCTCAAGTTGTTTTACAAAAGCTCCCAGGTGAACGCGAACAAGAAACAGGACGTATCCTAGATAGCTGTCTGCTGGAGTTTTTAAAAGAGACGAGGGGTTACAATACTGAAAGAATTCGTCACAGAAGAGGGAGGAAAGTCGTTAATAAGCCAGGAGCACAAATATTGGTTACGAGCCAAAGAGATAATGCAGAAGAAGATGCCCCAGAAATAGATGTCCCACCCACCATCGACGATATTCCAGAAATCGATTCCCCACCTATGCCAGAAGTCAGTTCGCCAAGCACCTTCAATAACTCTCCAAAATCGATTTCTATTTTAGATTTTCCAACTATGGATGACTCTCCTGAAATAGAAGAAAATGTCTCAGCTTTCGAGAATAATCAACCTTCTACCTCTGGACTGCTTACAAAGAACCAGACTGATTCCGACGAAGATGTGCCTCTGAGTTGTTTGGTTCGCAAGAAGGAAATCAAAAACAGGAAAAAGGACAAGAAGAAGAATAAGAAGGAGTCCAATTTATGTTATATCTGTAGGTGCGACTATAGGTTCTACCGTCATTCTGTTGACTGGATATGCTGCATTACCTGTAAAAACTGGGTGTGTGGGATGTGCAATAAGGGCTCAAACAATCCGTCATACGAATGTGTCGTGTGTGAGGATGACTCTGACTAATTGTTTCTTGCCTTATAATATTGCCAAAATTGATTGTTACCTTGTCTTGTTTTTAAATTGATCTCAATTATATTAATTATTACTTAAGAGACTGATTAAGTGCCATTATTGAATTAATAAAGAATAATTTAATTATTACTTAAGAGACTGATTAAGTATCATTATTGCGTTAATAAAGAATAATTTTATTGTAAAAATATTTGTTTTCATTTAAATCCATGTAGTTTTCAATAAAATAATAGTTTTTTTGGTCAAAATGATGTCAAAGTAACCCGTGCTTTGACTATCTTTGACTTCAGTTGCATTTCAATGCCCTGTCAAAGAAACCCCACTTCTGGGGTTACTTTGACATTTAATAAATTAAAAAAAGTAGGGAGTTAAGGGGGGGGGGGGAGGTTAAATTTGCCATAGATCTGTGGGGTTATTCTGTAACTTAGTTAGCAACTGAAAATAGTTGCCAACGAATAAGTTTGATATACATTGCTGCTTTACTGTGGGAAATTATAGTGTTTTCATAATTTCACACAGTAAAGCAGCAATGTATATCGAAATAATTCGTTGGCAACTATTTTCAGTTGCTAACTAAGTTACAGAATAACCCACCTGATAACCAAAGGACACATTGTTCTGTTGGCGTAAAAAAAAGTGAAATTCGAGCCGTAAAAAAAAAGTTACAATCCAAAAACCTCCAAAACCTGTTCAAAGTAGCCCCGTTTTACGGTACAGCTTCCTCAATTATAGATGCTGCAGGTCTTTTACGCTTCTTTTTAGCTCTTTCAGATTGTTTGGTACCTAAAGTAAAATATCATAACAAAAATTCTATTGAAAACCTCTACTTCAAACGTCACTACAAAGTATAAAAATAAATTTTGTTTGTATATATAAGCATGTTGAAGTAAGGCAACGTTGCTCATTCTTCGTTTTCTTATAATTATTATACCCGTCAGTCTTTCTGAAGTCAGGATTGAGGAGTTGTAGTCAATTTTTTTTAGATAAGACCACCTAGCAAACTTTTCTAATGATTAACAAAAAAATTACGTGAATCAGTGCAGAAAACTTAGAGAAATCGATGTGCATACATAGAAAAAATTACGCGCCAAATTGAGAATATCTTCCTTTTTGGTAGTCGGTTAAAAAAAATAATGTAATTATTCATATAATTAATAAATATAGGTTTTAAATTGTAATGAAAAATAAGTTTTGAAAAAGCCGGTTATGAAAGAGCCGGCTTTTTCATAGCACAGTAGCCCAGCTCTTTCAAAACATATTCTCCTAAGAAATGTAATCTCAAAAAGTAGTACGAAATCAAAACTTTACACGAAAAAATAAATATGCTATTGAAAGGCCATAGTATCCATAAAGTTATAGTGTAATCATATTACTGCTAGATTGATAGTTGTAAACGTCAAAAAACAAATAAAATGTACTCAAAAACTTACTTTAGGACGACGAAATCTTTAGTACGTTGCACCGACCACATTTATTTTCAATGAAGTGTCAAATGTTTGTGGGTGACATCTAGTCAGTGTAGCTATCTTAAAATTATAATTCATGAATCATTCGTTCGAAAACTACCGCGAAATTCATAGTGGCTCTTTCAAAACTTGGCTCTTTCATACCACATTCCCCCTACAGTTAATACTGAATATACCTACATATACCTACATACTTAGTTATCAAAAGTTGTAACAAATTAAAGTTTTAGTAAGTACCTAGATCATGTTGTTCTATCAACGGGTGAATTAAAAATTTTGAATACTTACAACGAGGAAATTTTTATTTCCCCTTTAGATACTTACAACGAGGAAATTTTTATTTCCCCTTTAGATAAACTGTAATAAAATACTGTTTTGGCCATTTCATAGAAAATTTCTTGAGGAAGATTTATGTGACCTACTCGTACTAAATAAATTTTCAGTCACATTCAGTCTTTATATTCCAATACTTTGCTGTGTAGCATGCATTGGCAACACATAGGCTACTTTTTATCCTGGAAAAATGCACAGTTCCCACGGGATTTCGAAAAACCCGAAATCTATATCTACAGCTATAGGTAGATTACTATAGCGACCTTGCTTGATATTTTAAGTATAAAGGTAGGAAAAGGGAGCGGGAACGGGAACCGGAACTCCACGATTCCCTCGGGATTTGTTCAAAACCGAAATTCACGCGGGCGAAGCCGCGGGCAGAAGCTAGTAGTTTATATAACAAGGCGGCACCGGTTACCTAGTATGAAAGAGTAAATAATGACGTTTTATTTTTTTTCATGGTAGATAGGTAGGCTTGAATGGCAAGGCATAATTTCGGACATCATTAAACCCATTGTATTTTGAGGCCCTTTTGTGTCAAAATATTGCTTCGCCATTGATATGGTTGTTTCGTGGTTATGAATAAATACAATATCAATGTTTAATTAATTATATCTAATAAGTTAATCTAATAATGCATAAAGAGTAGGTAGAATATCAAACAAAGCATGAAGGAATTGTACCTATTACTTATATGTATTTTGTATACCAACATCTATTCAAACCTGTCCCACGCGTTAAGGGCAAAAGCCTCTTTCAAATGTCAATGTGTTTTTCAGTGTGGCTATTTTATCGATATAAATTAGGATCCATATTAAAAGGAGAATAAATTGGTAACAGAAACAGGCCATCTGATTGTAATTTCTAAAACAAGAGTTAGTTATCTTGACAGTTCTCGTGTGTTGTTACCATTGATCTATTAACTAAGAGATCTGAAGCTAAAAATTAACTTGAGGTACAGTTATTGTACTCACCTAACCTAAATGACTCCTGTCTAGGTGTAAATGAAACACCGAATCGCACTTGCTTTTTATTATTTCTAAGCATGTCACTAAATTGATTGTCAAATGGACTTATTTGTTAAATTTTAATAAATTTAATCCTACCAAATTAAATAGGTATGTCTCATAAATCATCATTACTATATTGTTTTTGGATGTGTCATAATTGAATTTAGTCCTTATTTAGTCGCATCATAATTTTCCAAAAACATCAATCACGAGGCTGATAAATGTTTATTATTTTGGTGTTCTTCTTCCAAGAATTTATAAATGTTTGATCTTAAGTTATTTTTGATAAATTTTCCGTAGTTTTATTATAATGTCCTGTGCTGTGAAAGAATGTAATTCCTATAGGGGCCGAAAAGAAAATTTTAAAGGAACATTATCATTTCATCGGTGAGTTTTGATAGTTTTGTATGTAAATATAATCTAAAATTATGTAACGTTATTTGTAGTTTTTGGAAATCATCATCGTGGTCAATTCTACACCGATTTTTGCCTATTTTTTAAATATTTTCTGTTGACTAATAAAGGTTATGTTTTTTAGCATAGTGATGTACTAAAATTGCATATCGATTACGTGCGATAAAATTTTTGACCCCCGACGCAAAAACGACGGGGTGTTATAAGTTTGATGTGTCTGTGTGTGTGTTGTGTGTGTGTATGTGTGTGTGTCTGTCTGTCTGTCTGTTCCTCTGTAGCGCTAAAACGGGTGAACCGATTTGAACGCGGTTTTTTTTGTTTGAAAGGTGAATTAGTCGAAAGTGTTGTCAGCTATTTTGATGAAAATCGATGCAAGATGGCCGCTGCTACAAAATGGTAGATTATTTATTTTTCACAAATCCGTTAATATGGGTATCAAATGAAAGGGCTTGACTAGTAGAATAACACCATGCAAATCCAAGATGGCCGCGATCAAAAAATGGTGTCGGGGTTTTTTTTTTATTTTTTGAACATTAGATTCCGTAGCCACTACACACAATGAATACTTACGTGTATTTCCGCGTGCTAGATAGTTGTATCAAGATCGCTAAATTTTTATTTGTTACAGATTTCCAAAGAACCCAAAAATAAGAAATGAATGGGCACAAAGAATAAGACCGCAATATTGGACATCGCAGAAACACAGTCATATTTGTTCAAAACACTTCACACTTAATTGATTTGTGCCCAAAAACAATTTAAAATGGTGGCGCTTAAAAGCAAACGCTATTATTTTTGCCGCATATAGACACATTGGTAATTATAATAATATCAGATATTTGTAATAATACCATAATTTCATGCTAGTGTTGTGTGAAGGTGCAAAATACATGCAAATACTAGGGTTGGACTTAATAGTCTTTGGCACGAATTCAGAGATAAAATAGTCATTAGTGATAGATGTTTGGTCCACGAGTATAATGCTAACACTCTTATAATAAGGTAATTCATCGTTTTCAAGAAAACAACGAAAATCAATTCTAACCTCAACACTGGATGATTTACCCTCTCCCTTCCCCCATCCCATAACCCATATCAAGGCGGCACGTTTTAAAAGTTTTACCCTAAAAGCTGTTATTAGTGTATGAAAAACGCTGAAGCGAAACGTGAAAAATGTTCTACCAGGTCTGATTTTTTTAATTTAAGGCAAGAGAACCGTTACCAATGGATGTCTGTAATGCAGAAGAAAATTCCGCCAATGAAGTTTCCATTCGCACATTAACGGAGTGACGTATAAACATTAATGTTCAAAGAAATTTAGTAAGTGTACAATATTCGTTCGTTCGTTCGTTCGTTTCAACCAATGGACGTCCACTGCTGGACATACTTAGGTCTCTTGCAAGGATCGCCACAGCACACGATCTTGTGCCGCCTGATTCCAGCGGCTACCAGCGACTCGCTTGAGATCGTCTGTCCATCGAGTGGGGGGTCTACCTACGCTTCGTTTGCTGGTGCGAGGTCGCCATTCAAGCACCTTGGGACCCCAACGTCCATCGGTTCTTCGTGCAATGTGCAACGTGTGCAATGTGCAAATTGCACGAAGTATAATATTACTACCTATTAATATTACTACCTATTAATATAAATAGGTTTAATATTTTGTATTTCGAGACAAAACAATTCACTATTGTAATCTACATAGTACTTTCAGGAAGGTTTTAGTATATGTATAACACACCTAGTTACCATTCTTATGTGCGAAGTTACACGCATAAATGTACCCACATGTCACTAATATTTTTGACTGGTGCACCGCGGTTCCTCTGAGATTGCTGGACCGAAGTCGGTTTAATTTTTCTTAAAAATAGCTTGTATGATCGTATTTTCGAAACACCGTTTATAAAGTTTCATCGACTCCAAAAAGACTCGATTTTATTTCAGTTCTAGAAGGCATAACAAAGGTTCTAGAAGGATATGTATATTTTGTGTATATTTTGTGATATGTATATTTTTCGATGTGTACACTAAAACCTTTCTGAAAGTATGTAGATTATGATAGTGAAAAAATCATCAAAATCGGTTCATTAGTTGCGGAGATAATCGCGAACATACTTATATACATACATATACATACAACCTCCTTTTTTGAAGTCGGTTAATAATATACTATATGAAACATGTTATTCTTGTATTTCCTAACAAGATGATGCCCGAGACTTCATTCACGTGAGCTTAGGTTTTTATTTTATTAATCTTGTGGGAACGCTTTGATACTGCAAGACAAAAGTAGCCTTAGATATCGGTTCCCGGGATGCAAGCTGTCTGTGTACAAAATTTCGTCCAAATCGGATGGGCCCTGAAAAGGTAAAAGACAGAAAGACACACTTTCGCATAATGTAATATTAGAGTATGGTGCACATATTTAAACACGCATATTGTGTCCCTATAGATCCTCACAGTCAAAATATCGATAGTTACATCACTAGCACGTCACGTGTCATCGTCACGTGTCATTAAAAAACTTGTGACTATTGACAGATGTAAACTTGACATCTATTTAGAGTATATATTACAATATCTTAGGTTGTTACATTATTGTAGGGTAGGTGAAGACAAATTGCCAGCAACGAACAGAGAATGATCTTAAGACACTTCTCGAAAACGATAGTGTTCCGCTAGTTACGATAATAAATAGGGAGTTAGCGCCACACAAATGGTCGAATAGGGCATCCTTCTTGACGAGAACACGGGCGTCCGGATAAAGTAAGCATTTGTTTGCAACGAGTCTCACGGGTTTATGATGGACCGCGAATAAATTGTTCCCATGATGAATCACATTTCCATGTTGACTTTAGATACAGTAAGGCTATTTATGAAAGAAAATAAATAGTTTCTCTATAGCTGTAAGTAGCATTTTGTTTTAAAGTAAATAAATAATAATAATACCTACCTACATACATACCAAACCATAGAAAACTCAGTAGG